>CM038010.1:8066537-8491537 GCA_021234005.1 Nephelium lappaceum | reverse complement strand
TTAAATTATACAATCCAATTATTGATGTATCTTAGCTCTGAAGTTGGTTTCATGAAGCAGTTTGTCATACATTTTGCTACTTTGTACCCTGCCTTAAGTTGCTTGATTGATTTTTGTGAGTGTCATATGGCATTCTACTATGAGTGAGGCTGATTTTGATTTATTTGAGCGGCATGGGAGTGTTGTAGTACTAACAACATGGTTGTTCTGTTTTTCAGGGTTGTTTTGTTTTTCAAAATGCTTAGTCTTCGTACTCTTCTGTCTCGTCTGTCCCTTGCTACTAAATCCAATGCTCCAATGAAAACAATACCTGCATTGGTAAATAGAGGGGTTCGGACACGCACGCAACTTTTCAGTCAAAACTGACCTTGATGGTGATGAGGGTTGTGATGGTGGTGGTGGCAGTAGCAACAAGGAGAGCAATGCTTTTATCAAGGAGTCGAATAAGGAAGTTGATACCTCAGAAATGCTTGCCAAGGATTACGATAAGGGAGAGAGTTTAAATGCAGTGTATGAGTTGGAGAAAAGGTTCCCTAAACCTCATGGCATCTTAGAGATGCTAAAGATGTATGACTTATACAAAGAAAATCCAGAAATTTATACTATTGAGAGGCTTGCCAAGGATTTTGGGGTTTCTACAGAAGTTGCTCATCATGCTCTATTCGTAGCATATTCGTCACAGAGTATACTGTGGTCCAAGTGAAATTCCTTGTCCAAGTATCGTTTAATTTAATTATATCGCTTATGATTCTAGTTAATAATGATTGAGGTTTTTATGTTAAATATGATATGAGCATTTAAAATCAAAAGGGTGGTCATCAAATTAAAATTATTGATGGATTGTTGCATTATCATTTGAAATTGCTAAGATGAGGTCAGGTTATTCTTCTAGTGACTTTTAAAATCTCAATCCGAACAAAGCTATGGTTATGTGAACATAAGTGGTACTAACGTATGTTTAGTTTTTGCAAGTCCATTGAAGTTGGATTTTAGATCGTAAGAGATGTGGGGAACACATTTTAATGTTGTAGGTTTTGCATTTGCATTTGTTCACATGTGCATGTTACAGAAAGACTCACAAATTGCATGATGATGTGTGGTTCTTGTTTTGTAGTTATGTGTTTATATGTTTGATAATTTTTGCATGGAGATTTGTTGTATTTAGGAATTTGGTGAATAATGAATTAATATGCATTCAAGAAGACAAATTGGCATGATCTAAAATTATGACATAATTTTAACATGGATGGCATTTAACTTCTTTCTCATTGCAGATCTCCTACTTCAGATTGTCTAGAAACTCATAGGCCACCCCTGACAGGTTTGATGAAGGAGGCTTTGGCAAAATGAAGAGCTGATATCAATTCTACCTGCAAGAAGATGATACTGTATAAAGAACTTTTCAAGCAATGCAAAAAAGCGATGTCTTTAGAATATTTAGACGACGAGTAAATTTGTATGATTTAGTTTTGTCTCATGTGAATTGAACTTATATGTTTTTAATTTTGAAAGAGTGTGTTAATTGAATTAATATATCTACATATTTTCAAATTGCAACTAATTAAGATTTTTAATCTTTGATATAGCTTGGAGGATGCCTATGTTGTACATGGTTGGATTAAATTAGGGATTAAATATAACTGAATTAATACTAAGAAGTATTTAGTGTAAATGAAATTGATCCAAAAAAAAGTAATCTTTCTTTTTTGATGTAGTATTGGGTTGGACAAAATAATAATTTAATTTACATTTAATACCATGAGATTAATTAGTGTAATATTATAATGATGATGATGAACTCTATAATTGCTTATGTAAATCACTTGTTTTACGATCAGCTTAATGGACTACTAACAAGTTGCTGAAAAGCCATAAAAATGAGTGTAGATTGTTTGGACACTGAAGTGAGGTCTGTCAAAGACACACAAACGTCCAAGTTAGTAAATATATGAATGAAATAAAAACAAAAAACAAAAATAAAGACGTAAACTTCCTAAAGTGTCATATGTTAAAGCCGATATTGAATGTCATCTTTAGTTGATCGAGAGCTCTCCACAGATAAATGGAAACAGATTTATGAGTATATGGAAACAAAAAAGAATGAGTTGCATTGCTTGCAATAGAATTAGCTTATTGAACTTTGATGCTTAGACATGAAAGTATTTTTTACCCAAACAAAAGATTTTCACATGAAATGAGGATGGTTTTGGTGCACTACTAGCTAAAGTAACAAAATTGTCTGAGACCCTATAAACTCAAGTCCTATGTTCAAAACAGCATCTGGTCTTGATAAATGTCCAATGCCTTGATGACCTTCTCGATGAATAACTTCCTGTGCAAGCGGTACCTACACAAATCAGGATTGTAGACAATTAAATCACTATAATGGGATCGATTGTCACTTTGAAATTCAAATCATAAAATTTCGTTGTAGTTACTTGATCGCGGCTTCAAGCATCCTCCTAGGTTCTTGCATAGAATCTGTTGGTAAGATAAAAGAGAAAAAGTTAAGAGCATCATTTATCGAAAACCATTTCTCATCGTCAACTAAATATGCTTTAGACAACTATTTAACATGCTTTGAGGCTTTCAAGTCAGAGTAGACGATCTTAATGGCAATTTATCTTCAATCAACCCCATATAAATATGATTCCTGATGCTCGTGTGGTTAAAGAGTTTCTGTACTAGGTTGTTTGTCATATAAAGCATTGAGTCATCTCTGAATCGCCAAGTCTCAAGACAATAGTACAGTGAAACCTTCGCTTCCCGGTTGAAAACTTTACTCAATATGAAAAGTGCTTCAGTTTTCAAGACTTTATCATGTTATATCCTTCGGGGAAAATAAGAGTCCGCTATTTCATAGGGAGAATGCTAATTGGGCCAACTTCGTTAGGTCTAACTGTTAACAGGAGAGGAGATGAAAAAGTGCCATTGATGCAATAATTTCAGGAAGTAGGAGAATAAGGGTAGCAACTTTACATAGCGTTTCTTGGTCTTGCTTAGAAGTGGAGAGGAATTCTGCTAACATCTCATGGCATTCTTCCTGTAATTCCTTCACAGCTTTCTTTTCCACTCTTGGGATCGGAGGACATCCCGTCTGACCATGTGGGCAGTGTTCTCGCTGCTGCAATGACTACTCCATCAACAAAACTATCTCCCTCGTTTGATAGCTGACCTGTTGCAAATTATATGGTCATATATTGGATACTGATGCTAGAAGTAGAATCTCTGGATTATGCCGTATATAGCTTGCATGAAAACAAAAATCAAGAAAATTCAAACACATACTGTTGTGGTAATATTCTTCAGGAAGACCAGATATATTGAAGACTGATAAGAAAGGATTCAAATGAATGCGTGAATTGCCAGAAAACTGGATTACATCCCAAGGATTCTGCAGTTTTACAACATGTGTTAGTTTTTGCAGAAGCTAAATCGTATATATTAATGGAAGAGAAGTAAAGTGTAGATAGTAAGCTGTTTGGAGGATTGCTTCTACAAATACTATTGCTCACAAGATGAGAATTGATAACGTCCAAAAAACAAAGATTACGTCAAGAAAATCAAGTGGCAGAAATAGAACCACTGAAGTTATGCCAAGAATTACCACTGTTCAAAACCACCAAGTCCCTCTAGCACACTAAGCGGCGTTGCTGAATTCAAGTACTTAATAAATGAAGGTATTACTTCTAACAGAATTGAGCGCCAGTAAGGAAGAACAGGTACTAAAAAGAAAAAGTGGAGGTTGAACGACGAAAATGGTATGCGTACCATGCCAGGCTGTGGGGCAATTTTTCCAATGCCAATGCATGCTATCAAGACTCCCAAGCATACCAGGAAATCCTCGGTCCTCTCCTTCTTGGAGCAACCTTGCAATATCATCTTCATGTTGTTTTCTTAATTATTGTTCTTCAAAAACTCCTATTATAGCATCACAAAAGTGCTTTAGGCTTTCAACTGCAGTGCTTTCCCCAATTTGAACATATTCATCTAGGAGATCGGCCGGACAACCGTATGCAAGCATTTGCACAGCTGCTATCATTTTTTGTAAAGGACTCAATTGTCTTTTTCAACCACATCTACCTTCTACGTGAAATAATCATCATAATTTTCAACTGATTGTAAAATGTGTTTGAATAATTCGATGTCCATCCGAAGTCGATGACAAAAATGCTCCTCTATATACTTTGATTGCTCGCCTTTGAAATAGTCATTAATAATTAAATCATGACGCTCCTTTCTATCAAGATGAATATAACGTAAGCCCTAGCTATGAGGGTGCTTTTTACCAATCAACATTGTTGAAACTGTTACTGGAACATGGATTGCTATGGTTTGAACCACATGATGAGTCATCTTTGTATATATTAAGCTACCCTCTTCTATTGGCTCATCAAATATCCGTTTGGTCATTGAAAGTGAATCATTGCTCGATGACGAAACATCGGAGTCATATTCAAAACTTGATGAAGACATTGGTTTATAATCACGCTGATAAAAAAATTATGAAATATATAATATTTTATATATGTACAAAAAGTAGATATGAACTTAACTAAAGATGAAAGGTACTGGAACTTCAAATTGCAAGCTATAAAACTAGAGATCAATAAAAGAAATACAAATGTATTAATTGACTCAATGTAAAAGGGTTAACAAAACACTACTAGTAGGCACCTCTGTTATTTGTGTGAGCCCTATATGATATGTGATTTATTATGTGTATGTGAGTATATGGGAAGTGTTGTCGAGGTACTTTGGGGACTAATGAGTCTTCACATTCATGTATCAATAAATTAGTGCATATGGAGGATTTATTGATGATTACAACGAGGGTCTGACTCTTATATTCGAGCATGAGTGTTCTGCTTTCGAAAATTAATTTCTCACTTGCATTTGCCCTGTATATATTAGTTATCGACATGTGACTTTGGTTCTATTATGTGTTATAAAAGTCCTACTATGTAGTAAAATATAAAGCGAACCTAGAAACTTTATTATGATATTTGATAATTTTCTAATTTAGTAAATTTGATTATGAATTTAAAATTTATAGTTTTCATATTTGTGAAATGTATATTTGTTTTATATATGTTATGTTGAAAAAAAAAAAAATACCGTTCAATATGCTTACTGAGTATCCAAACTCATTGTATTTTATGATTTCAGATGATTAAGATTCTTATCGCGCATAAGATGGATTGACATTTTTGTAGTGGTTCCCTAAGAAATAAATCTATATGTCATTTGAAGATTCTTAAGAACTTATTTATTTTAGTTAAGAACTTTATAGTTGTATTCTTTTTTTATTATAAATACAAGTTTCTTGGATTTTTTTTGTGGTTATTTATTAGTATGTTAGTTCATATCTTGACTTTTGAGTTAGGGTGTAACAAAATATAAAATGTAGATTAAAAGCAAAGAAAAGAATTACCACCACAAAAATCAATAATAAATAAACGAAATGCATTCCAATCACTACTTTCTTTTGTCATTGATGATTAACTTGTTGTATTCCACTAGTTTCAATAATAAATAACCAGTTTCATAAGTCTATTAGTATCACACCACAACAACAATAAGTTAGTCATGATTAAAATAGAGAATAACGGCCAAACAAAGTTCTGAAAACAGGCACAGGGGGCGAAAAAACTTATATCAGCAATGAGTAATTTTGTCAAATAGGTGGTATGCAATTCACCATATATATTAATTAATATTATATTTATATGATTCATGGAAAATAACTCACTGCAAGAGCAAAGAATTTGCTAAACATATGAGAAAAAAATCAATCTAATTAAATATAATCAAATAACAACACTGATTTCATTAAAAGACATTTGAAAAAACAGATAAAGACCATGCAAATAAGGGTTTAATAATGAAATTAAAATAATGAAACATAAAATAAAACTTACAAGATGAATATAATATAATATCTATCCAAATGATGTCCACGTACAGGGGTGTAACCAGGATAATTCATCAGAGTAGGCTAGAACACAATTTTTAAATGAACTTTAATGATATAAAAATATTTTATAAATTGAAAAATATAGATATACCTACTTAGAGGGGATATAATAAGCCTTATCCCTTAAAATTCATATTATAAATAAATATTTTTTAAAAAAATAAAATGATTAAAGAAAATATGAAATAAACATGAAATCCAAGCAATCAAGCAGCTTTTAAAGATATTTGAATTATTAAACTTATCAATTATGAATTGTAATATTTGAATGATTAAACTTATCAATTATGAATTATAGAATAATAGTATTATGACATCAATAATTTTTCTTTAAATAAAGATAATATATATTTTGACAATCATAATTACAATCACACTTCAATCAAAGAGTGCATGAGGGAAAACGCTAAAAGATACATATTAAATTTTAATAATATACTAATATTATGATAAAAGAAAAAAAGCAAAATGTGAAAAACTTAAATAAAATTTCATAGGAAATTAAATTACTGTATATGCAATATTTGAATAAGAATAAAAATATAAACAAGAAAATACATGGAATGAATTTGGAATAAATATATATTTATTTTGATATTAAAAGAATTAGTAAATGAAAAAAGAAAATCTATTAATAAATTTTAAAATAAACATAGTCTTATAATTATAAAAAAAAAATTTCAAGGTGGGGAAGGATAGGGTTGAGCCTACCCTAGCCACTACGCAAGTCCTTCCCTGTCCAAATAGAAGTGGATGCATGTAATATCGTTGCAGCAGTCCACTCCTCTGATATCTGGAAAAATGAGCAAGAATGCATTGTCGAAGACGTGTTTTATGTCTGTTTTGGTAATATTGTTTCTGGTTTGAGTCTGGTAATATAGGTTATATTGGAAGTTAAAAAAAAAAAAAAAAAGTAATTAATTTAAATGTAAGTATTGAAGAGTACTTTTTTAACTTGATTGTCTATCAATCCATATTTATACCATATAGGATGTGCATTCTCTTAACATTGATGATATGATAATTTTTTTTTAAAAGACAATCCACTTTTACATTTAAGATGCTCTTATGTGCACCAAGGACATCATAATATTAACATAGTTCAGTCCAAATCAATCCGATCCTATCGAATTCCATCCTATCAAAATGATCCAATCCAATCCAATTATGTGTACCATTTGCCCTCTTTAAAGTAAACTCTACACTAGTGATCCTGTTAGTGTAAGCGCAGGCAACTCAGCTAAAAAGGGTATCACCACATCAAGAACTTCAGATCAAATATAAACACTCTCTACTCGTTCCCAAATCCCAAGTACAACTCGTGTGATTCATCATATTTTTGTAGTAAGATCTAATCACAGTATGTTGGCGTTGAGCAGATCTCCTCAGTTAGCTTTCTTGAAATTTGACAACCTGTGTTCTACATAAATCAAACAAAAAAACCGCAGGTAATCATTACATCAGGATGATACCGACCGACCGAAGGCATTCTGACGTTTAAGTTAGTAAGGGAAATACGATAAGCAGAAAATAAAGGAAATAAACAGATAATGATGTTGTTCGACGGTGTTGAGTTGAATGGAGTGTAGGATAGCAGTTTGGTCCTCTGGTCTCGCTGAAGGATGTTCTGACTAATTGGTGTTGGTTCGGCACCAGGAGGATTGTTATTGCATGGATGGCTTGACGATCTTCCCTCAACTATGCAACAATTGAGTACCAGAGAAGAGGATTTAAACCTGCAGAACAGCTTCGAGAACCTGCAGGACAAGAACAATGATTTTTAAGGTGACAAGATTATGGTGGCTAAGACGATTTGGGCATAGTTTTGGTGTGTATGGAAAAAGGTTGAAGTTGGAGCACTAAAGCGGTCTTGACAGAGTAATAGGCTTCTCGATGGAGAGACTGAATGAATTGTGTTTGAGATGACTCTCCCTATTTATAGTGAGTTCTCAATGTCCCAGAGTAGGAATGTTGCCAAAAGGGTGTTTACAGAGAGAATCAAGGAGCAGGCTCCTCCTTGATTCTTGCCTAGAAGGATCTTCTCCACCTTTTTGTTTTGCACTTTGTACCTTCGAGGATATTTCCATTTAGTTATTTCCTTCATTCTCACGTATCTCCAATAGTGGATCTCCGTACAACTTAGGCAATTTGCTTAAGTTGTTACCAACCGTTTGACCATCATCTTGATAAATTGGGCTGCATTTTCTGGGCTTACAAATTTTGACCACTACAAGTTTTCGCCAAAGCTCTAGATCGTCTCAAATACTATAACACAAAACATATAAACAGAAGTGTAAATAATAGCAGATCTACACAAACACTACAACACAGATATACAAACAAGAGCGTGAAAAGCAGAAAACAAAGACAAACCCATTTCAAGTTTCCATTTTCACATGAAATAAAACTGTTGTAAACACAAATAATGGCATATTATTCAACTTATGATTCAAAGCAATAAGTAGAGTCCTATAATTCATTATTTTAGAAAATGTTTGTTGTGCAAAATGCAAATAGCAAAGCAAGTAGTTTATTTTCCTTTTCATTGGAATACGAAAGGAACAAAGTAAACAAAATCTCCAACATCATCAAGAACATCATCAACAATCAAGTTCGATCATCTTTAACATCATCAAGAACGTCCAAATCAACACCCAAATTACTCAACAAATCAACAAAACAACACCCAAATCATATTCCACCAAATATATAGCCAAAACCAACATCATTTTCCACCAAATCAACAGCCAAATCATCTTCCACTAGCATCATCTACTAGAACCGACCAATCCTTCATGTTCTTGGTTCATTCTACTAGAATCATCTTTGGTTCTGGGTTCAATTGAACCTAGAATAAGAGCTTTGGTTCTAGGCTTGATCGAACCTAGACCACAACATCAACATCAACAAAAAAAATTGAAGGATTTGGGATTTGGGATGAAGATGAAGAGGACAATGATTGTTAGGTTGGTTTTTGATGATGAAGGGTGTTGATGATGTGAGAGAGAGAGAGAGAGAGGAATGGGTTTCTGCCAAGGTAGGAAATGAAATCCCACCATCTCACGTGAGATTTCATTTCTTGCCTTAGCAAGAAGAGGTGGTGGGCCCGGGAAGGGAAATATCTCTTCCCTTCCCACTCCCAAACACAGGATTAAGTGGGATTCGAAAAATTTTTTTACAATCCCGTCCCATATCCCATGAAACAAATATAGCTTCAATGTTGTGCGTTTGGAGTTGTCAACTTGATTTATTGCTTCTGTTTTCTTGGGTAAGTAGGTGCTTTACACTGGAAGTTCAGGTGTGGGCAAGCGTATTGAATAGAAGCTACAACTTTATCACAATCAACGACTTGTCTTTTTTGTTTATTTTATTTTATTTTATTAAATAATAATTTATGTTGTGCACGTGTTTGATAAAAATAAGATTATTTTATTTTACTTTATTTTTTTACCAATCATAATCAAAATTAGACACTTGCAGCCTTTTACTATATTTCCCGAAACTTTATTTAAAAATTTTATTCAAATAATGTGATAAGCTAATTTGTGACTATTATATTAATTTTAGAATGATATATTGATGATGTGGCAGTTATACATAAACTTGTCACATCATTTGGGTAAATTTTTGGATAGTATAACATTACTCTTTCTAATAACAATTGCTTCTTTTCTTTGATATATGAATAGTAACAGATTAGGTTCGGAAGGATTTACCCAAATCCATAAAAAAGTATTGCACCCTTACCTACAAAATTTCGCAAGCTCGTGATGTGGGTTGTCTCAAATCCTACCCATATATATAGGAATGACAACAAACCATGTTCGGATAGGTTTGCCCAGACCCATAAAAAGTTATTGCACTCGCACCCACAAAACTTTACAAGTTCAGGTACGGGTGGACTCGAACCCCACCTATAAACCCACAACATTTCTTTTTTTTTTTTTTATACAAGTTTTTTCCTCAAACATTACCTAATATAATTTCCAAACAAAATATAAACACTAATAAACATGAATGATATAATTTCCAAACCCTAATTAAACTTAATAATCCAACCTAAAAAAAATTAAGTTTTAACCTCTAATATAATAAATTTAAGTGAAAATTGCAAAAAAAACCACGTGTAGTTTGCCTATATCTCATTTTTGTCAACCATGATTTCATTTTTATCTAAAACAGTGTTTGACATTAATAAAAACATCCAAAATGCCTCTTGAAGGTGTATAAAAGGACAACAATGCCTTTGACGCTTACAGATTTTGTTAGGTTTACTTAGTTGACCGTTTCACTTGTAGAGCAAAATAGGGAATGCAATGAAAAATTAATTAAAATGTAAAAAATAAAATGAATAATATTAAATATAAAATTATAAAAAATAAGATATTTTTATTTAAAAATAAAGAAATAAAAAATAAAAAATAAAACTCTCTCTCTCTTGCTCTCTCTCCTTTCTTTTTCTCTCATCTCTCTCTATTTTTAGTCGATGATGATGGTGGCAGAAGATCTCTACAATGGTAGTGTAGTGGGTTCGATGATGACTCTAAGTTGGTTCAACATAATGGGCCTCTCTTCATCACCTCTCCGCTAGCTCTCTTTCAACTTACCACTTTATCTCTCACTTTACCGCTCTTTCTTTCACCACTTCGCCCTCTCATCATCATCATCATCTTCTTCCCCTCTTATCTTCTTCATCCTAGATGGTGGAGACCATGGTCTCCAATGGTGTAAACCATTGTGGTCTCCAATCCACAGCAGACTAGAGATGTTTGATTGGGTGTTGATTGTGGGCAGTGGACCGAAGGGTGGTTTGTGTTTGATGTGTTTGTGTTTGATTTGTGGCGATTAGATTGTTTAAAGATGATGGTTCAATTATGTTAGATTGTATTTGATGTGTTTGATTGGGTGTACCTACTAATGGTCTCGAATAAAGTTTTTTACTGTCGTTGCTTGGGCATTAGGGATCTAACTTAATGTTTGGTCTTGTTTTAATGTGTTGAGGGCTGGAAACCCAAAATTTTTTGAGATTTCAGCAATTGAAATTTGGAAACCCAGAAAATTCTTGGTTTTTTTTGGGTTTCCAACTACAGAAAACCTAGAAATAGGGAGAGAGAAGTAAGAGAGGAAGAAAGAGAGGGAGGGAAGAAGAAAAACAAAAAGGTAGCAACTAGTGGCGATGGTTTGGTGAAGTGCATGGCTAGTGTGTTCAAGATTGATGATGATAAAGATGGAGGTTGAAAGTTGATGATGAAGATAGGTTTTTATTCATTCATAATTTTTTTTTTTTAATTTTAAAATATTATTTTTCTATTTTTATAATTTTTTAATTTGATGTGTTGATCTTTACCGTCCATCTTATGAGTTTATAGTTTTTTGGTTTTATAATTATTTTATTTTTTAAATAAATTTTTTTTTTATCATGGTTAAAAATGCCTTTTTACACTGTGCCTAACTTTTTAGTTAACTTAGGAACAATAGAGAGGATTTGGATAAAAATGATACTAGTCTGGCAAAACAAAGATATAGGCAAACTATGCACAGTTTTTTGGGATTATCCCTAAATTCCAAATAAAAGACATAATTACATAAATCCCATAAAGTCAAATACAACACAAAATATGTTGAACGTTGCCAAAACACATAATAAATTTGAATTTTAAACAACATAACAAACAAATGCAAAAGCTTTCATAAAATTGACAATTATAAATTTTATTTATATTATAATACAAAAAATTCAATATCGCAGCTTCACTAGTGTGTGTGCGGATGCAGATTTTTTTTTGACACTTGCACCAGAACTCAAACTGCCTTGAGTTCGAAATTAGTATTCACACCCATCCATGAGCTCATTTAATTAAATTCATATCCATGCATTGCGGGTTAAAATCCACAGGTTTGGGGGTGACATTACCTTCCCATACATATATAACCATTTTCCATTGTTATACACACATACATGCATACATACATAGAGAGAGAAAGAGCTTCTATGGTTTGTGCATCCAATTTGTTAAATTGTTAGAACAACTAATCTCAGTCATCCATTACATTTGAATTAGATAAGAGAGAATTTTTTTTAGGAGAGAAAATTTAATGAATGACTGAGATTAATGATCTTAGCATTTTAAAAATTAGACGCACTGATCATAGAAGCTACGTATATATATGTGTGTGTGTAACGATGAAAACTCATCAACTAAAATTAAAGTGTAATTAATGAGGAAAAAAGAAATAATGGATAATCGGCGGTCATAGATGTCCTCAAACAATCATATAAAAATGACCTTGAGGGAGCCAAAGAGTTGAATATCCAAGGTACTAGGTGTTGTGCACTAGGGTGCCAAGGAATCGAGCATTTAGGGCATTAGGGAGCTAAACATCCAAGGTACTAAGGACATATGCATTTGGAAATCTCTCTATCATGACAACATAATCTTCCAAGGACACTTCCTTTTTAGGCACTCTTTTCCATCAAAATTATACTCGCCAAAACTTGATTTTCCCATGACCTTTCCTTTAGCATTGATATCAAAAGGCTTCCTTTGGCTACAACAACATCCTACCTTCCTCTAAAGCCTCTAGTCTTGCTCAATTGATAATTATAACATTCCCATTTGAATTGGAATTTTTGCCATCTCCATCTCATATAAACTCTCAACCATTTTTTTTTTCCAAAAACTCACTCCGAACTACTCTTAATGAAATATCCCGATAAAATTATTGTTGGAAAACTTTCAATGAAAGCACCAAATTGTTGAAGATCTAACTATAGATCCAACAACAAACTCTAATTGCCTTGACTCACACCATATGTACGTTAAATAACAAACCAATCAACCTATAAAATAGGTAAATTGGCCTTTTAGAATTAGGCCACAAAATGACGTAACCCTAACCAAGAATGGATAACAAACAAACCAACCCACAGAATGGGTAAATTGGCCCTCGAGAATTAGATCGTGGAATGACCAAACCCTAGCCAAAGCAATTCTAAGCAAAAATACTTGGAAGAGCCAAAAAAAAAAATAATGAACCAACTTGTCCATGGAATGGGTAGATTGATTCTCAAGAATTAAATCATAGAATGACTTAATCTTAGCCAAAGCAATTTCAAACAAGAGTATCTAGAAAAGCCAAAAGAAATCACAAGATACTTGCCTTGCAAATTACAAGATTTTATTGATATTCCATAAGCCAAAAAAGCAAAAAACACCCCTAAATTAATCTTTTATTTATAGCTGACTACTTTTAACTTTTTTAGGAAATAAGTCTTCCTTAGAAAAAAGAACCCTAAAAAAAATAAATTAAATAACTTAAAAAAATCAAAAACTTAAAAGGAAAACAATTCAAATAACTTAAGGAAATAAAACCTTAAAAGGAAATAAATCCAACTGATAAAAGGAAATAACATTAGTTAATTTAAGAAATAACACCAAAAATCCTAGTTGCCATCTAGCTATGTAAATCACACGCTCCTCCTTCTTTTTCTTTAAGATCTTCTAAGGTTCTCATCATGTGTCCAAGGCTGAGCCAAGTGAAAATTGGTGAGAAGGAAAGAAATGGACGAATCATGTTTACTGACTCGAATAAATATAAAAGATTAATTTATAGTAATAAAAGATAGAGACAAGAAGTGAAAGACAAATCAATGTGATTTGTCATAAACATAAAATCAAAATCATAGCAACAAAAATAAATTTACTGACTTAAATGAATATCAAAGATAGAGACTTGCACTAAGTATGCAATGTCCTAAACATAAAATTTCTGCCTCGTTGCTATGCTTGAAGGACAATTAGGGTCTGTCTCCTTAGATTCAACTATGTGTTCTTGAATTCTAACACTGAACTAAAAAACTTGGCAAAGTAAAGTATTTGATTCATTTTAATGGAATTCATATGATGTGCAGAAATGCAATAAAAATAGAAGGAAACATTGTCATTAACTAGAAATAAAAATTTAATTATATAGGCATTTACATGCAAGCTAGCTTATGATTCCTTGCTATGATTTTAATTGTCAAAGCTCCCCCATTCACTTTGAAGATGAAGAATTTGAACTCATAAATTCATCAATTAAACAATATCATCAACTTGTAATATATTGTATCAATAACAATAATTAAATTACAAATGATGATGAAATACATACCTTCAATAGGAGTAAGATCAACAAGAACAATACTACAGGTCTGGTAAGCAATCACAATGGAAAGAAAACTCTAATCACAGTATAAGAGCCCAAAGAAGATTTGTATTGATTACTAAGAAGAAGAAGAAAGAGATTTTTGTATACTGTTTCTTCTATTTTTCATCACCTGTTAACGTTGTTTAACAACGTATATATGTTTTTTATTTCAACATCTGCCAGAGCAGTTGTAACTGATCTCAACTGTTATGGCAGTACCATTATCCAAATTCACACCACATATTAGGTACTGGATATTGAGTTGTGGATTTTGGATAAAACCCGATCCAAATCCTAGGGCCCAATTATTCATTCTGGACGGGCCCAACATCTTACATACACTGTGTGACCCGTGAACAATTGTTAATCTTGGAGCTTGTAGTATGATATTTTAATAATGAAACATCACATATTGTTCAAATGTATCCTAGATTCAATGTGAAAATTTCATCGGTTCAAGTATACTTAATCCCTCCTTTTAATTGATAAAGAAGCTATACTTGGCTTTAATAATTCTATGTATTCATAATTGTGATCACAACTTTGATCACAATTGGTCGACCAATGAATACACCATTGATGAAAGAAATGTCGAATCTTCCCATTCAACTTTCGTCCTTTGGCCCACAAAGACAATTGCTACCATAGACATACCACATAAGTCGAATTATCATGACCATAGAAAGATATGCTAAAGGTGCTAACATCATCCTGTGACTTCAGGACAAAGCCAATGGTCTTAAGGATATGGTTCAGAGTTTTTTACAACTCTAATGGAACTTACACAATGAGGAAGCAGGGATTCATTCTCTCATTTTCCATATTGGTCACATAAGCACACATGGTATGAGTCATGTGTTACAGTGAATTTCATTCTTAAATGCATATGTCTAATAATTATTTCACTGTACAGATCTAAGTTCAAACGTAATTTGAGCGTTTAACCTAAGTTCTTAATTGCTCACTTTTCAAAATGTCATATTAAGATCTCACATCTGGCTCAATCAGGTTTCGATGACAGTAAGGTAATTGTCATTGATCGGTTTTCATAGTTTGTTTATGTAGAGAAAACCTCATCTTGACTAGGTCAAGGTGACAAAAATCATATATCTAAGCTCCAAGAAAATTATATTACTTATAATTTTCAATGATATATGTGTCTCATCTTAGCTTGCTTTCTCAAACAACCAAGGCGACAGCATGTGTAAGAATACTATTCTCTACCTGACGACATATCTTTAACAAATTCTTATATGAAATATGTATGCTAGTATAAAATTGAAGATTCAAATTGAACTGATATTTATATTCATAAGCAGAAAAATAAATCAGTTCAAACAATTCAATATACATATAAACAATATTACAATTTACACAATCCTAAGGACTTAGCATATGACTTATACACTTCTTTAGTCACTGCTTTGGTCAATGGGTCTGCTATCATCATGTGCATAGAAATATATTGAACTTTCACTTCATTCTTCATTATGATATCCCTCACAAAATTATACTTTGTCTTTATATGTTTAGATTTGCTGTGATACTTGGAATCTTTTGTATACGCAATTGTAGCTTGACTATCACAATAAACAGTTACTGGTTGCTTTGCACCAGTGACAATCTTAAGATCTTCCAAGAATCTCTTAAGCCAAATTGCTTCTTGTACTGCCATTGAACATGCCACAAATTCGGCTTCCATTGTTGAGAGGGCTATGCATGTTTGCTTCTTACTACATCATGAGATAGCACCTCGACTAAGTAAAAATGTATAACC
Organism: Nephelium lappaceum; assembly: GCA_021234005.1. Classification (NCBI taxonomy): domain Eukaryota; kingdom Viridiplantae; phylum Streptophyta; class Magnoliopsida; order Sapindales; family Sapindaceae; genus Nephelium; species Nephelium lappaceum. The sequence goes on along the minus strand of CM038010.1, from coordinate 8,475,593 downwards.
CGAGGTGAATTTTCGTTCATCTAAATCACCTCCCCGATCGGCATCTATGTAACCGACTAAATGAAGATCACCTCTCTGATAACAAAGAGAGTAATCTGCAGTACCCTTGAGATACGCTAAGATTCTCTTTACAACAATCCAATGTTTCTGTCCGGGATTCGAAAGGTATCTGCTTGCAAGTCCAACAGCATAACAGATATCTGGTCTTGTACACATCATTGCATACATGAGACTCCTAATAGCATTAGAATAAGGAACTTTCTTCATTTTTTCGCATTCTTGTGGAGTCTTAGGACATATATCAAGACTAAGAGTTTGTCCTTTTGATATGGGAGTATCTATTGGCTTGCAATTAGCCATATTAAAACGTTCAACAATCTTCCTTATGTAAGTCTTTTGTGATAGAGCAAGAAGTTTTCTTGAACGGTTTCTTGTGATTTTGACTCCCAATATATAGGCAGCTTCACCTATATCTTTCATTTCAAAATTTGAGGATAACCACATTTTTATGATTATCACAAACTCTTTATTATTCCCTACTAATCAAATATCGTCCACATATAAGGATAATATTATAAATTTATCATCGCATCGCATCGTTTAATATATACGCAATGGTCATCTTCCATCATTATAAAATTGTAAGACAAAATAGCTTGATGGAAACAAAGGTACCATTGTCTGGAAGATTGCTTTAATCCATATATGGATCATTTAAGCTTGCATACTTTGCGCTCTTGGCATTTGACAATAAAATTCTCAGACTGTTCCATATAAATCTCTTCTTCCAGTTCTCCATTGAGAAATGTGTCTTTACATCCATCTGATGCAATTCTAAATCCATATGTGCAACGATTGCTAGGATAAGGCGTATGGAAGCAAATCTCACTATTGGAGAGAAAGTTTCTCCATAGTCTATACCCTTTTGTCGGGTATAACCTTTAGCGACCAATTGCGCCTTATATCTTTCTATTGTGCCATCCACTTTTCGTTTGATTCGTAAAACCCATTTGTTTCCAATGGTTCTTCGATTAAGCGGTAAGTCAACTAAGTTCCAAACTTGGTTGTTTTTCATTGACTCTATTTCTTCCTGCATGGCTTTTATCCATAACTCTTTAGCAGATGAGTTAAGAGTCTCTTTCACATTTCTTGGCTCATCGCTATCATGTGAAGCAATCATAAACGTTTCCCCTTCAATCTCAAATCGACGACGTGGAATTAACTTACGATTGCTTCGGCGAGATGATGAATCCATCACATTGCTCCCACTAGGGATCGATGGTCCTATTACATTTTTAATAACCTCTATAGAAGCATTTTGATGGACACCATTTTCTTGATCATCCAATTCATAAAATCGAATATCTTTATCAATCTCACCTCTGCTAGGAAATTCATTTTCAAGAAAATTGACATATTGTGATTCTAATTCAGTCACTCCTCCAACTGTATGCTCTCCGATTAGTACATATCCTTTGGAGTGCGCAGAGTATCTAATAAAGATACATCTTTTACCTCTTGCACCCAATTTTTCATATTTATTTGATAAATCATAACCTGCACATCCCCAAGGTCGCAGATGACTTAGGTTCGGTTTTCTACCATTTCATAACTCATAAGGTGTAGAAGTGACTGATTTTGTGGGAACTCGATTAAGTATGTATGTGGCTGTTAATAATGCATCTCCCCAATAAGATATTGAGAGATTTGCTTGAGCCATAATTGACCTAACCGTTTCCAACAAGGTTCTATTCCTTCTCTCTACAATACCATTTTGCTGCGGAGTTCCAGGAATAGTTAATTGTCTATCTATGCCTCTTTTATTACACAATTCCTTGAATTATTCTGAGAGGTATTCATGTCCACGGTCAGTTCTTAAAATTTTAATTTTTCTGTCCAATTGATTCTCTACCAAATTTATATATAACCTAAAGCAATCCAATGCTTCAGATTTGTGAGAAATCAAATAGATATGACCGAAACGTGTAAAATCATCAATGAATGTAATAAAATATGAGGCTCCATGCCTTACTCTAACATTCATCGGACCACAGATGTCAGAATGAATTAATTGTAATGGATAATAAGCTCTAGTTCCTTTTCTAAACGATTTTCTAGTTGCTTTTTCAGCTAGACAACTTTCACAAATAGATAAATCTATTTTGTTAAGTGGGCCTAATCATCCTTCTTTGGCCAATCTATTCATCCTCTCATGACCTATATGACTCGGTCTAGCATGCCAAATATTTGCACCAACATTTGCAACATCGGAAGAAGCAAGTAGAGAAAAACAACCATCAACATAATTAAAACCATTCGTCTTGGTATTTAGTACAATAAAACGATCTAGCATATAATCAGTACCTACTCGAATAGAATTTAATATAATATCCATACAATCACCATAAAAGTTTAAAACGTATTCTAATCTTAATAGTACTTGGACAGAAATCAAATTTCGTAGAATATCAGGAGCAAAAAGAACATCATGGAGATAAAGTATCTGGCCACCGTACAATTCAAGCCTGCATGTGCCGATTCCTTTCACTTCAACGCGTGAATTATTCCCCACATAGATCCATCTTATTCCATGACTGATTCGACGATACTCCACAAATGCTTGCTGGTCTCTAGCTATATGGTCTGTAGCTCCTGAGTCTACAGTCCACAAAGGACGAGATTCAGTAAGTAATATTGAGCTAGAAACATAAATATAATTAGGCAAATTGGGGTAAACACGTTGGGGGGAAAAAGGACAAGACCAAAATAATCTGCTTCAATTATGGAAAGTTGGGCCAGTCTTGCGCTTTCCAGTCTCATTCTTTCTAAAGTTGAGGTTACCTTTCCCTTTCTTGAAAAAATTCTTTTCTCTCTTACGCTTAAAGCCTGAGCTTTTACGTTTGCTGGATTCAGGCATATAAAGCTAATCGGAAGCCTTAGTCGCTTCCAAGCGCTCATTTTCCAGCTCAACATGACGTAAAATATCATTAAAAGTCTTGATATTATCATTATGTGTCATGTTGATCTTTATATTTTTCCAGCTAGAGGGTAGAGACCGGATCATAGCCTGTACTTGTTGCTCATCAATGAGGTTATGCCCAACGGACTTGAGCTCGTGAATCACGTTTGACATTTCCCTGAGGTGCTGCCTCATTGTGTGATTTTGGCGCTTTCTGTAGGTGTCAAACTTGATGGTTAGCCTTCTCAACTTAGTGGTTCAAGTACCACCATACTTGTCTTTCAAGGCTATCCATATGTCCTAGGTTGTCTCATATTTCTCATACATACACATGAGGTCATCATCCATGCTGCTCAGGATCGTAATCCTAGCTATGCTATTCTTCTTTTTCCAAGTCTGATAGACCTCCATGTCCCTCCTACCTTGAGCAGATGTACCTGACTGGGGTGGTACCATGGTGTTTGTAAGAGTCTCAAGAGCATCTTGCTCTTCAAGGATGTACTGAATTTTGCGGTGCCATATATCATAGTGTCACCATTCAACATCTCACCCTTGTTAAGCTCAGCTATGATATTCTTTGAAGCAGAAGTCATTTCTTGAAATATATCCTATTTAGAGACAAGTGAAGAATATCTTATCTAAGCATACACTGTACTATTTCATATTTCATTTGCAGCAAACGTACGCCTACAAATATCATATGTGAATGCAAGGAGTAGAGTCGAAAAAACAGTCAAGTTGTTTAATCATCATCAACTTCCAAATATTTCAAACATGATATATAAGTAAGCGTTTTTGCGCAATCCAATTCTTTCAAACATTAAGCAAAGAACACCCACTTTAATAGATGAATATAATGATCATTCAATTAAATGCAAAAGTAATTATATTAAATATTCACATTCAATTTAACTAACATGAATGAACTAATCATTCAAGAAATGTCATACAATCAAAGAAATGTCATACTAATAACATTTACAAATAAAATAAATTAAAAAAACAAACATGCTAATACATAAAATAGTCCATATCATCATAATGCCAGAAGTTATCCATCTCGGGATCCTCCTCGTCTGATGAGATGTCTATAACCTCAACCACCTCATCATCAGGAGTCCCCATCACATCAGTCATCTCATCATTAGAGATCTCAATGATCTCTACATCCATCTCATCATCAGAAATGACTATGATATCGGTCGGAACACCAGAGGGTACATAGTCCGGAGGCTCGATGCCCTCCTCGTCATCTGAAATGACTATAGCATCAGCCGAAGCATCAGAAGGCACATAGTCTGGAGGCTCGACGCCCTCCTCATCGTCCGAAATGACTATAATGTCGATTAGATCATCAGAAATATCGATGACGTCAGGACTCTCTACAATCTCAATGACTTCTTCAATTTCATCATCAGAATCAGAATAATAATGAATAACACGATAAGTCATCTACAAAATAATTTATCATGTTAAGCATGTTAAATAATTTGTTTTAACCAAACAAATAAAATTTACTATAAATTTTTATTGTTAATAGGCCCAAATTTTTTTTTTTTTTTTGGCTGGAAACTGCCCCCAGCGGCGGCGCCTGGCTCCACCTGCTGGTGCCGTCGCTGTCAACTTCAGGCTGTCATGGAACGTCGGCCGTGCGTGCCGCATGCGAGCTTGGCTCGTTGCTGGTTCGGCGTGACACGTGGCGGTCTCTGGTGCGGCCACACGTCCTTGAGACGTGGCTACTCCAGACGCTGCCACGTATGGTGACACGTGGCCCTATCTCATTCGCTGAAAACATTGACACGTGGTGCTTCCAGATGTTGCCACGTAATATGACACATAGCTTAATATTATTGGGTCGCGTTGCATATGCGTGGGCTCTCCACATATTAACACGTGTCAGTAACGTGGCTTCATCTGGTTCTGATACGTCGCCTTCTCTGGACCTCTTATAAGGTGACACATGTCCGATTACTGTTCATCGTCTTCAACCTTTTTTTTTTTTTTTTCAGATTTCAATTTTTTGTTTTTAACTTTGAAATTGATTTTTCTCACTCAATTTTCATCGAAATCAGTCATATAATATATCGTTAGAAAGCCTTTTTCGAGCCCATTCTAATGGTGTATCAAACGGATCGAAAAGAAAATGATTTAAAACATTAATATTCAAAAGAAAGTTTTGGGTTTCATGCATAACATGAGTCTTCGAAGTTTTTCGAATTTCCTAACCAATTCAAGTCAAACAAAACTTCGATTTGTCTGTTTCTAGACTCACTTTCATGCCATACACAAGTCTCTAATGCCCTATAACTTTTCTTTAAAAAATTCAAGTCTTAACAGGAACGACAGATTTATTTCTTAAACAGTAAACTTAAACCAAAAATTAAACCGAGCACTGTTATAACTAGGCTCTGATACCAATGAAGAATTTGAACCATAAATTCATCAATTAAACAATATCATCAACCAGTAATATATTGTATCAATAACAATAATTAAATTACAAATGATGATGAAATACATACCTTCAATAGGAGTAGGATCAACAAGAATAGTGCTACAGGTCTAGTAAGCAATCACAATGGAAAGTAAACTCTGATCATAGTGTAAGAGCCCAGAGAAGATTTGTATTGATTACTGAGAAGAAGAAGAAAGAGATTTTTGTATATTGTTTCTTCTGTTTTTCATCACCTGTTAACGTTGTTTAACAACGTATATATGTTTTTTATTTGAACAACTACCAGAGCAATTGTAACTGATCTCAACTGCTATGGCAGTTGATTACCATTATCCAAATTCACACCACATATTGGGTATTGGATATTGGGTCGTGGATTTTGGATAAAGCCCGATCCAAATCCCAAGGCCCAATTATTCATTCTGGGCGGGCCCAATTATTTTTTCATAATTTCCAATAGAAGAATAGTTAATAAAAACATATTTTGTTTTCAATGGAGTGCCTAAACCTAATGTCATTTAATTTTATTGATAAAATTTACCTTCTTCTTTGAATATGTTTAAAGTGATCAATAGATACTAGTGTAAAATTATGCCCTTTACTTATTCAATTTTGAAATAAATGAACTTATATCACATAACATTATCCATTATCCATGGTGTATCAATATATATTTTATAAGCTGCCTGGATTATTATACAAGGCATTTGATTCATACATGTTTGGGAAAACACACATGGATGGACATGAATAGAATGTTCATTATAAATAAAAAAATCATTAGCTCCTACAGTTTATGGATTTGGACCATCTATATAGTGACGTTATAATTTTGGTAACTTACAAATTCATGGAATAATGGTGTCTTAGTTATTTGAGTAGGAATCTTCACTTGGAGTTAAAATATTAGTGTATGGCAATACATTGAACTAAAATATGTACATGAAACCATTTACATAAAGATTATTGTCCAAACAAATAAGAAGTAGCATAGCAATTATAGTGATACTCATCTTAATTAGGAGAGGATGATGAAATCGTATTATGTAATAGATTCATTTAATCTATGAATGTGTGAATTCAATAACACATTAATACCTCAATAGGTCGATGAGCTCATTATTTCATCCTGGAGACGGCGTACACTCAAAAGAATTTTACTAACATATTTTGTATGAATATCCCTTTGGGAAATTATATAGGTTTATGACTAGGATATCCATGTTCAAGTGGTTGTAATAGAATAATTATGATATTTGGAGATACCATAATAGTCATACTTTTGAAATTAGTGTGACTCAAGAAACCAAACTGAAGACAAAATCATATGTGGTTGATAGTAATTTATTCTTTTTCTTGATTATAGATGTCTGAATAAATGAGATTGATATTATACAACATATAACCTATCAACGACAATCTGGTAATTCATTTAATTGGAGCTTAGTTATAATTTCATAGTGGCATAACTTAAGTTATGACTTATGACAATCAAATTTATGATACATATCATCATTTATATTTAAGGATCGGGCTTCAAAATCAATATTGTCCTAATTTTTTTTAGGAGCTTGATTATTAATAATTAATTAATTACAAAGTGATTTTGCTCAAATTGAAGGACTTATGAGCAAAAGGTGATTTAGGTTTTGGAAACCCTAGTAGATACCATATATATAAGCTTATGGTTTGGAAAGCATAGGCTGTAAGAAACTAAGAATCCCTAGGCAAACTAAAGTTGGCTAGTGTGTGAGAAAAGAGAGAGTGTGTGTTGCCGCTTTGGCTCTTCTTCTTCTTGCTCTTCATTTTCTTTTAAGGAAAAGGAAAAAAAAAAAAAAAAAAGAGAGAGAGAGAGAGAGAGAGGGAGAGATATCTTAGCCTTTAAGGATTGATTTTTAGATTGCTACATTAAACGTCTTCAGTTAAGCAAAAATAACCACATATTTAGTCACTTGAGAAATCAAGAATTAGAAGGATGGGTTTTGTTGATTGAAGTGAAAAACAAAAAAAATTGCATAGCAGAAAGGTGTTGCAGCTAATATCCAAGAAGGCTTTTCAGAAAATTTTTGAGTTGTATGCGAATCAACTCTTGGTATAATCTAATCTCTCTCTCTCTCTCTTAATCTAATTATATGTGCATGATCCTTAGGAATTCATATTACTTTGGCTCATGTCCCTTACCCCTTTTTCTATCTTAAGTCTTCTCTCTTATTATCATATTTTTCTCCTCTTGATTGGTGTTAATCATAAAAAATCCTTAGGGTTTCTGTGTTTGTTTTAGTATGGTTTTATTATGATAAAACCTTTAATTAGTGCAGATGGTAGATTTTTTAGCAAAATAGGTTGCATCATAATAATCAGTTTGATTGATAAATATATTTATGTATCAATTTCTTCCTTAACTATTAGTATAGAAGGATGGTTTTATTAGTATTATTATTATTATTTTGACAATAACACATTGCATTGTTGACAATATGCCACACACCTCCTTTATTATAATGTAGCCTTTTGAATTAAATTAATCATTTAAATTTTGTATGCTATTAAATATTATAGTTGTATATTAGTAAAAGATGGTAAAGACATATCGACGTAATTTACAACATCAACATCTTATTGTTTAGGGTGGTGATATAATCACCCATGAATATGGTTTGTAAATCTATTTTATAAGTATAAAAAATAAATCATCGCTATAAATACTCAATCTAATGCCAGTAGTACCCTTATTTATCAATAAATAGGATTTACACACTTTTTTTTTTTTTTTTCAATATACACTCACATATAACTCTCTTAGCATACATGATGTCACTTGAAGTTTTATTGTTGTTGTTTTTGTTGTCAATTTTCTGGTTTTGTTTGATCTTTTCATGTACTTGTTGAACACCTTATGCTTTTTGTTGTTGTTGTATGTCTTTAGAAAAAAGCCCATTTCAATTCCCATTCTTACTAAACTATTCTCTCTGTAAGTCGTGGATACAAGTATATGTTATACTTTGATTTATCAGATTCCCTTTACTGCTACAACCAAACCTCTATTGGGATTTTCCTTCTACTTTTTCTCTTCTAAGACCCATGCTAACTAATCGTTATATGATTAAAGTTTTCCAAAATTTCTTTTTTCATTGTTTTATTATACGATGATTGTGTATTTCATGAATAACTTTGATAATTGAAATTGACTTAGGGTATATGATTTTTTTTTTCTCTTTTGTCTTTTTAAGTAAAAGGTTTTAATTGCGTAAAATTAATGGATCTACATAGTATTTAAATTACTTTAATTAAAACAAGTTATCCTTATTAGTCATTATGGATGGCGATGATTGAGTAATTAAATTTTTTATTAAAATTTAAGTGCATAAATCATATTTATAGGTGATAATATCGACATCCTATTATTTAATATATATTTTTAATAAAAGGATATGAGCGAGTTTTTGATAAAGTAAATGAACATATATACAGACACAAACACTATCTTAGCGAATATAGAGTGCTTACCATCATATACATGGTAAAAACAAATGTTTATAGTACTTACCAGATAGATTATCCAAGCATAAAAAGTTTAAAGCAGATGTTAAGGTGACAACTTAGAGATAAACATTAATCATGACCTTGGCTTAATAAATTTCTTGATTTTCTGGTCTTTTAAATACTTATTAAATCATACCATACTAGACAAACACAATATCACATTCTTTCACATATATATCATATTTACATATTTTAATTCATTGTTGTCTGTTGCAGTATTTGTTGATCATGGCTCAACCAAGCAAGAAAACCAAAGGCAAGCAAAAAATTGAAATAAAGAGGATTGAAAACTACAATGACAAGATGCTAACATTTTCCAAACGTAGATCTGGGATTTACAAAAAGGCAAATGAGCTAATCGCTCTAACTGGTGCTGAGGTGGGGGTTCTGGTGTTCTCACCAACGGGGAAACCTTACTCGTTTTCTCACCCATCTATGGAAGTTATTTCAGGTCGCTTTCGAGGAGTGAACCCAGCAAAAAATGACAACATCCACTCTTGTGTTGAGGCTCACCGCAAAGTGAGAATCGGTGAGCTAAACCAATACTACAATGAGCTTCTCCGCCAAATAGATACTGAAAAGGAGCGTGAGAAGACGCTGAAAGAGATATCTAAAGGGAAAGAAAGTCAAGGCTGGTGGGAAGCCCCTCTGGATCAATTAAGCTTGGAAGAATTGCATCAGATGGATAAGAATTATGAAGAGTTAATCAAGAACTTGAGCATTAAACTGAATGAAAAGAGTCTTGGAGGCGGATGGGCCTCGTCCTCTTCATGTCCTCCAGAAAATCCTCCCCAACTAGGGAGCTAGTTTCTCGATGGCAATGCTTATAACAAGCTCGATCATCATCATGAATCATGATTATGTGATAAGGTTATTCTAGTTATCTTGTGTCATCGTTAACAGTCCGTGTAAACTCTCATGCAATAATGCTAAATAATATTTAGGGTAATTTATGTAACATTTCCTATAAATAAATTACATTGCAATTCAATTAACATCAAAATTATACATGCACAATTGACGGCTTGTGATTTAACTGATGTTAATATATCTCCACCATCTTGAAATAATATACAATAAATGATTCAACACATAAATTATATTGCAATTCTACTCCACTAACAAAATCATACATGCATAATTGACAGCATGTGCTTTTACTGATGTTAATATATCTCCACCATCTTGAACTAATATACAATAAATGATTAACACATGCATATATGATATATCAATTAACATATTGTTACAATTATAATGTGTAATATATTCATTCTAACATCGTTAGTTATCAAATAAATATAAAAATTACAAGTTAAAAATTTTGTTGCAAATAAAATATTGAACATATTCATTCTAATGTAGTTTGGTTACCATATAAACGTAAACTTTACTTGTTAAACATGGTATAACTATTAATATGTTGAATGTGCTCATTCTAACATAATTAGTTACCAAATAAACATAAAAAGTTAACGTCATGTTATATACATAAATTATGTTGCAAATAAAATGTATATATACTCATTCTAAAGTGGTTTGATTATCATATAAACGTAAATATTATAAGTTAAAATGATATTGCAATTAATACATTGAGTTTAGTCATTTTAACGTAATTAGTTACTAAATAAACATAAATGTTACAAGTTAACATTATGTTGTATACAAAATTGTGGTGTAAGTTAAACGTTGAATATATTCATTTTAACGTAGTTTGGTTACTATATAAATGTAAACATTGTAATTTAACGTGATATTGTAATTAATACGTTAAATATACTCATTCTAATATAATTAGTTATCAAATAAACGTAAACATTGTAAGTTAATGTTATATTGCCTATAAAAATTGTGTTGTAAGTAAAACATTGAATATACTCATTCTAACATAGTTTGGTTACTATATAAACGTAAGCGTTATAAGTTAAAGTGGTATTGCAATTAACACGTTAAATATACTTATTTTAACGTAATTAGTTGTCAAAAAAACGTAAACATTGCAAGTTAACGTCATGTTACGTATAAAAATTATGTTGCAAGTAAAACGTTAAATGTACTTATTTTAATGTTGTTTGATTACCATATAAACACAAAAGTTGCAAGTTAACATGGTGTTACAATTAATACGTTGAATGTACTTATTCTAACGTAAGTAGTTATCAAATAAACGTAAGCGTTGCAAGTTAACGTCATGTTACCTATAAAAATTAAGTTGCAAATAAAATATCAAATATACTTATTTTAACGTAGTTTGGTTACCATATAAGCATAAATATTGCAAGTTAACATGGTATTGCAATCAATACATTAAATATAGACATTCTAATATAATGAGTTACCAAAAAAACATTAGCGTTGGAAGTTAATGTCATGTTACATATAAAAATTGTGTTGTAAGTAAAACATTGAATATACTCATTTTAACGTTGTTTGGTTACCATATAAACGTAAACGTTATAAGTTAATGTAGTTTTGCAATTAATATGTTGAATATACTCATTCTAACGTAACTAGTTATTAAATAAATATAAGCATTGCAAGTTAACATTATATTGCATATAAAAATTGTATTGCAAGTAAAATGTTAAATATACTCATTCTCATATAGTTTGGTTATTATATAATCGTAAATATTGCAAGTTAACGTGGTGTTGTAATTAATACGTTGAATATACTCATTCTAACGTAATTTGTTACCAAAGAAACATAAATGTTGCAAGTAAAACATTGAATATGTTCATTCTAACGTAATTTGATTACCATATAAATGTAAATATTTCAAGTTAACGTGATATTGTAATTAATACATTGAATATACTCATTTTAACGTTATTAATTACCAAATAAACATAGATGTTGTAAGTCAACGTCATGTTGCCTATAAAAATTGCATTGTAACTAAAACGTTGAATACACTCATTCTAACATAGTTTATTTATCATATAAACGTAAACGTTGTAAATTAACCTACACTTTTGCATGAGATCATTTCAACAGTGGAGATCCAATATGGATTTCCACCAACAATTTAAAAATAAATGAAAAAAAAAAATCCTTACAAAAAATGAAAAATGAAAAAAATATATATACATTAAAGAATAAGATCTTCACCGTCAATCTAAATGTCTCCTAAAAAAAAGAAAAAAAATGACCTTTTATTTTCTCTTCTTTGATCTTGTCATCTTCTCTCTCCTTTCTTTTCTCTTCCTTTCTTTTTTTTGGGTTGTTGGGTTGATGATGGCGGCAATCCAATCCTAGATTGGTTGATGTTCATCTACGTTGAGGTTGATGAAGAATGGGTTGACGTTCATTCGAGATGAAGAATGAGTTGATGTTCTTCTACATTGAGGTTGATGATGATAGATTGGTTCACCACAATTTTTTTCCTTTTATTTAATTTTTCTTCTTTTTTTGTCAGATTTTTTTTTTTAATTATTGGATCTCCACCATCCATATCGATGGTGGAGATCAATTGTTTTTATTTTTAAGAAAATTTCAAAAATTATTTTTATTAAAAAATATATATTAAATTATATTTTCAATTGATCCCCACCATCCATCATATAATGGATAGTTAAGATACTTTTCTTTTTTTTTAAAAAAAAAAAAAAAACATTCATCTCTTTGTCAAACTACCACTTTTTTATTTTAAAAAATATTTAACGTATGTTGAGATTTAAAAATATATAATTATTTGAATATAATTTTAATTGTTGTTCACAAATTAAATGATATGACATTATCAATTATATTAAAAAAAAAAGTCATAAAATATTATTAAAAAAAAAAGCTTAAAAAACCATAAGAAAAATCAGAATATGCACACGTGTAATATTGTGAAGCATTAGGCTCTAAATTGTGACCAACATTTTGTATGGTTGGTAACACTAATAATTTCTTAAACTCATTCTCAGGGCTCGTTGATTGTATAAGTGGTGGCCTGGGGCAAGAAAGAGAAGGGCTCACGGGCCCGTGACCATCTATGTTCTGCATGTACAAGTTGAAACTTCAATTGTACAAAACCAAAATATTGATAATCATATCCTAAAACATAACAATGATTTAGATGACCAAAATAGTCATGAACCATAAAGGCAGAACCTAATTGACAATTAAGAAGAACCCATAAAACATTTTTACACCAAAAAAACATATATCATTATAAAAACCATAAAAACTCCCATATAAATAAAAATCCTAAAATTTCACTGATATCTAAATTCAACTGACCAAACATGAAACATCAACTTGATGAAATTCAAAAACCACATAAAATCCCATAAAGGGTTTTTAGTTTTTTTTTTTTTTTTTTTTTTTTTTTTTTTTTTTTTTTTAACATTTAAACACAAACCAGGAATCCAGGATTCCACCACCAAAAACAAGTCTTCAATCCCCTCCCCTCCCCCCCCCCCCCCCCCCCCCCCCCCCCCCCCCCCCCCCCCCCCCCCCCAAAAAAAAAAAAAAAAGCAGCAAACAAAGTAATCAAGCACACAATTCATCAAAGCAAGATAATCCAACAATATGCAAGCAACATGAACAACCTGATCAAAAGAAACACATTCAAGAAAACAACATACAACGGTAAAAAACCAAGAAACAAGAAAAAAAAAAAAAAAACCCACATACTCAAAAACAAAATTTATAAAAAAATAAAAAAAAAAACATAGAAAACAGAGATTTACTGGTTTCGCAGCTTTTGACATGATAGAGAGATGTGGTCAAGCTAAAAGTTGTCAAGGTACCTGAGAGTTGAGCATCTGATGGCAGAAGTCGTTTAACATTTATAAGTTGATTATATGAAAAGTTTGTATAATAATAATAATAATAATAATAATAATAACGTATAACATGGAAGAAGTGTTTTAACTGGATTAGTAAGAAGTATTTTAACTAGATTAGTAGGTGATTAATAGGTTGTAGGTTAATATTGTTTAATATAATAATATATAAGATTCTTCAATAATAACCAATTGATTCATTCAATGGTTATAAATTTATTAGGTAACATTACCAACGGGGTACTAAGTTAGCCAAATCCTGACTTTAAACATGTATTGACAAAAGAAGGATTTATATGTAATAGATTCTTTTTTTTTTTTTCTTTTTGAGAAAATATGTAATAGATTCTAATATAATTATATTAGGGTAAATACTATGCCAGTTAAAAAATACATATATATATATATATATATTAAGGCCTTTGCAATTTAAAAGGGTGATTTGACATAGTGCATATCACAATAAAGATTCGTATGCTTTCATATTATTCTATCGTTAATTATTTACACCTTGATTGTTTTTAATCTTTTTGGAAAAATGTTAATTAATTCTAAAAATGTCAGTACAATTTTAGGCCAAGTTGCAAAATGTCCGGTGTATAAAATTAGCATATATATATATATATATATTTTGACATAGCACATTATATATTATACAAACAAGTATTACAAGTCGGACTCTCTAAATGGGAATACTTAAAGAACGGCCTAAAACTAAAGCTTCTAGAGGAGGAAGAAGAGATAACGGCTCTTTAGGTAGGAGGAAGTAGCATCGGATAAATGCCCCACTCAAAGGGAGACAAGGGGTTCGAACTCCCAACCTGTCAAGTGAGATGGGTTTGGCTTACCACCCAACCAGACCATAATTCTCATCTTTTAATGTTTATTAATAATAATTTAGACACTTTAATTTGATTAGAGTCTCCCTTGTTGATTAAGCTATATATATATATATATATATATATAGACATATAGCTTTTAAAATTAGGTATATCTGATTTTAAAAAGTAAGGACCAACCAATCAAATTCATCTATTACATTTGAATTAAACAGGAGAGAGAATTTATTTTATGAGAGAGAATGTAATGAATGAATTTGATTAGTTGGTCCTTATTTGTTAAAATCAGCTTTATAAAAGCATTATATATAATATATATATACATACATACATACATACTTCGCTTTTAAAATGATGACTCTCTAACTTTAAAAAGTTAGAAAAAATCAATCAAATTCATATATTGTATTTGAATTAAATAAGAGAGAGAATTTGTTTTACGAAGGAGAATGCAATGAATGAATTTGATTAGTTTTCTCTAATTTTTTAAAGTTATATATATAGGGCTAATTAGAAACTAAACTTATATGGAAATAAAGAATTCATTAAAACCATTTAGGCTATGCACGTAGGATTAAAATGGAATGAATTAGATTGAATTGAATTGAAATGAAATAGATTGGATTGAATTAGAATGAAAAATTACTATCTTATATTTGGTAGAACTTGAGATTAGATTAAAATTATATCATATTATGTTTGGTGTAGGTTGAGATTGGATTGAAATAAAATTAATTTAAATATTTCATTGTATAACCTAAATTAAAATTAATTTTTTTAAAAAAAAAATCTTCAAAAAGTCTATCATACATATCTACAAAAATCCATCAACATATCCACAAAAATCTACAAACAAAAATGCACAAAAATCTCAAAAATTCATTTTTTTTCCCAAGAGTTTCTTCTCTTTCATCATCATCTTCTTCTTCATCTCCTCCAATCTCTCCTCCCCCTTCTTCTTCTTTTTCGACTTCCTTTCCTCTCCTCCAAGCTATGGTTCTAGGTTCGATGAACCCAAAACCAGATAACCCTAAACCTATAAAAGAAGAAGAAGAAGAAAAAGAAGAAGTATAAAGGGTAAAGAGTGTTGTCAAGGAAGACGATGACTACAGTGGTAAGAAAAACAGATAGTGAGAGGGCATGAGGCTTGAAGTTAAAGAGAGAGAAGGTAAAGGCAGAGACCTATTCCGTTCATTACCAGCTCATTCACAATCCTACCAAATCCCACTATTTGAGTGAGAATGAGGATTTTCGTGAGAGGATGGGTTGAGGGAGTTTGTAATTGGGTTTAGAATCCCACTAATGGCTCTCCAAACGCAGGATTTAAGAGTTTGAAATTTTTTGAATCTCAAACCCACCTTAAATCTAACGTTTCAAAAATAGTGTTATATTATATTTTATTGGAATTTTTTGTTAGTTGGCTTGATGGGTGTGTGTTCACCTAGGTAGAGGTGTATAGGCATTTATTTAATTCTTTCGATTTGTACCATCCTTTGATTAAATCAATTAATCATTCAAACTTATGTCAATATGCAGAATTTAAATACATATATTCTATGTTTAGACTAATCAGAACTCAAAACAATTTTTCGGTCATGCAATGCTTAGATGATTAAAAATATGAATTCTAACAATATGTATTTTGATAATTTTTTAAATTAAGTCCGAATTTAAGCTTAGTACACAGTTACTGTATTTACTTACAATTAAAATTAAAATTTTATCATTTTTAAAGTTAAAGTTGCCTAACAGAAGTTAGTCAAAAGGACTATTCGGTTCTTTGAATAAATATGGAGACCAATTTGGTCACAAATGAAAGGGTCATAAACTACTTGAAAATTTTAAAATGGTCCGGGACTTGTTTGGTAATTGTCCAAACTAAAATAAGAACTTAATTAAAAGGGAACGCATATAAGAAAAGTATAAAGTCAAGGCTAATTAGTTTTTATGTTATCATTTAAAAATTTTACAGCAAATTAGTTAATTATTTTTCCATCATAAAATTTCAATTGCATGCATTAGTGGTAAGATTAAAATTTTCATTCTTAACATTCAACCTAAGAAAGAACTCGTGGGGGCCAAAACATATGAGAATCTGAATTATATTATTTATTAAAAAATTCCTAATGAAGATAAGAATAAAAATGAAGCTTCTTGATATATGTTTGGGGGCGATGGCCACTTCGGGCCCCTTGGCTCCCCCACTGGTGGCAAGCTGCAGATTGAATGTACTGTTCCTTGAGCAGCAAAATTGAACATGTTCACATTTGTATTGTATTATTTCAATGGTACTTTTGGAGCAAAAAAATTTCAAAAACAATGTTTTACATACATCTGTAGATGGTTTAGTACAGTGGAAGAATATGGCCTAATATAGTAGTGGATGGCATAAGAGCCTTGGCGAAAAATCGTTACTTGATCGAAGAATAACTGAATTCGATCACCCTTTTTACCAATAATCCCCACAGGTACAATTTCCATTTCGGAAATGATGGAAACGCTTTACGTCTCTTAGGATGATTTCCCTGTCTACAATCTTTGAGATGAACTTGGTAGCAAGATGGCAATCATTGCAAACTCTGAGGTTCTTGGCAACTCTAATGGTTGTTCCGGGAGGTGTATTGAGGATGCCAAATGCAATTGCCAGTTTCTCACTGTGTCCACAGAGTAACATTTCTTTCTCCTCTTCATCAACATTGTGAAGAACACAAGATGTGTCAGGCATGTAACCTTCCTTCCTCAATCTTTCGGACAAGGTTTCAAGGAACCCGTGTAGTTTCCCACTTTGCGGATGTGATCCATCCCCAGCTACGAACTTGTGAATATCATCACCAAATTCAATCCAACTACATCCGGGTTCTTTCTTTACTCCCATTTCCTTCATTTTCCTTCGAATCTCGTTTGCCTTGTCCCAAAGCCTAGCAGATGAGTAAATATTAGAGAGTAGAACGTAGTGACTTGCCACATCTGGTTCCAAACGCAAGAGATTATGAGCTGCAACTTCCCCAATTTCTACGTTCTGGTGTATTCGACAAGCACCAAGCAAGCTACTCCAGGCACCAGCTTTGTCAAGCTCAGGAGGCATTTCATTGATGAGTTTGTACGCTTCCTCAACTTTACCAGCTCGGCCAAGCAAGTCCACAACGCATGCATAGTGATCTGCTGCAGGTTCAATCCCAAAGTCGTCTTTCATTCTGTAAAACAAGTTTATTCCCTCCTCTACCATCCCTGAGTGACTACATGCTGCAAATATTGCTATGAACGTAACTGCATTAGGCTTCACTTCTTCACCCCTAGCTCCTTCGGCTGGCATATTTTTAAAAAGTTCTAAGGCTTCCTCCCCTTTTCCATGCACCCCATAAGCCATGACAATAACATTCCAGGTAATTACATTTTTGACTGGCATCTGATCAAACACTCTTCTTGCTAATTTTAAGCATCCGCATTTTGCATACATGTCGACCAATGCACTTCCCACTGCTACATCTGTTGCCAACATGTTTCTAATAGCGTAAGCATGAATTTCCTTCCCTTTCGCTAATGCCGACAGGGCAGCACAACCAGGAAGAACCGTCATGAGGGTTATCGAATTTGGTCTAATAGAAATCTGCTTCTCATCCTCGTTATTATCATAGTCCCTGCACTCTTCTTCCTTTAGTCTTTGCATCTCATGCAGTAGAAGAAGTGCATCACTATGACGTCCAGAAATAACATAGCCAGTAATCATAGTGTTCCACGAAACTGTATCTCTAGCCTCCATGCTGTCAAAAATGGATTTTGAAATGTCTATTCTCACCATTCTTGAGTACATGTCCATAAGAGCATTTTGCACATACCGGTTCCTATCCAAACCCCACTTAACTACATATCCATGGATTCCTTCTTTGTCGGGAAATGCTTCACTGCGAACAGAAGCAGGCACGACACTTGCCATTGTGGTGGCATTTGGATGAAGCCCAGCATCCTGTTCCATTTCAATAAACAGCATCAACGCCTCCTCATCACACTCATTTTGCGCATAACCAGTAATCATAGCATTCCAAAGCCCAATTTTCCTATCCAAAATGCCATCAAAAACTCTGCGACCACTCTCAACCTCCCTACAATTGCAATACATGTCAACTAAAGCACTACCTACAAATGAATTCTCAATTAACAAATCATTTCTCAGCGCATAAGCATGAATTTCCTTGCCAGCATCTAACTTCTCCAACTGTGAGCAAGCAGGGAGCACACTAGCAATCGTGAACCCATCAGGCTTAACCCCTTCAACAACCATAACTTGCAATAACAACAAAGCTTCCAAGAACCTATCATTCTGTGTCAACGAGCTTATTAAAGTGTTCCACGTAACCAAATCGCGATCCTTAAACAACTCGAACAACGCTTTCGAGTCATCAAGTCTACCTAACTTGGCATACATTGCCATCAAAGCATTGTTAGTAAACGTCTTCCAATCATCAACCCTCATAGTATACGCGTGCACTTGCTTCCCAAGTCTCAAACCCTCGCGTCTACTCAAATTCGAACAAGCAAGCGCCACACTCACCAACGTAAACGAACTAGGCTCCACATTATCATACAACATCAACCTAAACGCCTCTAACGCCAGCTCCCACTTCTCAAAACGACAGAGAGCTGCAATCATCGAATTCCAAGAGACTTGGTCTCTCTCAGTAATTCTATCAAACACCTTACAAGCATCCCATATATCAGTGCCGCATTTACTATACATATTCACAAGGGTATTGGCCACAGTCACGGAAGACGACCCGTACCCGTATTTGAAAACATGGGCATGGATCTGTTGGCCGAGACTCAAGTCCTGCAGGGTGGCCACGGCCTTGAGGACGGCGGGGAAAGCGAAGTTATCGGGTTGGATACCTTGGTGGGTCATGTTGATGTAAGTGGAAATGGCTTCGTGGAATTGGTTGGAGCGGGTGTTGGAGCGGAGGGACTCGATCCATGTGGCCTTGGACCGTGACTCAGAACTGGGTATTGGAAGACAAGTGGCGGTGGAAGCGGTGGTGAGTGGTGGGTGAGTTTGGAGGGAAGATAGAGTAAAAGTGGACGACATGTTTATGGTTAGTTTTGGTAGTTATTACAGTTATAAAGGGAGAGCAATCTCATATCTTGATTTCTAACCATGTGGTGTTCTACACTGATATAGACATATATATATATATATATATATATATTTGTATGTATTAAATTGTTTTAATTTTTATTTTTTGTATTATAACTAATATGTAGGCATGTACGAGTACATATAGTACTCACCGGATTCTCTAGATTAGGTCTTTAAAGTATAATCCAAAATGATTACTCCCAATAAGGGAGAAATGAGCTCCAAAGAGGAGGAAGAAAATTGTTACATATTACTATGTAGAGGTGAGTCAAACTCTACCCAAAGGATAGAGAGGCTGTCTGCTTTTCCACTACAGCAACACTCAGTTGCACTTTTTTTAAAAGGGAAAATCCTGAAAAACTGTCTGATTTTTGACAGTTTCCATTTTCTCTGATGTAGTTTCGTTTTTATTCAACATACTTCATTTCATCACTCTATTAACAAAAAAGTGGAACTGACATATGTAGAGAATAAAATGACAAAAATTGCCCTTGATACGATATTTTAAAAAATAAAAACACATTAGATTTAAAAATACAAAAATAAAAAATGGAGATTCAGATTCCATCCAAATCCAATCTGGATCTCCACAGCCATGAACTCAATCATCCTTATCTTCAACCTTCCACATGGAAAATCCTGAAAAACTGTCTGATTTTTGACAGTTTCCATTTTCTCTGATGTAGTTTCGTTTTTATTCAACATACTTCATTTCATCACTCTATTAACAAAAAAGTGGAACTGACATATGTAGAGAATAAAACGACCAAAATTGCCCTTGATACGATATTTTAAAAAATAAAAACACATTAGATTTAAAAATACAAAAATAAAAAATGGAGATTCAGATTCCATCCAAATCCAATCTGGATCTCCACAGCCATGAACTCAATCATCCTTATCTTCAACCTTCCACATTTTTGGATCCCCATTCTCTCTCTCCCCCTCTTTTTTCTCTCTTCCCATTTTTGAGTTTCCAGTTTCCTAGAAACCTAGATTTCTCATCATTAATTTCCCATAATCATCAAACATCAATTCCTACAATCATCAACAAAAACCATATAAAAAAAAAAAAAAAACCCGATCAATAGAAAAAAGATAAAAAAGAAAAAAAAAAATTGTTGGTCTCCACCGTTGGTAGGTCTCATATGGTGGAGACCCGAACTGTGTCTTCGATTGTGGAGACCTAGAATTGGGTCTCCCTTTTTGGATACCCAATGAGTCTCCACGATCGGAGACCTAGAATTTGGCCTCTATCACTGGAGACCTAAAACTGGGGGTCTCCATCATGCCACTGCTGTCAAACCACCTACAAATTTGGTTGGATATAGAAAGAGAAAAAGGAAAAAGGAGAGAGAGAGAGAGAGAGAGAGAGAGAGAGAGAGAGAGAGAGAGAGAGAGAGAGAGAGAGAGAGAGCTAGAGGAGAGGAAATGAGGAATTGAGAGGGAAAAAATTCTAATATATAATTTTTATTTGTTATTTTTAAATAAAAATATATTATTTTAATATCATTTATTTTATTTTTATATTTTATTAATATTTTCATTGAATTTCCTTCTTTACTCCTAAATTCAAACGATCAATTACATCAACCTAACAGAATTTGTTACCATTAGAGGCATTATCATCATTCCATATGCCTCTAAAGGGTATTTTAGGTGTTTAATTTAAAATCATACGGTATTTTGGATGAAAATGAAATTATATGGGGGAAAAGAGATAATCTATCAAAAGTCAAAGGATTTTTTGGGATTATCTATTTTTTAAATTGTTATCACTATTATTACATGTAAATTATTATTAAAGCAAATTAGAATTTAGGTATCCAATTGAAACTTTAATTCGGATGGAGCAACTGTTTCAATGTTATTGCAATTTATCCTCATTCCGTTAGCAAGATTCTGTTATATTTCACAGTAAACAATGTCAAAGCAATGAAAAGATGAAATTGCCCTTGGTTAATACAGTTGACCCAGTTGACCAAATAATAAATTAAATAATTAAATACAAAATTAAATAACCAACAGTTCTTCATCTTTCCGATCTCCTTCATCTTGAACTCATCATCATCTTCTTCATCCGTTCAAAAAATCACCAACAGTTCTTCACTAGTTAACCAACAGTTCTTCAATATCATTAAAAACCTAACCTTGAACCCCCCATCAACATCATTTTCTTCACCAATTCACCATAAAAAAATCACCAACAGTCACCATTTAAAAAAAATAAAAAGAAAAAATCATCAACTCAAATAATCATCAGTTCAACCCCATTAACAAAAAATGAAGATCGCCAATTCAACCCAAATAATCAGAAGAAAAATTGAAGAAAAAATCTGAAAAAAAATTGAAAAAAAAAATTGCCTAGGTTCATTCGAATGAACCTAGATTTTTGGGTTCATTTGCGAACCCAGACCCAAATTCTGGGTTCACGAATGAAACCAGATATGGGTGAATAAACCCAGATCTGGGTTCAAAAAATAAGAAGAGAAGAAGAAGAAGGAGAAGAAGAAGTAGAAGAAGACCAAAAGATGAAGAATGAAAGACAGACTGTGATAGGAGATGAAGACAAGATGATGAGAAAGAGAGAGAAGGCAAAAGTTTTTTATTTTGGTTAATATTTAATCTTTTACTTTGTTTTTATTTAATTATTTTTTTAAAAAAAAAATTGATTTCCACCGTCTATCTTAAAATAGATAATAGAGATCTAGTTAAATTTTTTTTTATTTAATTTATTTTAAAGTTTTTAAAATTTATTTTTAAAAAATGAAAAATAAAGTCAAAAGATAATTCTACCCCTCACTTAATTAATTTTAATAGAGAAATGTTAACGGAATGGGGTAAATTGCAATAATATTAAAACAATTGCTCCGTCTGAATTAAAGTTTCAACTGAATAACTAAATTTCAATTTGTTCTTATTATTAAATAAATTATATATATATATATTAAATATTTCTTATGTAAAATAGCAATAAAATGATGAGTGATACACTTGCGCAGCAATGACATGGCTTGTCAAGCATATTTCAAGCATAAAAATATATCATATCTCAAGCATTAATATAACCTGTTAGTGCACATTCAATCTGTTAGTATCATTGAATAGAAAAGAAAATATATCATAGGAAAAAAAAAAGAAAAAAATATTTGTAGTCTATAAAGTATGTTATTGGCTTTATAACATAGTTATGACTTTATAAACTTGTATGAAATTTGATAAATTTTAAAATGGGATTTAAAAATAAAAAGAAAAAAATCCATAACAAATATTTTCATGCTCTACTAGATTTCATATAAAAATTATAATAAGATTAATATAAAATATATAAACTATGTGGACTCCATCAAATCTATTATATTAAAAAAGTCCACCAAACTCCAATCATGGTTATAGTATTCTTAATCCAACCACTGATGTAAATAGGTAAAAGAGCTAAGGTTTTTTTTTTTTCATTCTAGAATAAGAGTTGAGATTTCATGATCACTCAGATTAAGTGTACATAGACAAATTACTGTCCGAGAAACAAGTAAGATGATATATTCCAACTCATAGTTTTATTACTTTATAAATAAAACATGAATAAATGGACAGCATACTCATTGTCACGTGTCAACTTCAAGTTTTTAATACTATAGTTGCATCATTTCCTAATAGCTTAAGTTTTGGATCTGATAACAATTAATATGGTATCAGAGGTTTGAGATTTCTGATTCAAACATTCTCTTCCCCATCTGAAAATCTTCTAGTCACACATATTATATGATAGGTGGCGTTTAGCATGTACTCGTCATTTTTTATCCATCCACGTTATATGGGAGGAAGTGTATCACGTTTCAACCTTAAATCTTAAATGCTATAGTTGGGTCTTTTTCTAATAACTTAAATTTTTGGGTTTGATGGTAACTAGTACTCATCATGTTAAAAAAATAATAATAATAAAAATAAATAAATAAATTTTGTTTTGGTCCTTTGCATCAGCTTCCATGAACCACAAAAGATCAAGCATTACAACCATGAACGTAATCCAGAAAGGTTTGATATATATTTATTAGATGCATACTACAATGTCACAATATTACACAATACGGAAAAATATTAAACAGAAGTCAAACTGCTGCTTCAGCAACAGAGGAGACTTTCCTGAGGATATAAACAGGATCACCCACTTTTATCATCTTTCCATTTCCTTGAGCAATAAGGTTGTCCTTGCACACTAGGTGCTTCCCAAAGTATATCTGCAAGTCAACATTAATTCTTTTATCATTTGTGTGGTTCAGAAGTTTTTGATTGATAATTTCAGATTCTAATCTCACCCTTTTCTGTTGTTTCAGATTGGGACGCAACACTTCATCTGATCTGATTTTCCTTAGAGTATCATTTGGTTCTGAACCAACAATACCGGTCTCTTGATCGATATTTGGTACCTGAAGAACATGCTTTGCGATAGTAAAAATTCAATGAATGCAAAACATGAAAACCCTTTTGTACATTTATAATTTTATAGATTGTTTATACCCAAAACTCGAAGAAAGCAAATGGACAGTTTTCACAGGACAGACAGAAATGCAGAGAAAGAGGTTTTTACCTTGCAGCGAGCACAAAGCTTGACGCCTTCAAATGCGAACTTGTTTATCCTGACCTCTGTCCATAAGTCTTCTGAAAATGGTTTACAGCCATCGACAAGGATGCTGCGACGTGCAAACATACAGTTTTAGATTCATATACCAATTAGCTAAGAGAGTAATTGCAAGTTGACCAAACAGAAGTGGTATACACGATTATTGGCATTGAAATGAATAGCTTTGAAAATGTGTTTCCATGTAGAGTGTGCAGTAAATAAGGAGTTTTAGAGGAGGTTATACCATAATTACAAAAATTAGTAATGAAATGTGCATACGGATTGTTAGTTACCATCAGACTTAAAAACTTACTCTTAGAAAAAAGCCCAATTATAGTATTTAAGACTTCAGTTGATGATGCGTTAACATGTCCCCTCACATATATACAACGTGGATAGGTAATAGATGATGGACACATATTAAACGCCACTAACTATAATGTTTAAAACTTAAGGTGATGATACGTTAATATGTTCCCTCACATATATAAAACGTGGACAAGTAATATATGATGAACACATATTAAAAAACTCTTCCTACCACATGTCCCCTCACATATATACAACGTGGATAGGTAATAGATGACGGACACATATTAAACGCTCCTAACTATAATGTTTAAAACTTAAGGTGATGATACGTTAATATGCTCCCTCACATATATATAACGTGGACAGGTAATAGATGACGAACACATATTAAAAAACTCCTCCTACCGTATAATATGTATAACGAGAAGATTTTTAAATAAATGAGAGAGAGAGAGAGTTTGAACCAAATACCTCCAAGCTCTAAAACCAAGTTAGTTACCATCAGACCTAAAAGCTTAAACTCTTAGCAAATAGTCCAACTATAGTATTTAAAACTTGAGGTTATGATATATTAACGCGGATAACAAATTTGGAGTTTATAAATGGTATATAAAATGATTCCAAACATACTTTGGTCTAAAACGGTTAATTGGAACAGGCTCCTTGAGAAGCTTATTTAGAGCATCCAAAGATCCCTGCAAGAGATAATTGATAGTTTAAGGTTTGAAATATCTTGTGCCAACAACAGACATCTTATATTGAATTTTGTCTCAAGTTGACTAACCTGAGACGCCATCATAAATGGATACTGATCGGAAAACAGTATTTTGTGTCCACGAACATATTCAGGATTTACAGGCCTAGTTTCAGATTCTGCAGTGTTAAGAGTGCAGCAAACTTATGACTATCTATAAGTATTCTCCTCTGTAATGCCTTCGGCTAGTTAGTGCATTCTATATTGTAAGTGAATGAAATGCAAAAGAAATCAAACTCAACCTGCATCAAAACGGACTAGGCGACTAGTTTTCCCAAGAAAATTTGTAAACCAGTTTGCTGCTTCAGTTCCCTCACCCAGTGCGGAACCAGACCACTCCAATACAGAAACACCATCCGTAGCCACATGCGGTTTAACCAGCGGAATCTTGAGCACATCCATCCCTGGAGCTTTTATTGCTGTAAAAGATATATTGTCAATTCTAGTCAAATTTGATAATCACATGATACAGTGAGCAAAAGTGCACAATTCGTGTAAAACTGAAAAGCTAAAATAAGCAAATGTATTGTTACAAATATGACAATTCTAAAAGAGAAGACAATAGAATGAAATACATATGACACTAATTTGGATTTAAAGTAATGCATGTTCATATTCGAAAGACAATGATTTTACTCATATAAGAGCTACTAGTAGGTTCCCATCCCTCCGAAAATGCCTCATTTGGCAGCTCTATCTGAACCAGGGCAAGTTTCGATTCATTTCTTTGACTATATGCTCTTCCTTTGTGATTAACTACTAACCATTGACGATCCCATCGAAATCCTGTATATTGATACAAGCAAACAAACACAAAATACCCAAATCAAGTTTTCTTACCAATATTAGAAGCTTGAACAAGCAAGTTTATGTTAATCTTGCAACGTGCATCAAAACCAATTTGATGTTGCATAAATAAAATTAAACTGTTTCCACTGTGTGATGAAGCCAATGCAGTCAAATTATTAAGCTGACTTGCATAAAATTGTTACAAGTAACCAATAATGATTTTGTTTTCAATTTCAAGTAAAATCTCAAATTCCACTACCATCTTGGCTCAACATCAAGACAAAAATGTGATTATTGAACAACCAAACATAGCTCTAACTGATCAACCACTCTTGATAAATCAAATTTTATCTAACCTTAAACTTATTTATTCCTACTCTATTTTTTTTTTTTTTTAACAGATGCAAATTAGTTGATTGTTCAATCAAGTGATTAAAGAACTATACAAAAACATTAAAAAGTTGATAAAATCATGTCTTAGCATTTTCACTATAAGAGCAATGTAATATGATTCAAGAGGGAAAGACAAATAATGAAAGCATGCAAACAAGGTTGATCCCACAAACGTTTGACTATGAAAAAACAAAAGAGAAATCGATGAAAAGAATATATACATATAATCAGACTGAGATTTCAATGTATCAATCAACAAACTAGATTAAAAAAGGAAACTGGTTCAACTAAAAGAAGCAATGAAATGAGAGTAGAGTGAGTGATGGCTTGTTATGAGATTATAATACCGGTAAGAGTGAGAGGTGCCTGAAAAACAGAGATTCCTTTGCATGATTTAACCGGGTATATGAAGAGTGAATTTACTTGCACTGAAGCCTCAGATAATGATGGTGTTGAATATGTTGAAGAAGATGAAAACTTCTCCATCTCTCTCTATGTCTCTCCCTCTGTCTCTCTCTCAGTCTATCACAATGTGCTTGTGTGTTGTTTTAAGTTATTCTTGCAACATTTTATCTGTGAGCAATTTTTGGACTTTACTTGAATTAGAACAGCAGACTGTGGAGATAAGTTGGCCACACCTTTGTCATCCTCTTTTACCAAAAGAGAAAGCTACATTGCATGTAAGTACATACCAACACGTCTCATAAACCTTATCGACACCCGTCATAAGTCTCTAATGCAATGCAGTTGTTACCTGACTGACCTCAGCATCAGATGGCATCGAAGCATCTCCTAAGCAGTATTTTTAGTTTCCAGAGATGCTTCGGGATGCATGACATTCGCTTTTGATAAGTTATATCATGGTACGTGATATAAAAATCTAATCATATATATATATATATATATATGGGTCTCCTTTATTACACTTGAGTATGGATATATTTGATAACTCAAATGACTTATTACATTCTAAAATTACTAATTATATTTTATTACATTGAATGTATTTATTATATTTGATTACAACTAAATGAGTCCATTCAATTAATTTTTAAAGATTACGACTAAAATTACATATTTATTATTTCATTTAATTGTAAGTAGATGTAATAAATACCGTTAATAATTTTAGAATGCAATTAGTCGTTTATATTTATAAAGTGTATTCAAACCCAAGTGCATTGTAGAATGTGTCATATATATGTAGTGATTTTACCATTAGTACTTTTTAACTTAAAAAAATTAGAACGAACTAATTAAATTCATCTATTGAATTTGAATTAAATAGGAGAGAGAATTTATTTTAGAAGAAAGAATGTAATTGATGAATTTGATTAGTTTGTCCTGATTTTTTAAAGTTATGAAATACTAATGGTAAAATTATTATATATAGAGAGAGAGAGAGAGAGAGAGTAATTTTACCATCAATACTTCTTAACTTTAAAAAATTAGGACGGACTAATCAAATTTATCCATTGCATTTAGATTAAATAGGAGGGATAATTTGTTTTAGAAGAGTGAATGCAATGAATGAATTTGATTGGTTCATCCTAACATTTAAATTAAAGTTATGAAGTACTGATGGTAAAGTCACTGTACATATATAGGGTAATTTTATCATAAATACTTCTTAACTTTAAAAAGTTAGGATAAATCAATCAAATTCATCTATTGTATTTAAATTAAATAGGAGAGATAATTTATTTTAGGAGAGAGAATGTCATAGATAAATTTGATTGGTTTATCTTAACTTTTTAAAATTAGGAAATACTGATAGTAAAATTATTCTATATAACAGTGCATTTGGATATGAATACACTTACAAAAAGTTCTAATTTTGACCATTCCTTTATTAAGGAGTCAGATCTCAAGGTTGGGAATGAATTTTAAACTAATGAGTTAATAAGTTAGGAAAACTTGTTGAACATGTAAAATGATGTGTTCGAGTTGTTGTGCACACTCAAGTGATGATTTGCTTCTGTTCTTCCTTCTCTAACCAACTTTCATTCTCATCTCCCATTTAATTGTTGCTTTCATTCTCCTTAACTGTTATTTCTTCTCTCGTCTTCTATTCTTACTTTCATTCTACTCTCCCCTGTAATCACATTCAATTTTTTTCTCATCTCCTCCTTCATTAGATTTATTTTTAGGGTTACAATTAGATGAAAACTAGCTTTGATACTTCCAAGACCTTTAGTTATGGTATTTGAACATCCATATAAAATATAGAGAAAAGCCAGGCATTAACTTACTGTAAAATCCTCAACTCAGTCAAGCACAACATTGTATTTCAAAAGCAGGACAACAAATGCACCACAACCACCTACAAGTTTGAACAGATGCACCATAACCACCTACAAGTCAGACATGAACTTACTATAAAATCCTCAACTCGGTCAAGCACAACATCCAATTTTGAAAGCAGGACAACAGATGCACCACAACCACTTACAAGTTTAAACAGTTCGCCATAACCACCTACAAGTTGACCCCTCCTTAAAATCAAGTTGTCCTCAACATCAACATTCAACCATTATTGCAGATATGACCTCTATTGCATATTTGTTTCAATTTTCATTCTAGTTAACTGTAGAAATAGAAAACCTCAATATTTATTATCAATTGATAGTTGTTATGAAATTGCTACTAATTTCTTTTAGAGACAGTGGTTCTTTTATGTCACAGAATTATTATTATATAGGTATGATGTTTTGAATCTGTAAAACGAACTACTTAATTATTAGATTATTTAATATTACGATCACATAAAATAATATGTGATCATAATATTATTATCAGTGGTCATAACATTTTATTACAATCGTATTTTTTAATGATTACCATATAATAATTGTTTTTTGTTTGGCATATTTTTCAGTTAAATGTATTTATCCATTTTCGACTAATTGATTATAAATTTTGAACTTTATCTAGTAATAGACAATGATAAAAAACAAATAACTATCGAACATAAAAAGAAGTTGGAGACTATGATAATTCCCTAGATAGGGATATAGAAGTGTCTGAAAGTACAACAAATCAAGGTTCAGATAACGATTGGATAGATTTTCTTTAGTTAAAGGCCATAGATGTATTAGCAATGATATCTAATACAATTGAGGAAGCAAAATCATTTTATGAGAAATGTGTAAGGGCAATTAGCTTTGGTGTAAGATCCAACCTTGAACACGACAAAGAATGAAGAGCTATTATGAGACAATAGATATATGAGAAGCAAGGGTAAGATAACCAAATTATTTAAACAATGCAAATAGGAAACACAGGCCAAGGAGACAAACAAGAGAGAATTGTAAAGCACATTTTTTTGTTTGCTTCAAGTTAGAAAAGAGTTTGTACAAGATGAGGTCAATTAAGGAAAATCATTCTCACAAACTAGCATTGCACCACGAGGTTCAATTCATATGATCATACAAACACATAAAGGAATCAAACATTGCAAAATTTAGTGCCACGCACAGTGTTTGCATCAGACCTTGTCTTTCATGAGAATACATAGTCGACCAGGTAAAAGGATATGTAAATGTTAGTTTCACCATAAAGGATCTTTACAACAAGCTGGATGAGGAAAGACGATAACTTTTGAAAGCGATTCACAAGCCTACTTTCGTATATGGAATCAAAGATATGTTCTTATCCCCGTTTTTTCTATAGAGTTCAAGTTAATGATAACGGTAGGTTGTTCAATTTGTTTAAATTTTGTACATGGTGATCATGATTCATCTTTTCATTGATTAATATCATTTTATTTAAGGTCCGAGTTAAGCAAGAGAATCAACTATTGGCTATGATTTTGTGGATGACAACGATGATCATATAGGGTCAATTTGCCCAATCGATAAGGCAATACAATCTGACGAGGGTACTAGTCTCCAACTTTAATTATGCTCATTTAGTAGACATTACGTAATATTTGATTTTAAATTTGATTATGAATAGTTTACTAATTTGAAGTGAATTTATGATTCACTTGTAGAAAAAAATTGAACATTTTCTAACTATATTGACAGAGAGTAAAGAAAAAAAAAAAGGAATGACTCTTTTTCAAGATCATCAAAGTAGGATAAGGCTAGTGAGAGGGATAGTGAGGGCACTACCTTTGAAGGGAATGATAGTGGGGACTACCTTTGAAGGGAATGATAGTGAGCACACACATACACACACACACATGCACGCATGTACAAACACAGAATGTCAATTAGGCTCTAAGTTCCATATCCTAAATCTCCATCCTTATTTAGTGGAAGATTTTGAGAAATTTTAGGGATTCAAGACGGTGATAAGGATGGGAGAAGCCACCCTCCATCATCATTTTCCCATTTGCCCAATTATATATATGAGTTCCAATATTAAACTTTATGGCATCGTTTGTAAGATAGGATAGGACTAGGTTTGAATTAAATTTTATCCAAACCTACATTTGGTCCACTCCAATGCCTCGTCACTAAGTTATCCCATCTCATTTTTAACCCATTAGTTTGGGATATATCAATCCTACTGAAAACATTGGTTAAAATAATCTCGCTGCACTCAAATGCTATTGGCAAACAGCGACTATCGAGGAAGACCATGAGTGGTGAATTGTGATCGACGAGCAAGACCGAGCAACAACTGGCAAGGAAAACCCAAAGATGAATGACAAGGAAAATCCAGCAACGAACTATGATCGGTAAGGAAGACCTAGCGATGACTAGCAAGGAAAACCCAATAACGGATGGCAAGGAAGATCGAGTAAAACTATGAGGAAGACAAAGTGAACGTTGATGAAAAAGGAGAAGGAAAAGAAAAGAAAAGGAGGACCACACAGGCGGCAAGTAAATTGACGATGTGATAATGAGAAGGAAAGAAGAGCCGGTGGCGACGGTGATTGTTCAATGTTATGGCAAGGAGAGTGATGAGAGAGGGAGGAGGGTGGTGGTGGTATAAGGTTCTACCGATATAAACCACTCTCAGATTTATAAAATTCCTAAAAAGTCCTTTGGATAATTTCTTGAAAATCCAACTTTGTACCTACTCTTTTAATCCTATCTTACCTTTCATTAAACACGGAATAACATTTAAATTAATCCAATCCAATCCAATCCAATCCAATCTCATATAAATAATTCAATCTTATCCTGCACACCAAACGAGACCTATATGTATAGGTGAAAAGTCAACTTTTATAATAGTAAGGGAAATCTACTCTCACATACTAATCTACAAAAAATCATTAAAAAGATTATAATTTCCTTTTTGATAGGTCTTGCTAGGACTTCCAATACTAAACTTTACATGTATGAGTGAAAAATCTACTTTCATAAAAGTAAGGGAAATATACTTCTGCATACTAATCCACAAAAAATCATTAAAAAAGTACAATTCCCTTTTTGATAAGCAATTATATATATATATATATATATATATAATTAGGTAGGGGTGGGCACAAAAACATGGAACCGAACCGAACCACCCGATCCGAACCGATCCGTGAGTGTTCGGTTCGGTTCACATGTTCAAGTGGCACATGTTCAGATCCTCATTTTTAAAAACACCATGTTTCACGGATCGGATCAAGTCTGGGTTTCTAGAACCGATCCGATCCGTGAACAGGGATATATACGTAATTTTACATAGTCATATAAATACTTTCACTTAAACCAACCCTAACAATAAATACTTTCACTTTCACGTAATTTTACATCTTGTTTTGTTGTATTTTTATGTTTATTGTTTTGTTGCATTTTCATGTCGACTATTTTGTTTAATTTGTGATGTGGACTAATGGGGATTATTTTTTTTGGATTGTTGAACTTGTTTAGTGTTTAATTTGTTTAGTGATGGACTCTTGATAATTGAAGCTAGGTTGATTTTTTTTTCTTTATATTGAAAGCAGGGTCAAATTAAATTACTGTTGGGCAAAATTTACTTACAAATTTCAATAGAAGTTTGTTAATTTTTTTCCTTCGTCCACCTATTTGTTTTGATTCCATGCACAAGACAATTCAGCCTAAAATAGTTCAAAACAATTAAACTTAAAAGTTCAATAGTAACAGACTCAAACAAAGCTTAAAATTTTTTTAAATTTTTGGCCCAAACAAAGGCCCAAAATTGAGTTTAAAACATGGAAACCGATCCGATCCGATCCGCACTTTAGGTGTTCAATCATGTTCGGTTCCTCCCCTTTAGTGGATCATGTTCGGATCCAAAAGCGGCGATCCGAACACGGTGTTGCCCACCCCTATAATTAGGCAAATGGGAAAAATACGGATGGGTTGCTTCTCAACACTAGGGGTGGACACAAGTCGGGTTGATTCGGTTTTATCCAAAGACAAATTGAAACTAAATCGGGTAGTAGCATTAATAGCAACTACAGCTCAAACAAATAAGATGGGAAGATTAAGAACAACAACAACAACAACGATAACTATAACTAAAACAACAGTAACTTGCTAGGATGGAAAGAAGGAATTTGTGATAGCAACTAATTTGTGGTTGGTGCAATGACAACGATTAAAAGCAGATGAAGATATAGAGAGAAGATTAAGAGCAATTTGAGGATGACAACTACTTGGTGTGATGACGACAACGACGGTTTAAAGGGTTTGAGAGGATCGGTGGTTTGAAGGATTTGAAAGGGTCAGTAGGATTAATGGTTTTAGAGTATTGATGTGATGATTATTTTATGTTTAGGTTTTTTGGTTTATGTATTCTCCCTATTTTTTGTTTTTAAGTCGGTTTTCGGTTTCAAATAAGGTTTTCCGACCTAAAACTAAAAATATTCGGTTTTTATCCTATAAAATCGAATTGACCCAAACTCAAACTAAAACCTGAATTTTTTTTTTTCAATTTAGTTCAGACCAATTCGATTCGGTCTTAATTTTTTTATCTACCCCTACCCATTACTATCTCCAATCCCTAAAAATTCTCAAAATCTCCCCACAAATGAGAATAGAGATTTGGGGATGTGGACAATCAGAGCCCAATTGACATCTCTACGTGTACTATAAAAATGTAATTGGTTAGAAAAATAATATAAGATTATATATATATATATATATAATAGGTCCTGCTAGGACTTCTGACATTGAACTTTACATACATAGATCAAACATATATTTTTATAATAGGAAGGGACATGTACTCCCAAAATACATGGTTAATACTATGCTAACTACTAAGCTATAAATGGATGGGCTATTTCTGAAGGAAAAATATGACTTTTCAATTTATATATATATATATATATATATACTTGAATGTGAATTATAATTCAAATTATAAATTATGTAATAGTTGTAAGGATTTATTTTCACCTATTACATTTAGAGTAATGCTACGTTTATTAAAAACTTTGCTTAAATTCATGCCCAAATGATGTAGCATGTAAGTTGTTAAAATCTTATAAATCATGAGAAAATATGATAATTAAAAGTATCTTCAATGCTCTCATGGATTGTGAAAAATTTACACGCCATATAGGATGAATAGATATTAAATTAAAATAAATCTCTTCAATGCAATTATCACTCATCAATGTCAAACTAAGGTGGCAAAAAAAAAAAAAAAAAAAAAGATATTGTCAATATGACTATCTATTTTCAGAGGATGTGTTATACAACTATGTTAGTAAATCAATAATTATTTAATTTTAATTTTCAAATCTCATTAAAACTCAAAAGAAAAATGGAAGTAATAAATGAAAAATATGGAAGCATTAAATGGAAATATATGGAGGCATTAAATGAAAATACATAGAAGCATTAAAGAACAATTTTTTCAATTTGAATATTTATCAAATGATATCTATGCTATATATGAAGCAAATCTCTTGATATTGATGACATGATATTTTTTTTTCAAAACATAATCCATGAAAGCATTGGAGATGTTCTAATAGGATTTTGACAACTCACATATCACATTATTTGAATATGAATTTGGGCAAAATTTTTGAAAAGTCTAGCTTTACTCTTACATTTAATATTCAAGATTTTTTTTTAACTCATTTACTATATATGATTGACATGACATGAACATGACACGAAATTAGCTGGTTTGGTATAACATATTACCATATTAAACCCATTATGTAAATGGGTCATTAACATCATTGGTGCAGATATTTTTTCCAAATGTATATAATTTGTAGATGTACTAATTTATTGTCATTTATTATTTCAAGAACAAATGAAATCCAACTTGATTTTTTCACTAAAACGGTAACCAAAAAAAAAAAAAAAAATTACAGCTATCACCAAAAATGGTTAATGACCTTATTTGCTTAGTTATTAGGAATGTAAAATTTATTAAGAGCTATATCTTTCTTGAATTAATAATTTCCGTTGTTCAAAATGCTGACGCGCTTCTACTTTCCATGCCCTCATATCATATATTGATAAACACTCAACCTTCTATATATACAATTCATGAAGCCAGTGCATGGGAGATGCACCTCCCTAATTTTTTTTTTTTTTTTTTTAAATTATTGATATGTTTAAGCCTTTTATTGAAATCTATATTGTTAACTTATGTTTTCATAGAAATATGTTTATATTGTACTTGGATTTTTTATAGAAGTGTACATTCTTTCAGTTTGCTGCTAGGCTTGTTATGTAGCATACTAATATAATTGGAAATATATAATAATACTTAAATCGTTTGTTTCTATTTACATGCATAAAAAAAGTACGAACATTTGCTAATGTATTTTTAAAACTGTACTTGATGTTGGTGACATTCGTTCATCATCTAAATTAATCCTGAGAATTTCACAAACTAACTTTATAGGCTATATCTAAATCCTTTGAACCTTTGACACATTATCAAATCAAATCATAATTTTTGTCAACATTAATCAAGCAATAATAAAGAAACCCAACACTTAAGCTCGTGCTTGGAGTACTCTCATACCATTGATATGTATAATAAATATGGGTATGACTATTAAGTGGACTGATATAATCTAGTTACGTCTATGTGTATTGCATTTGCCATCGAAATAGTAACTCTAGTGCCATAATTTTCCTTAGTTATTCATCCTTCAAAACTACATATAGAGTCTTAACTTCAGATAGCTATAGTCAATAAATAAATTTATTTATTTGACGTAGTAATAATGTTGTCCCTTAAAGTACTAATCAAAAAGAAAAAGAGAAAAAGAAAAAGAGAGTTTATGTCGCGCGTGTTTGTGCACGCATGCAAGCGCATGTGTTTGTAAATTATGAATTAAATTACGTTACATTCATTATGAATTTAATGCCTAATTAAAAACAGGGAAAACAACTTTGTTTTTGACATGTTAGGCTAACAATTGGAAGAAAAAAAAAAATTTGTAAATGATATTTTGCAGAAGTTTAATTGTTTGTGATTTTTCTAAGTAACATGCGAAAGCAAGAGTTTACAAGCTATACATCAAACCATGTTTTAGGTTAATTCAATTCTTAAAATTCGACACGTAAATAGAT
This sequence comes from Nephelium lappaceum, assembly GCA_021234005.1. NCBI lineage: Eukaryota > Viridiplantae > Streptophyta > Magnoliopsida > Sapindales > Sapindaceae > Nephelium > Nephelium lappaceum. The sequence goes on along the minus strand of CM038010.1, from coordinate 8,439,555 downwards.
TAAATTTTGTAGAAAAAGAAGTCAAGACATACTGAAAGATAATTTCATATTTATTCAAAGTACAATCCATCCATATTTATTCATACTCATACTAGAGAGAGATGGTGTACAAGTTGACATGGAGACAATCCTAATTGAGCTCGTTCTGATTGAGTTTCTGCACTTCAACCTCCCTAGGATCATCAACATGCATTGGTTTCGGCCTCAACGACTCTTGATTCAGAAAGCGTTGAGCCACAGAATCAATGTTTTGATGGCCAAACGAGAAGGGTTTCCCTCCTGGAGAGAACACAACAATTGCCTCCTGAGCTGTACATAGGGCTGCAAGCTCCTTAGCCTTCTTGAACAGGCTATTCTTTCGCTTTGCGAGGGTCTCTTGCCTTGACACTTTGCCTCTCACCATTTTCATTTCCATCCTCTTGAAACCCATGATTCTACTGTTTTGTGAGAGAAAATAGAGTGATTTGTATGTTGAGATTGATTAGGGTCGTTCATTTATACAGGGGGAGAAACTTGGAAGAGTAAGTGGGCCTGAGTTATTTTCATTTAAATTTTTTTCCTTAATAAGGTTAAATTATCTTACTTTTATTAATTCATTTAATTACTGCCAAATATGGATTTTCCAATAAACTAATCTCGGAATGTTTTAATTAACTTACCTTATTCAGTTGCCATATATTTATTTTGGTAAGCCCATGCTAGATTACAGAGAAATATTATTAATTATTAAGGTTGTTCCTTATAAGGTCAAGTCACATTGTTTGTTATAATGGGAATGAAATCTAATGATTTGAAAGTATAAAAATTTAAAAAAATAAAATAAAATAAAAGTTGGTTTGTAGAAAAAACATGGTGCTTAAAAGCAATATCTCCGGATTTTTCTTTTGTTTAATTTGTAAATACGAGCAAATAAGTTGCCATTCGCCTATGAAGAATAGCCACTAGGAATGGTTTCACTCACAAACCTGCAAATGCCCACCCACAATGATGGATGTAGATTTGATTAAATGGGTTCATGAACAGGTATGAATACGAATTTTTCAACACACTATAAATTGGGTTGGATGTGGGTGGCAAAATTGCACCCGCCCTCAAATCTGTAAACCCGCAATATATTTATATATATATATATATATATGTATGCATATATGTATGTATGTATGCATGTATGTATATATGTATGTATTTAAGTGAGGGAGAGAGATTAATCAGATTGTGAACAATCGTTAAAGTATTACAAATTATGTAAGTTCTTATAAATTTAGGGATGATTATTTATTTGTGGGAAAATGTTAAATCAACTATGTTTTATTTGATGTATTTGGTTTGAGATTTTATATGCTTTATATATTGAGTTCAAGATTTATCATATTAAGCTTTGAAGTTAGATACTAAATTTGCAGTGTTTGCAGTGGCCTAGAGCTTTATCATTTATGATTTTAGAATTTAAACTTATGAGATTTATAATATTGAAACGTATACGTAGGAATATAAAGTTTAATTGCATTTTGTGCTGTTATTGTCTTTAGGATTTGAAAATAATTTAAATTTTGGTTATTTGATTTTATTTTAATATCTTATTTGGATATATATTTATTTTTTATTTTTTATTTTTTAAATTTGTCAGGTTCGCAATTGTTTGTGGATTTACCCCAAACCTATGGCCCATATCCAAATCCGTAAAATTTCAAAGATTTGGATGTGGGTGTGGATGTAAAAAATTTCATAGATTCGGGTGTGGATTTAGGCTAACCCGTTTGACCCCTGTCTACAGCCACCCCTAATAGCCACATAATGAAATTTGTAAAATTTTGACCAAAAGTTGGATGGGCAAACTACCCAAATTTCGGACATATGTATATATATATATATATATGTACGTATGTATATGTATATATATTTCGTTTTGGAGATTTTGTGTTTTGTTTTTGTGGGATAATTATGTTTTCGAAAGTTTTTTTCTTTGTCTTTATCTTTTTTTTTTTCTATAACCGAAAAATACTTTATTTAAAGAAAATAAAGTAATGTTAGATGAGTTGTGATTCTCTCCTATCCTAATCATCCTATTTAAACATCCAAAATTGGTCTCAAACTTGATCATTGTTTTAAAGTACGTATTGAAGCGTTGCCTCAAGGTGGCGCCTCATCGCCTTAGGCCCTGAGGCACCTTAGTACGGGCACTTCATGAGCAAACCAAATGGCGGTCGTCTCGACAGCACAAGATGGCCACCGTAGACCTTAGTCGAGTCAACTTAGTCAAGCTAATTCTGAGGCGACGGTGCGAGAAATTAAAAATGAAAAATAAAAAACCTAAAATATAAAAATCAGCAACCTAACTTGACCCTCTCTTCATCCTTCTTCAAAAATTGTTCATTCTTTCTCTTCAAACCAGCAACCCAACCTCTCTCACCCACGAGTAAGCCAAGCTCTCTCTTTCTGCCAACCAACAAACGAAGCTCTCTATCTTGACCAACTAGCAACCTGAGCTCTTCAAATACTCTTCTTTCTGTCTCGGGTGATTGGCAACCTCAACAACTCATAACCGAAGCTCTATCTCTCTTTAAATACTCTTCTTTATCTCTCTTCAGACCAACAACCCAAGCTCCCTCTCAACTTTCTAGCAACCCAAGTCTCTAAACACTTTTTTATATAGAACTGATGCATAAATAGAGAACAAGTAGAATCTGCTTATATCATTACTCTGTTTGGAAATAAAGAAAAAAAAAAACAGACAAAAGAAAACGAAGAAAGAAAGAGGGAGTGCGAGATTGGCGGAGTGTTGTTGAAGAAGAAGAAATGTGTGAGATATTTCAATAGAATAAAAATAAATATTAAAAAATTATATAGAATAAAAAAATAAATATTTATTTAATAAAAAATAAATTAAAAAATTAAAAAAAATGCAAATGAAATATTTTTTAAACAAATAAATATTAAAAAATTACCCTTTTTGCTCTTTTTCTTTTTAAAATACATTTTTGGTCGAGCCACTTGCCTTGACGCGTTTGTACCGCTTCCCGGCGAGGTGCTCGCACCATATCACCTCACGTACTTTCAAACATTGACTATGATATGATAATTGGACTTATATGACAAATGTCAAATAAGGTCAAATAAATTAAATTATCATTAATATATCTATTTATCAATTATTATATTATAAATCGGAATTAAATTGATAAAGTTAGTATATGTTGCGTTACTAAAATATATATATATATATATATATTATACTTTTACTGGACAAGGCTATGAAGAGAAAATTTGTGTAAATTGACCCCATTTTCAAGCATGAGTAACTAAGACAAGGGTCAAACAACTTATATAATGGAATTTGATATCATATTGAATTTTTGAGGCTCGACTGGAGGTTCCATTGATTTCCCAGTTTGGGTTTTCATATAAACTGTCATGTGCATTTGTGGATATTTTACTTTATCCTACGATGGGATTTATTGTTTTGATTGTTTGATTTGTATTTGGTTATGTAATTATATTAAAGAGTTTTAAAAAAATAAATGGATTTATCGTACTATGTCATATTTTATTATTGACATGACCTAAAATTAATAGGTTAAATGGGTTTTACTGAGTAACCTATTAATTTAGTGGGTTAGACTAATGATGCCATAAACTTAAAGAGTGGTGATACCCCTTGAGAATTGTATGAACACCCCAAATCATTAATTTTTTTGTAATTCGAATGTTATCCTCCTGTGGCCTCTACTATTGACCACCCTGGCAGAGCCTCCTAAAAACAAAGCTGCAACTCTTTTCACAAGTATGGCCTCCTCCACCGCCAGGTTTTTACTCAAAAATGACAAGTCGTTTTCGCATATTTTACGAAACCCACACGAGTTTATTTAAAGAGACCGTCTTCAAAGACAGGTTCGATTTCGTTGACTTCGTCAAAGGAAACCTTCCTCCGACTTCGGCCGCATGGAAGCGGCGCGTGTCAAGAAGCAGCTGGTTAGTGATGAAGATGAGTCTAGCAATGAGTACGGATCGGACGACGAAGAGAATGTTGCTGACGAGGATATCGAAGGCCTTTACAGTGGTGGTGATGATTTTGATGAGGAGGACGACGACGGCGGCGACGACAGCAGTTGTACGTGATGGTATTGTTTTGATCGGTTGTTTTGTACCGTCTGATCATAATGATCTTTTATGCTTCTTCAAAGTTGGTGTCTTAAAACTTTGTATTAGTTTTGGTTCTTTTATTTATTTATTCTTTTTGAGAGTTGCAGCTCACTAGTGAGCAAGGCCATGTGTATTGACAAGTTCCGGCCAACAAAGTGACGATGTTCAAAGAAAGCTCTTGGGTTTCATATAAATGACCCTAAACTGCCATTCTCTTTAATACGGCCAATCTCTTTAATACGACGTTCCACTTCACATGAATCCATTGTAGGAGAGCTTCAAACTTTTAGCTACATGAATTCACCTCAGTAAATTATCTTCAAGTTGCAGAGATGGATCCTCAGTTACGCAGATTTTGATGACAAAAAATGAACTCAGCTAACTGGCTGTTCATCAGTGTTATCCACTCTCCTGCCTCCTTCACTATCCTTTACAATCTCTACTTCCTCGGAATTAACATTCTCTACTTCCTTATTCTTTTCTGGTTTTTCAGTTGTCTCTTCTTTGGTAGATTTCTCACCATTATCCTCTATAATTACTAGCTCAACAATGTAGAATTTTTTTTTTTTTTTTTTTTTGGTTTTTTTTCAGTTATTCTCTTTTTGTTATGTTGTTTTAGTTACTCTGTTTTGGTTTTGTTTTATTTTTATCTCTACCGAGTACAAAACCTTTGCAATATATTGTTACTTTAAAACATTTAATAGAGGACATACCAGTAATAGTGTGGGGTGTTCTTACAAAGTGTCATATTTTTAAAAAAATTTAATGAGGTTTATATACAAAAATGGGTGTGCATACAGATTTTTAAGGGTGGAAATATCTTTACTCTAAACTTAATCGGTCGTGTTTGGGTTGAGCTAAAAATGAAAAGGTGGTTTTTAGATTAATACAAACACAGACATAATAACTTATATTGCCATCCCTAATTGTTAGGAAAAGGAAACAATAAAAATAACAATTCAAACCATCTATAATTATTAATTAATAACGTTTCATTGTTTAAAATCATTGAAATATTCCTCAAAAGCTCATTGTCAATAGAAGAATTGATTCATCTTTTACAATAAGAATTTTTAGTTTTGTGAAGACTAGGAGGTCACATAGTCATTTATTCTCAAAGTTGCTTCGCTATTTTCATTTGTTTAACTTAAAAGGTCGTTTGTTTTTATCACTTTTCACTTAATGGGTCTGAATTGTAATTATTAAGTGATTTTTGTTCATTTTTTAAGTGGCTAAACAACTTAAAGTCACTCAAAAATTACTAAAAATAAAAAACTATAATTTTTAACTTTTCATTGAGTGTCAAATCACTTAATGATTTTTTAAATATATTATTTCAAATCTATTATTCTTAAAATAATATATTTCTAAATCCATTCTAAGTTTACATTATACATATTCCTTTTAAATGTAATTAATGAAATATTGCAATGACTAAAATATATATTACTTTACAATTTCAACTTTTGTTGTAACAGTAATTCAACTTAAGAATATTTTGTTTATTTTTATTTAAATATATAAATTTAATTTACTTTACTATAATAATTTATTTATGTATACATAATTTAAAAAAAGAATTGTTCTAATAATTAATCATATTTTTAATTATAAATAAAAATGTTATTAATATATACATAAAAATGTTTTAGTATTTACTAAATAATTTATTATAATTATTTATATTATATTAAATGAAGTTACATAATAACTAATAGTGAAAAAATTTAAACATCAAATTATTAGTTTTTAGATAATTTTAACTTTAAAAAACGAACAATATTACTAAACATTTAAAAGTAAAGGGCAAAAAAGAACATATAATTTAAATTTCAAGTTTCAGTCACTATTCAATTTTCAGTCTTTAGCAACACTTTAGCACAAATGTTCAGTCTTCAAACAAAAAAAAACAAAAGACTCCTAAGTAACTAGTTTATTCTTTTCTTTCCCTCAACCCAAAACAACCTCTAAACAAGAATCTTTTTTCTTTTTACTATTGATTGTGGAATTACTAACTCATAATTGCAAGGCAAGATCCAAGGGATAATCTCAATGTCCCCCTTATAGTTTGATGAAATAACCAAAATCTCTGTTTGGTTTGAGAAATAGCTAATATTCCTATGTAGTTTGTAGATATGTCCAAAAAAACCCTGTAGATTATTGAAATATCCAAAATACCCTTGCCGTCAACTTAAACGTTAGAAGTCAATATTTGACCATTAATATGTAAGGGTAAAACTATTAAAACAAGATAAAATAAATAATATTATTAATTAATTAATTAATTAAATTCAAATAGATTTTTTTGAAAAAAATATATTGCCATTTCCACCATCCATCAATGATGGATGGTGGAGATGAAAAAAAAAATAAAATGAAAAAAAAAAAATATTGAATAACATTAAAAAAAAAATTAAAAAGATTTAAAAAAAAAAAAAGGTCATCTCTTTTTTGTTTTCTTCCATTTAACCGTCCAATTTCCATTTGCTTCTTCCATCTTCTTCTTCCATTTCTTCTTCTTCTTCTTCTCATTCTTCTTCGTTGGAAACTAGAGGTCGGAATAGAGGACAACTTCTTCTTCTTCCATTTTCAGATTCGGCATCGTTATGGAGAACATTGGGTCCCGTTCTCCAACGAAGGACGTTCAACGATTTCCATCACCTAAAGACCAGGATTGGTCTCCATACGATGAAGACTAGAACTAGTCTTCGTCACCAGATCTAGTCTCCATCACTAGGAGACCAGTTTTGGTCTCCATCACTAACAGAGTTCATAAAAGGGGGAAAGTAGTATTTCTTCAAACTATAGTAAGATAATTAGTAATTACATCAAAGAACAAGCAGAAATTGGGATTATCCCCAAGAACCAATGATGTTTACAAAATGGTTCCACTTTATTTTATAGTCCTAAATGCTATTTCTTAGTCCAACTGTGCACTGGAGGTCGGTGGACCAGACCAACCAAGCGTCTATATGATTAAATCTATCAATTTTATTTCAAATGATAAAAATACTCATATGGGTAAATTCAGTTATTCAATTCTAGATTTAGGCTTATTGTTGGATCTAGAGTTAGGTCCTCAACAGATTCAGCCAAAAGGTATTGAAGGCAGGGTCTTTACAAACTTTGAACAACCATTTTCTGTCCATATATTGGATTCTGTAATGCTGTGTTACCCTTATAAAGTTTAGATACACAAATTCATGCATGGCTTACTCCATATTCATACAATTGACTTATCGGCACAGATAATTTTTCTTTGATTCGATCAAATTTTATTACATTTTTGTATGAAATATGCGACTTGTCAATTTGCGATATTGCTTAGTGTAGACTTTATTGCCAGCTTGCCACTTGGTGTGAGGTTTCACCTTGGCATTGATATATTAAAGTAGAAAGTTGTATCTGATCCTATAAATGTAGTACTAACTATTCATTTTGACTCGAAGCAGTGTTTATATATATATATATAATTAAATATTTGAAGAGTTTTTTAATTCAAAAGTTAGGGAAAGTGGACACAATTTGATCAGTTCATAATTTTAATGATATACATATGAGGGCATACTACTGGATCAATCTTTTCTTATTAAAATGTTATTTTTTTTAATAAATAATTAATGAAGGTGCTTTTAGATTAAAAAAAAAACACGAAGAAGAATACATAAAAATTGTTTGATGAAAGGAGTTTCATTAGAAATTATTTTCTGTTTATAGATTTTATTAAATGCATATAAATATTTGATGTTTGACAAAGATAAATAAAAATAGTATGTGGGTTCATATGGATTTATGAACATTTATGGGGAGTTTTTTATTCTTATAATGAGAGTTATATTTTTTGGTGATTTTTAATTATATATATATATTATTAAATCTTGACAGGTTTTAATTGAAAAATAAAAATACAAATGAAAATGGTGGGCTAGCCAACCGAGCTTGAGTTGGAATCGAATCTAGTTTAAGGTCTGTTTCATCTTCGCTGGAGATTATTCCAAGGTCGGCCTGACATATGTCTCCCTTCAAATCAAATCAATACTCACTCAGTGTCTCACTGTGTGATTATGTGTTGTTTTCGGCTACTGATTCTTGCAACTTTTTTATGTGACTGTGGACCTAAGTTAGCCCCATATTTTCATCTTCTTGCACAAAAAATAGAAAAGATTCATTGCTTGCATGTGAGCACATATCAACATGTCTCATAAACCTCATCAACTCCTGTCATAAGTCCCTAATGTGATTGTTACCTGACCTCTTCATCACGTGGCTAAGCAGCTGTGTCTTGTTGTTTACAGATTACTTTTTTATGATGTTTTTACTAATACTTAATTAGTGTCGTATATGTAAGGAAAACAATGAATGTGTGAAAATGTAACGAAAACAAAATCAATCACGTAGAGGAGAGATGACTGAGAGGATCAAACAAAAAGTGGGACCACATTCTATGTTATATTGTTTGTGGAGAAATTGTTGTCTGAAAAACGTTGAAAACGTTATCTTCTATTATATGGAATGAGCTGGTAGCATCAGCAACTAAAAAGTAGGCACCCAAAGCAGTGAAGGCATACAGAGACACAGAAATGGATAAGTTTCCAACATCATCATCATCTTCACCATTATCATCATCAAGTGAGGCTTCAGCAAAAGTAGGTTCAATCTTCATATACCCCATTAAGTCGTGCAGGGGAGTATCTGTTTCTCAGGCACCTGTCACTCCTACTGGTATTGTTATATGTCTTTATTTGATTATACAGAATTGGTTTTTAATTGTACAGGGAGAAATTGTAAAGGGAGTTTAAAATTCTACAAAAAGTTTAAAATTGTACGAGGAGTTTCTGAAAAATCTAAAGCTTTCAAAGCTAATCTAGAGCTTTCAAAGCTCCCAATAGACTACTGAAAAAATGATTTTTTTTTCCAAATTCTTTATAATGTTTTGGTTTTCAAGGATTGGTTTCTAAAAAATTATTTTTTAAGCAGCTTTTCTCAATTCTAATAGTAAAAAGAAACCGAAAAATCTATTGGATTTTTTTTTTTTCTTTTCAGATCAAAATTTTACTTAGTTCCTATTTTTCAAAATAGATTAGACTTGATAAAATCCTCCAAATGTTTAAAAAAAAAAAAAAAGTGTTCTTTTTCATTACTTGCTTTCGTTTTCTTATTGGTTTTTGATAACTACAGTTAATTATCAACTTTTCAGTACGTAATCAAGTTTTTTTTTTTTCTTAAGCAAGTTTATTTGAAAAATTATCATATTTGCTCTGGTCTTTCTACTAATTTGGATGTTGAGGAATTTGTTTATCGAATATTTTGGTTGATTAATGAATCAATCTCGTAACATAAATATCATTATTCAGTAAGCTTAAGTTACCAACATGCTATCAAATCTACAATATTTTTTATTCTGGATTTTTTTTTTGGTTAATGTAACGATCTCATTTCTATAATAATTTTCTATGGATTCCATGGTTTTCTAGTTACATACTTGATCAACCAAAGCAATTACATCTATTCAAGCTTCAATGAACAAAATTTGGCTGAATTATTGAATTTTTGTTAAAATTTTCGTAGTAAAATCCTCAATTTAAGAAAAAATTCTCATATTTACATACTTGACCACAGTTTTAATTTGAAATTTTAGCAATTTATCGGAAGATGAATGAATACTTGTGAGCTATGATAATGGCATTGAGAAGAAATGACCATGGTTTCGATTCTAGATTTTTCGATTTAGCTTTTTTTCTTTTTTTCTTTTTTTCTTTTTTTTCTTACTTGGATTCACAGGATTTCGATGGGATAGGCAATGGATAGTAGTTACTTACAAAGGAAGGGCGTATACTCAGAAATGAACTGAAACTTGCTCTGATACAAGTAGAGCTGCCAATTGAGGCATTTACGGAGGGATGGGAACCTACTAGGAGCTCATATATGGGTAAAATCATAATTCTTTTATTTTATGATAAAGCTAATTGAGATTGAAGTTGTATAATTTTGAAAGTAGTGAACTTGTTGCCTTTATGTATTGAATAATAAGAATGGTTTTATCTTTATATATATGGTTATGGAGTTCAGTAGCTCTTTTATTGATGAAGGATGCCTTACTTCTTATAACCTGCAGGTATAGTTGCGTGCTTTCTGACGGTAGAAATTGTTGCAGTCATTTCATGTGATGAGTTTTAAGAGTAAACTTTATAAACCATGACATTCTTGCAAGTTGATACGCTTATTTGATCGAAGGAAATGAGTCAAGGAAATGGCATTTCATTTTTGATTTGAGAATACTGTGTAAATTATCGCTAGCACTCGGTCGCGAGTAGTGACTAGAGAGCTCTGCAACTGGGAACTGCAACCAATCGGTCGCACCAGCTGTTCGCGAGCGACAACCAGAGAGCTCAGCAACCAGGAACCACAAGCACCTGGTTGCGTTACCCGGTCATGGGTGATGACCATGAGCAGGAGCCATGACTACCTAGTCGCGAGTGACTCCATCCCTGTTTAGGAATTATAGTTTGATCCGAATTGGAACTCCACTAACCCCAGAATTATAAATAGCCATGTGTAAGGGTTTCAAATTGTATCAGAGTTTACTGGAGTGTATCTGAGAGTCTTCAAAAGTGGATTGAAAGAGTTTTGAGAGTGATTGTTTGTGAGAGTCACGAGCGGGATAAGTTATTGTTTGTAAACATCGTTATATAGTGGAAAAGAGTACCAATGCACTCTGTAAACATAGATATTTTCTAAATCACCTAAAAATCTTGTGTCTCTTCTTTATTTAGTGCTTTGTGTGTGTGCGCTTGATCTGTGCTTTGCGATCATCCGTATTTCTCTAGCAAGGATTGTGTCATGTTTAGACTTTTATACCTCTGTGAGTTCATCAATCTTTCAACATAATGGCTTCTTTTATTTATGTGGTCATCCTAGTTTTGATCTATCTTAATATGTTCGTTGATAGTTTTCTCTTTATTGTTGTAGAGTTTGCAACAATGCAAGTGCTTCTTTTCTTCTTTTCCTATAGTTCAGCAATCTGTTTTTGCAAATTGTTTAAGGTGATCTTCAAGCTTGACCTGATATTCACTAACCTTTGCAGCAATAAGAGCTCCAGGAATGGACGTGCTCAAGGTTTCACTGAGTAGACCACGTGATGTAACAGATGGTGTTTCCGTGTGGGAGTGGTCTGGCTCTGCATTGGATGAGGGAGCTGAAGCAGCAAACTGGTTTACAAATTATCTCGGGAAAACTAGTCGTCTAGTTCGTTTTGATGCAGGTTTAGTTTGATTTTTGTTTCATTTCACAAGAATGGGACATTGAATGCCATTTAAAAAGCAGAAGAAAGCCTTTAGATAGAAAATTGCGGGAATTTTTAATCCTTGTTGACAGGAAGCCGAGGCACATGGGCAAAATTCATAGTTAGCATAGCACGATGAATTTGAATGCTTAATAGATTGCCAAAATCTTATCTAAATGGATCATAATGTGGCGAAATTATTTACTACTACAGCATCTGCAGCTAGGCTGTTGATCCTAAATTGATAGCAACAAACTGTTGTTGGAAAGTATAGTGGAGACTGAGGTAGACAACCAGTTGTTGGAAAATGGGATAAACACCCATTTTAAGGACCAATTTTTTATTGAGTTAGAGATCTTGATTGAGATAGATCAAGATGGATTCATGGGGAAAATGGTATTTTGATCAATAGAAATTGAATTGAAGATTTAATTTTCAAAATATATTTGATGGATTAAGTGTTATGAATACAACTATTAAAATTTAAAAAAATGTAACTGTAAAATTAGATTGTAGATTTAAATTTTTTTAAATTGTAATTGCAAGTAAAACTGCATTAACTGTAGAATTGAATTGCAATTTTACTTGCCATGAATTATAAAATCGAATGTTCAAATTATAATCGTTTGTGATAATGAAATTTTGAATTTGCAAAGGTAACCGTTATTGGTTTAATGGCTTATTTAAAATCAATTTTGTAACTGCCCACATGGAAATTATAAATTGATATCCTTTCTAGTTGTCAAAGATAATCGAGAATCCATTTTTGTTTTCAGTTTATTTTTTCTCTTAAACTCTGTTCCTAGTCGTAGGATTTCAAAGTGATAGAGATTCAAAAATAATTCAGTTCGCCGGACGGTATCTGATTAATGTTGTTGCATCTTAAAAGACAAATACTGAGCAACTCAAAAAATGTACAGCGAATTTGTCTTAAGGACACCGTAGTTATTACGGGTCTCCAAAAATATTTTTGTTTTTTTTTTTTACCTGTTACAAAGTTATTGTAATATGGTAAATCTACAGAATTTTGATTTTATTGTGATAGTCTATTCTTCTTATTACGAATTTTCTAACACCAGTTTGACTGAAATTGGTGTAAAGACTCCAATTCGGCTTTTGATTATTTGTTTGACTTGTAGGTATTGTCAGTATTGAACATGCATATCAAACCAAGTCTTGCTATATATGTTCATGTTAGGGCTTTAATTTTTTTTGTCAAAAAATTAGACTGGTGTAAATTTTGAGTTGCAAAAGATTTAAACAAAAATCAAAACCGCACTATTGGTATTTGTAAGAATTGTAGAGACCGCCATACATACTTACAGTCAACCAAACCTAAAGCCGAATAAATTAGATAGTATATCGCTGAGAAACAACATATCAAGTGCACTGAGAAGTGCTCAAGTGCATAACCCCTGGTTTACAGAAACATATATTTTTCCTTTACAGAAGCATGCAATATCTAAGAGAAAAAACATAGTTTTCTCTGATTCCTTTGAACAAGAAGAAACTGATGCCATTGATGAACAGTTGTTACAGTAACGATCTGTATAGCTAGTTTGATCGGCAATGTCTTTGCAAGTCTTTGCATGGTAACGAGTGAAGTCAGTGATGATTGCCTTTTTCAGACTCCGGACTTCTTTACTGTGAGGACTACTAATGATAAAAATATTCTTGTTTTCTTTTGCGCAATATTCACCTTCCTACCACTCATGACTTTTCAGCGCCGTGAAACATACAACTTTCCCCCAAAAAATATATATTATTTTAAATTTTAAGAATAAAAGGACACGAAAGCAAAAGCAAAAGCAGACAAAAAAAATTCAAAAATGACTAGGAAAGGACAAGTGGCACAGCATCCTAGATTGTCGCCAATACGAATCCACATCAACGAAAAAAAATTAAAAAAAAAAAAAAAGAAGAAAAGCAAGACTTTTTAAAACCTTACAAAGCTGCCTAACACGAGAGTTAATTCCAACAAGGTCCCCAGTAACACTCGAATCTGCTGGACTCAAACTCAATCTTCTCAAAATCACGTCTACAATTTTTTTGATCACGTCCGCTTCATACCTGTAAACGCAAAACCAAACAAGAAAATACTTCATGTTATTAAATTGCTATTGCTTAGACTTACACCGGAAACTCAAATAGAAGTAAAAAATTAAAAATAACAACTTATATCAATTTTGCACTAAAGTTCAAACTTAACAACAATGTTACAGGAAGCTCCTCTCTCTTCTTTCTAGAGAAAAAGTGGAAGAAGACTTCTTCGGGTTGTCTTCCACAGTGGAAGAAGACGGTAGAAGCTTTTCGTTCACCATTCATCTCTCTCCTTCTCTCTTTCTACTAGAGTCTTCAATCCCCAATCGTCCATTTTAGCTTCATTGTACATCCAACCACAATTATTCGATCCATCTTCAGTGAGCTTTATCTTGGGTGAACTACGGATATGGAGGAAATAGACCAACTTTGCAATGTCGAAGTAATTGGTCGGAAAAGTTCTATCCAACAAAAAGGTGAATAAGGAGGCTTTTAGGGCAGTGATGATGCAGGTTTGGAATATAGTTGGTAGAGTGGAGGTAGAAGCAGTGGGTAATAATGTTTTTGTGTTTCACTATGATAAACAATCAGATAACTGAGAATCTTCCATGGCTATGCAGTGGCGATTTCAGTGAGATCCTCCGGTTTGATGAGAAGTCAGGCGGTTCAGAAAGATCAATCTTTGGGATCAGACAATTCAAACAGGTGATAGAAGACTGTGCTTTAGAGGATCTTGGCCATTCAGGTCCATCATATACATAGAGTAACAAAAGGAATGGAAGAGATAATGTTCAGGAAAGATTAGACAGGTTCTTGGCTGATGAAAATTGGCACAACCAGTTTCAACAATTTCAGGTTGGGCATCCGAGCCTCAGCTTCTCGGATCATTGCCCGATATTATTGAAACCAGCAGGTATCTTTTCTCTTCTTACTAGGCCTAGATACAGAGCATTCAGATTTGAACCGTATTGGTTGCGTGACGAGGAATTTTATAGAATTGTTCAACAGGCCTGGGAGGAGAGGACTATAAGGCATCCTAATTCAGACTTGAATGAGAGCTTAAGTTGGTGTGCAGTTAGACTAAGAAAGTGGGGCCAAGTTAAGTTTGGATCCCTTCCCAGATCCATTGAAGCTAAACAGAGGGAACTGGACAGGATTGTACATCATCAGAAATGGAACCAGGATGCGGAAAGAATCAAGAAAGTGGAAAGGGACCTGGAGAGATTGCTAGACATGGAAGAGATGTACTGGAGGCAACGATCCAGAGCTGAATGGTTGCGTGCTGGGGACCGGAATTCAAAATATTTCCATGCCAAAGCTACTTCAAGAAGAAGGAAAAATCTGATTACAAGATTGCTTAATAAGTTTAGACAGCAAGTAGATGACACGGAGGGTATTAGCAGGGTTGTTATAGAGTATTTTGAGGATCTATACACATCTTCTTCTCCTATCCCATCTGATTTGCAGAGAGCTACTGAGGCAATCTCTTGTGAGCTTAAGGGGCCAGAATATATAAATGTATTTGATGCAGCCTTACTCAGCACGGGATGTTACTAGAGCATGCCTGCACACCCTTAATGAAGGTGCTTCTATTTAGCATTTCAACCAAGCTAATATTGTGTTAATTCCAAAGAAAGAAAAGCTCGATGACAGTGCAGGACTTTAGGCCAATAAGCCTATGCAATGTTATATACAAAATCGTGGTGAAAGTCCCTGCTAATCGAGTCAAATTGGTGCTGCCTAGTATTATTTCTCCTAACCAATGTGCTTTTGTTGCAGGTAAGTCAATTGTGGACGATATAATGACAGCTTTTGAACTGCTTCGCTCCATCAAAAATAGAAGAGAGGCAGTAAAAGCTACATGGCACTGAAACTAGACAGGAGTAAGGCGTATGATCGGGTAGAAGGGTCGTTTGTGGAGCAATTTTTAATTAAAATGAGGTTTCCAGAAAGGTGGATCAAATTAGTGATGGAGTGCATCTCAACCTCTGAGATGGCGTTTGTTATCAATGGTGAAGTTGGGGGGCCGAGTGAAACCTCGCCAGGGCTGTCTCTGGTCTCCTTACTTGTTTTTACTCTGTGCGGAAGCTTTCTCAAGCAAAACCAAACAAGAAATACTAATTTTTCAACTATGCTATTAAATTGCTATTCCTTAGACCTACACTTGAAACTCAAATACAACTAAAAAAATGAATTTAGATCCAATCCTTAAAAAAGGAATGGTATTTTTCTTTTAATATTATTTATGATGGGATAATTAAAACCAGAATAATATCGAACTGAATAAACTAAAAGACTGATATTTACTTATTTTGAACAAAATCAGGAATTTTGGTTTTATAAATGGATAAGATAAAGTAGTTAGGAGATAGATGTACCCTTCTACATGCCATCCTTTTACACGGGATGCGACCCCCAAAGCTTGTCTCCATTTTTGCATCTCTTGGTAAAATTCATTTTTACGCTTCTCAACATCGGCGGAATCAAGCTGCTCCTTTTCCAACTTTTCTTCAAAGTCTTTCTCAAGTCGATCAAAACCATCCTTGAAACTCCCTTCCTGGTGACGAACATCGTGTACAGTAACCTTGTAGAAAACAGGTATGACAGTTTGGCCAGTCTTCAAAATCTCTACAAGCTCACGCAAGCACCATTTGGATGAAGCATATTCTTTCGAGAAAATGACCACCGCAATCTTCGATTCTCCTATTCCTTTTAAAAGCTCAGGCCAAATTTCTTCGCCTTTTATAATTCCTTCTTCATCTCTGAAGGTTTCGATTGACTTGCGAAGCAATTTTTCATAGAGATAATTGGTAAAACCATCACGGGTATCTTTACCTCTAAAATTGAGGAAAACTTCATATCTCTTTTCCATGGTCTGGGTGGAAGAAGAAGGATCTGATCGTGAATTGGCCATAGAGAAGCAAAAGGTTACAAACAGATTTTTGGAAGTAGAATGGATGCTAACACTAAAAAAAAAAGGAAAAAATTAAGAGAGGTGATGATGAGGCTAGGCTGAGAAAGAGAGACGTGTGACTGAGAGGTGTGAGAGCAGACAAGTGAAATCAAGTTGGTAGATGAAAAGAAATTTCAGAGAACATGGAAATGGATGTAAATTAACCCTAAAAAAAATTAGGAGAGACTTGATGAATGAGCGAAAGCCAGGCATACGCGTGGTGTGAACAGAAAAAAGTGAAAGTAAAGGGTGGTGGTCATGAAAGTCCTCAGTCACACGTCTTAGTCACGTGCTATCCACGACTTTTGCTTCATTTAATTGGATAAATTTGTAAGTCCACTTTAGGTATTATTTATTTTTGTTTATTAAAGAAACAATATATGTTCTAATCGTTTAAACTGGGAATTATCATACCAGTATTAAACTCATCATGTCACATTAAAAAGTATTATCTATATTTGATCTTCCAATCATAATAAGATTTTAAAGCATTGCATAAAAGAATTATAATTATTTTTTAAGACATAAAATATTATATATGAATTCATCAAAATGATAAATATAAATTATTATTAAAATTTCGAATAATTTTTCTTTTAATACCACCAAATTAGGTGATTAAGTAATTCAAATGCTTATATATGTATATATATTATGAGAGTATAGATATAGAAGCTTAGAGATTATTTATATATTTTTTTTCCTTTGTTCTCTTGTCGTGATTCTACATAAAAAGAAGAAGGAATCAATTCTCTATTTTTTTTTTTAGCAAATTACATCTACCTGAATTACATGATAAATATTATGATGCGATATGGATCATAACCTCCTATTCAAGGGAAAATTTGTCCTCACCACCCTGAAGGGTTTATTCGTAATTTATTCACACACATAGGAGACCTAACGAAAATTATCTACATTGCTACAAATGATGCATTCGAACCTATGCACTTCATATGAAGCACAGAAGTGCTTGTTGATGAGGCACAACAACGTAGTGCATCAATTGTGTCTCTTATTTTTTTATGACCTGAGGTACCAAAAGGTGAAGAGAAAATGGACAGATATCAATTTTTATTTGTTATTGAAGTTAGAATTATATTGAGTGATTAGACTATTATTATTATATATATTTTTCTTATAAAATTTAATTTCTATTATTTTTTAAATAGATTATTATTGTTTTAAGATATATTATTTTTTATTTATAATATCTAATATTTTCATTGTTTAGTTTATATAAATAAAAAGATATGTTAATTAACAAAAAAAAAAAAAAGACAAATGAGAAGTTGCATCTTTCATCATTGTCTATTGATAAAGACTAAAGAGACCGTTGATGGAACTCCAATTTTTGGATATAGATTCAGAATCAAATGAGAAATATAGTTGCATTGAATCGGGGTTAAATTTAGATTTTGTAAAAGAATATGTTTCTTTTTATTTGTTTAAAATTTGATAATGATGTTATATATCTTATCTTTTATATCCAAAATAATGACATGTTAATTAATAAATAAATATATTTTTCAAATGAAATAAATAATCATAAATGAGTTTCAATTCATCCATTGATGCACATCATTACTCAAAATTTAATTATATGTAGTTTTCTTTTAACGAGATTAACTATTGGGGTTAATTGTAAAACATAAGATATTCAAATTGGATTCCAATTGATTTACTAATCAATTTTTTTGTTCATCCATTTATTTTTAGTTTACCAATCAATTTTGTTTAATAAAATTTATTTTCTATGCAAGCAACAATTAATCAAATAAAAAAGATAGATGGATTTGTACATATGTATTTGAACATAAAATATATCTTCATTAAAAGTTTGATATGATAGTATAATACTAAAATAAATGTGATTCAAAGCATCGCTATACTTAAAGTAAATCCCGGCTAGATTGACATCTAATTAACTATAAATTATTTATATTTTCAAATTTTACAATAAATTGTGTTTGTTTTTTATATGAATAGTGAACGATACTAAATTTTACTAGACACAGGGTATTGATTATAAAATATGTATTGAATATATATATATATATATAATTATACCATCAGTACCTCCTAACTTTAAAATATTAGAACAAATCAATCAAAGTCATATACTGCATTTGAATTAAATAAGAAAGAGAATTTGTTTTAGGATAGAGAATGCAATTGATAAATTTGATTAATTTATCTTTAACTTTTTAAAGTTAAGAGACACTGATAGTAGAATTACTATATATATATCTATGGTCAATATCTCTTAATTTTAAAAAGTTAAGATGGACTAAATAAATTTATTTATTGTATATCAAATTCATCAATTATATTTGATTTGAATAAAAGAGAATTTGCTTTACAAGAGATAATAGAATTGATGAATTTAATTGGTTCGTCCTAACTTTAAAAAGTTACGAGACATTGATTATAGAAGCTGTATACATATTGTGAAGTGAATAAGCATTATTATATTTACTTATTAATTTAATGGAAGCCAAATTTTGATTGACTAAGTTGGTGGTGACTATTCCTTCACAGTGAAGCAATTGCAGCCATCCATTGCCGACTGGTTTTATCCTCTAAATATGTGTATTGGTTTTGTTCAAAAATTAATGGAATGAAATTCATCAACAGTTTGCTTCCCTTCTTTTCACTCTCTCTCCCTGTATGCCTGTTATTCTCAATCTCTCCTTGCCTCAACCTTATTTATTTATTTGATTCTAGTTTATTTGTTTGTTCATATCAATATATATATATATATATATATACACACTACATATAAAAAAAATGGGAAGAGAAGGATGAATAGTGAAAAATTCAAGACCCACATTTGTTTGAAAATAAAATTACACTTTTATCCTCCACTCACCCATCAAAACCAAACTGCACCATTACCATCACTAACCTACCCACCAACCATCAAAAGAAAACTTCACCATCTCCGCTGGCCTTCACTCTCTCCTGGCTTGACTGCTTCGGCCTAACAGTGGAGCCGGCTCTGTCCGATAGCAGTGCTGGAGGCAGAGATCCGATGGCCGCCTACGGGCCATCGAGGCGGATGGGACCTTGACGGAGAGGCAGAAGGTGAAGATATAATTTGTGGATTTTTTTTCTTCTTTTTCTTTGTAATTTGTGGATTTTTTGATGATATAATTTGTGGGATATGTATTGATTTTGATTGAAGTGGATGGCAGTTTGGGTTGATATTGTGATTAATTGTTGGGGTTTTTTTTTTTTTGTTTAAATATACTTTGAAGGTGAATTGAAGATGAAGATGAAGATAGGTCTGGCGGCGGCGGCTTTAGAGGCGGCAGAGATGGAGGCCACGGGAGAGGTGGCCGTTTTGGCGGCGGCAGGGATAGAGGAAGCGGTCGTGGTGGTGGTGGTGGTGGTGGCTTCCGTGACGAAGGACCTCTAGCAGAAATTGTAAGTCAGTGTCCATTCGTCCTTTTAACTCTTTTTTTGTTTGCTTGAGAAAAATGTATGAAGTAGAAATACTAAAGTTTAGATTTTTATTTGGTTATGTTATTGAAAACGAAGATCAAATATAGGTTCTATTTAACTACTTGGTATATGTTTTTGATGGCTTGAATTGGTGGAGAATATATCTCTTGTTTGATTGGTAGCATGAAGTAGTTGTTTTATTTGTGAAAATAGCTCAAAACTGATGACTTTATGCTTTCGAAAACAGTATAATCGCATTAACAATGCCCCGATGGAATCCCTGCTATGATTACTTTTGTTTAGCTGGCAGTGATTTATGTGTGTTCGTGGATTGTTATGGTGTTATAATATGGCTTTTTGGTGTATATCTTGCCAGAATTTTGAAAAGATATTTTAAAAATAGATTCATCATTTTGTTAGTAATTTTGAGCTTTTTGTGTATATTTATTGATTGTTTATTAGTTTGCTTGTTTCTGTTTATGATATGAGTTGTTAGGAATATTGGTCATAATCAATCAAGTTATTTGGATGGATGTTTATTATTATTATTATTATTATTGGTATTTAGAGTTTTCAAAGTTAAAATTTGTGTTTCAGGGTGTTTCAATTGGTCCATGTTGTACTGTTCGGTCATCTGCTAAACTTGGAGATGGTTGTCAGTTATATCCTGGAAGCCATGTATTTGGAAATACATAATTGGGGAGCAATGCATCTTGTTAACGTGAGTTTTGCTTTTGGTTTTATCTCATTTTTTAACTTTTAGTATGTTTAATGAGAGATGTTCATTTATGTAAGCATTTTAAACTTTGTTAGACAGTGGTGCTGTGGTTGGTGATGATCTTCCTGGGCAAACTGTCTAAGGGTGCAATAACATTGTTGGGCATCATGCTGTGGTTGGTGTTAAATGGTAGGACATGAAATTCAAGGTTCATTTCTCCTAGTTTAGATGCTAACTGATTTACTATGGGGCCTGATGGGTACTTGGTTGGATGTATGTTTTCTTGGAAGTTTAGTTTGTCAATTCGACTGTGTGTTGATGGCAATATTTCTGATTAAACATTGTTGTACTTTATTGAACTGGATGTCTTCATTACAGATGTCATTTTACATGTTCATTGTGATTATTATGTTTAGTAGTAGCGTTTCATAATGTATAGCAAGCTACTTACATATATATTTTTATATGGTTTTAGTCAGGGGATGAGTGTTTTCTTGATGTTAGAGACAAAAATTATATCACAGAGCATGATTCAATTCATGGATCTTCAAAGTCAGGTGATAGAACGGTATGGAGATGTGGCTAACATGTATATTTATTTATTTATTTTCCTTTTGTTTTCTGTAGCCAGCACCATGTGTGTGAAGTTATACATAGTTATCTTATTTGCAAGTATTTGACAAGAAGTTGTTTCAAGTGCTGTAAATGTAGGACTATACTCACACTTCAGGAGCCATTGTTGTTCATCAGTTTTGCCGTGTTGGCTCATTTTCTTTCATTGGCAGGGGTGTTGTGGTATGATCCTTTTCTGTTTTCTGGCCTTGATTTTTCAACCTATTTTCTCATTCTCTGTGATGAGGAACTTGGATTTATTTGTGGTTGTCTACTATTTATGTGAGGTGTTATACATAGCAACCTCAAGATCAATAAAACAATAAAATAAAAACTTACAAGATGAGTTTGATTGGATTGATAATGAAATGTAAAATAAAACTTACAAGATGAGTTTGATTGGATCAATAAAGAATTTGTATTATGAAGTTGAAACTTGCTTGTGATTAATGATTATGAAAGTTTTGTGATTAAAAAAAAAAAAAAAAAAAAACTTTAACACCTCATCAAAATGTGTATTTTAAATGAAAGCATTCGAGAGCTGTTTTTAATTTGATTGTCTATCAAGTGATATTTATATCATGTAGGAAGCAAGTCTGTTGACATTTGATGAGATGATATATATTTTTTAAACGCACAATCCATGCTCTAAATTCATCTTGCTTCCTTTTTATGAGGAACTGCTCTTGGCCAGTAGAGGGATGCCTGAAGTGGAGACAGAAGCTGGTCCAGTTATATACCAATTTGCTTTTGTTTTTGACATTGATTCCTGCTTGAAACATTTTCCTTTCTTTAGTTTTACTGTGATGAGTGGCTATCGGATGCTACTGGCATTTGCTTGGATATTAGATCATGGTTTTCGTTAGGATCTGAATATTGGTCTTCATTTGGACACAATTTGGACAAAGTCAAGGAATGGGAAGTACATCAAATAATGTTAATAAATGTCTTCTCATTGCCTGGTTTGGTTCGCTGTCAATGCATAATGTTAATAAATTTCTTTTCATTGTCTTTGAATGGATTCGGATTAATTATTAACTTGAAGAAAAATTATAACTCCAAGTTAGTCTACTTGAATCGGATCACAAAGTTGACCCGAAGTGAAAGTAACACTCCGGGTCAGAAGTTGATCCGATTCGGGTTAGAATATGATAGGTTTAGTTATTATTATCACAAGTATGTCTCCTTATATCAAAGGTTTATTATTATCATATTGTTATTACTTAAATAACAAGGATTAATAGTATTTTTATACTTTGAAAAAATAATATATATTTTTTTACTTAAATTATTATCATAAGGTTTAATTGTAACGACACTTTTAGTTTAATTATGAGACAAAAATAAAGATTCAATATATTTTTATCTTATAAATTAATAAAATGTTAAGTGATCATAAAAATTACCTCAAACATTTTAGATTTGGAAAAGGGTAAGTAAATAAATAAACATAATAAAGAGAAACTTTATTTATAGGTTATTTAGAATTATTATTATGATGTCATATATGTGATAATAATTTTAAGTAAAAAATATTATTAATCTAGTAATTAAATTTAAATATTCATTTAATATAAATTATAAATAATAATATTTAAAAACCGAATCTAATTTGAGGTACAGCCAAAACAAATATATATATATATATATATATAAACTAAAACTTGAGTTATATAGATTAGAAAATAAAAAATTCAAATTTAATTTATTTAAGTGAAAAGTAAAATATTTTAACCTTTAGTTTGGTGGTTTCAAGAGTAATCAAAATGATTTTATGACCTAAAAAATCAAACAAGTAACTTTTTGGAACTCATTAAATGTCATTTAGTGAAAAGTGAAAAGTCAAACAAACTTGTCAAGTGCTTGAGCAATTCCTCTCATTATATTTGTAATAAGAGTTCAAGGTTCACATTTACTAATAATCACCAAGTGTGACAAAGCCTCTCTCTCATAATAGTTGAATTCTAAGTGGTGCTTATTGCTTGATCCGATTGCTATGTTCGAAGTCTCACCCTTACTAATTATATCACAAACTGTGAAGAGACCTTTCTCCTACGGTGGCAGTTATGGTACAGGCAATGTTTGATCTTTGATTAGATTGGTAACAGATTTTTCTAACAAAATAAATAAACTATAGAATAGTCAGTACAAGGAAAACAATTCAACTTTAATCATTAATACTCAACTTAGCTTGGCCTAGTTGAAAGCTTGACGGACAAAATTTATGTCCATTACAAGAACTTTACAAACTTTCTTGCCTCTTTCCTGTAATTTCCAGTATCTGCTTTCCGCCCAAAAGTCTTCAATCCATTTTCTTGCCTCCTTCCTCCATGTAACTAGCTATAACATTGTGGGTCATCAACACACATTCATCAAAAAAGTAGATGAAAGTACTCTTAAATAGGCCAAAGGAATCTTTGCTTTTTGCCTTTTTCCCTCTTTCCTTGTTTCTTCTCTAATGTAGATCAAAAGTGGGGAAGAGCGTTGGTATTTGAAATTAGAGGACAAAAGTTTGATCAGAAAACAATGGTGTATTTTATTAAGAAAAATGTTTGCAAGGTGGAGGATTTTGACTTTATATATGATAGAAACTCAGCCTGTTTACCTTAATGTTATGGATTTGAACTTTATATATGTGATGTATTTTATTAAGAAAAATGTTTACCTTGCAAAATGGAAATTCAGCCTGTTTTGCAAAGAAACAAAAGGAATCATCGAGAAACTTACACTTCAAGTCTGATTTCGATCCGTGTTAATTCGTATCGATCAGTGTCATTTAATATAAATGGTGAAGTTAAATGAAATCACGAGAGCTTGAAACTTACATGAGGAATGAAAATTGATCTTAAAGAAATAGGATGTCAGTACATTTTACTAAGATACAATAGAAATCACCCAGAAACTGAAAAAACTAGACTTCACGTTTGATTTCGGTCAACTTTGATTCATATCGATCAACGTCTTTTTGTGTTAATGGAAAAGTTAAGTGAAATTGCAAAAGCTCGAAACTTACATGAAGAATGCAACTGTATCAGAATAGTGCACCAAGTTAATCATAAAATAATGTTATTGTCTTACTGCACTGTTTACAGACACTTCCACAACCATATAGTAATCAAATATAGAAAAGACGATCAGAAGTTTAACTGAGTCAAAATAATATACTTGTTCATCCTAGAGTGGAATACGAAAAATCAGAATCGAAGCATGCTTGAACCGGATGATTATACTTACATGATTTGCATATCCTATGAGATGAATTGAAATATGGAATTAAAAGTTACAGCTTTTTGTAGAGTAGAGGAGGATTATGACATATTTGTGGAAGGCTACAGAATGTTGGATAGTCAAATCGTTGAGAGATCCATACAATTGGAGGCAGAGGTGTTGTCAGTAGTAGCAGGACATGCTTCTACACTATAGGCAGTCAGATTATCCACCACTGTCAATCAATCAGCAGCTCCTTCTGTTCTCAGATTTTTTTGACTAGCACCAAACAAAAAAACACAGATAAAAACTTAAACAAAACATGAGTTCCACTCATGGCAATAGCAGAAGTGCTAATATATATAAATTTTGATCTTTATAGTACATTTACAACTCATGTTTATAAAGACTTCAATTTATAACTTTGAACAATGAGTATCATGCTGCATATTTTGCACATTAGAGTACAGGCAACATTCACAAAAAATGATATTCTTGAAAGTTAAAAGAGCAATGTTAAAATTGTACTTAAAATTACTAGTGAACCGTAGATATCATCCTACATTAAGACTAGAGTTGCCATATGCTTGTACATGTTAACTAATAGAACAATAATATTAATAACTGACTTTGGATTAGCAGAAATTACGTGCTTTGCGTATTTTGCACATGAGATGACAAGTAAATTTCATGGCGAGTGGACAATTGAAGCACAAGTAACACCAGCATCCCAAAAACACAAAGTCCACAAAACAGGCAGGGAAAGAAAATCCAAAAACAGGAGAGCCATAAGCCAACTTTGTCAACCAAACTCCTATAAAATGGAACAATTTTGTTGCTAATGGAGAGTGTTGGTTTCTTTTATGGGATTGTCATAAGATCCGGTAACGAGTCTTGGCCATTGGAATAAAATTTCTCATCAGAAATGCTGGTTTGGATTATTTCAGGCTCTGCATATAGTGGACACACCCCGCAATATTTCAGTTTGCAATTTTGGCTTTTATCAGGAACCCCGAATGTGTCTTCTATTTTTGAAAATGTTCTAAGAGGGATCCTTGCAGAGCTATCATCTAGAGCCTTGAACTTAACTGTACAAATTGCGAAGTTATCCATAGGCAGCTTAAGACGTGAATAGTAATCATACCCTAGTAAGACATGATCCGAGTCAATGAATATGCTGTCCTTAATACTTTCTATCAGCACGAACAGTCAAATATTTACCTTCAAATGTAACCAGATCACCACGATCAGTTTGAAAACAGCACTCGTAAGGGACCCCAAAAGAAAAGTCACTGGTATAACACTATCCCTTAAATGCAACAACAGCGCACAAAGCAAATCTCAGGAACTTATGACCAGAGCAATTAAGTGGAGGCAGTTGAATATTCACTGAAGATCCGTAACTTTAATAGCAGAACCACTCAGGAATTTTGCTTACAGGATAACAAATGCTGACACGAACCTCTTTTTGATACTTCTGTAACATTATAACAAATCTTAAATATTTTGAACCGGATATAAATTAAAGAGACAGTGTAAAGCATGCAAGAAAATTACCTTTCCTGCCGTTGCCATAAGCTGAATTATTTGCAGCGACTCTTGAAAAACATTGCTGAATGTTTTCTCATCAAGTTTCGGGCTATTAGTGAACATGAATTCTAAGTTTGTGAGGCTTGAATATCCCCAAGTGATGCGTTCAGATGTTATTAATTCTACAAATTCGGATGTATCTGGCAATGACTAGAGCTGCTTGCGATTCATTGCTTTGAAAATGTGTAGATTCAATGGAAGCATTGTCACACATCGAAGCATATTGCGATTGTTCAATAAAAGCTTTTGCAACTTAGATAGTTGTTTGATGCTTGTTGGTAGACTCTCAAGATCATTTCTGCATAGCTCTAACGTTTTCAATGAGGATAGACAGCCAATATCTTCTGGGATTTCAGTTAGGTTGCATCTGTTTAAACATAAATCTTCCAAAGAGAATGATAAACCTGAAGGACGGAATGCCAAACACTCAATAAGAGATCTCAAACATGTTGAAGAGGATGGTAGTGAACTTTCAACACTTCTTCCTGCTGAGAGATTCTCCTTGTTCACTGGCAACTTGTCAAGTTTTGAGCAATCAGAAACATTGAACTCAATCAGAGTTGCTAATTTACAGATGCTACCTGGAAGCGTCTCAAGATTTTTGCAACCCCTCAACAATAATTTTGAAAGACCAATCAGATTTTCAATCGAAGAGGGTAGCTCTTTAATTGCTGTGCCAGATAAATCAAGAGTTTCTAGACATTCCATTTTCTCCAAAATTTCAGCGAAATGCTCGAACTTGGAGCAGTTTTTGAGAATTAGAGAGATTTCACTTTACAAATGTTGGTTGATACATGCATGAGCCTAGAACTATCTGAAAGTTCAAACAAAATGAGCTTAGTTAGACTTTCAACCAATGAGGGTACTTGTTCGATTTCAGACCCTTTTAAACTCAATATCCGTATATTCCTTGAAACCTGTGGAAACTTCGTGAGATTAATGCATGACAAGAGATCAAGATTTTTAAGAGATTCGAAATGAATGTCATTTGAAAAGCTTCAAAGGCTATCACAACCCTCGAGCCGTAAGTAATTGAGGTTGTTGAGATGTTGAATAGAGGTGCTAATGTCAATCAAACTTCTGCAATGTACAAGATCTATAACCTCAAGATATGGGGATCCTGAGAGGTCAGGGATCCTAGTCAGTTACTGAGAGTGTCCAAGAAAGTCTTTTCAACCTAGGGACATGTTGTAACAAAATTTAGCAAAAATGATTGGATTAGGTGATTAATTATAAGTGAACTACACGTAATATAGTCAAAAAAATGAAATTGTGCATACTTATATATAATTCATACCTTCTTGCCTTCCCAAAGTTGTTCAACATTGCTATCAAAAAGATCAAGTTCGATAAGGTTCTCCAGACTTAATTTTAATGGCAATACTTTAGAAGGATGCCCGTGCCAATTTGTGTACCTCAATCCATCTGGAAGAGAATTCTGACCACCGAGAAGATGTACTTTTGAGATATTTGTGGGGTCTCCAAAATGTCGGGTCCAATCATAGAGCTTGAGATATCTAAGATTACTCATGTTCTCGAAGGCTTGAGAATTCAAATCTGTGTTCTTTATTTTAGACATATCTAGGAGGATGTTTTTAGATGATTCAGTTCCATTTCAATCCACAAGTGAATAATAAGTTATAACATAGAAACATACGAAAGCTTCCTAAATTTAATACATACAGAATCATTTAACAAAAGACAAAATCATGAAGGTAATTTTAGTAGTGAACATCAATTTAATATATGAAACAAAACCAAATAAATTAGGCACTTAGAGTATTTCTTCTTAGTACACAACAAACATCCTCATGACCATGCAACCTATTGCGCTCCCCTGACTTGTTGAGAGATTCTTGATGAACAATTTCCCAACACATTTCTTGCAATAAATCATGCATATTTATCTTGGTGGCTGATATTATTATTAGAGACTTATCAATGGGGACACTAAGTGCAACGTGTACAGAGAAGTAACAACTATTTAGTAGTTCTATCACATGGCCTCTATAATCTCCTTTGAAAAAACACCCAATGTAAAGTAATATATTCTTCTTCTCGTGATCCAGTGCATCGTAAGCAATTCTCAATATATTATGAATTTCAGGCTTAGAGATTTTATTTAACTTATGCAATGCACTTTCCTAATCTTGTTCGCTTTTTCGATACAGGGAGGAACCCAACACTTTTAATGCTAAAGGATTGACTTTGGCATAATCCATTGCTCTGTGAGCGTACACCATAAGATCTTTAGGAATAGGATATTCTTTGAAGGCACAGTTACAGAAAAGTTGAAAAGCTTCATGGTCATCCAATGTCTTAACCTCACCCAAACTACCTAACCTAAGGGTGCTAAAACTGGGGAAGGGTGTTTAGTTCTGCATGTGC
This sequence comes from Nephelium lappaceum, assembly GCA_021234005.1. Taxonomy (NCBI): domain Eukaryota; kingdom Viridiplantae; phylum Streptophyta; class Magnoliopsida; order Sapindales; family Sapindaceae; genus Nephelium; species Nephelium lappaceum. Next base: position 8,411,178 of record CM038010.1, on the reverse strand, counting down.
ATAACTGAATACTTTTTGGGTCGGTTTGGTTTCGAAACCAGTCTGAAAAATCGACAATAACTGCATATGCATAAATTCGCATTTACCCTATATAAGGTCTAACTCTAATTAGAATCTTATTTTCTTCTTCTTCCTCTTAGCCATCTAGCTTGACCCCATTTGTTTCTTCTTTCTCTTCATAGCCATTTGCCGTTCATCGCAAGTAGCACTCGGGTTGAAAGTCCATTATGGCCGAATAGACCAGTAAGCCCATAAACCCAAAAAAAAAGAATGAGACAATATAAAGGCTGTTACTCAAGGACACGTTAGCAAACGCCACGTCAGTAGAAGTATGTAACATATCAAATAACGCTAAGATAGTAAGACAATCCGGGTCAATGAACTCACATGAGATGCACCTCAAGGTCACAACGATATAACAGCTCATAGAACACAATCACCTCGTAATTTTCCTTAACAACATAGAATTCCAAAAAACAAAAAGATTCTTATTTCATGTAGAAGATCACACCAAATAGGAAGCTAATTTTGATATGAATATTGATGTATTAATTACAGCTTGATTGAATATAAAATACTAAATACAATATCATATAAATGAGAAAAGAGGATCTTTGTCTTTCCTATATTCTAGTAACCTTATTGTATATAAACAAAGAACCCTAACACTATATAAAGAGTCATTCACATGTACAAACGACAGGCTTAAAAGCTCATACACAAGTCGGTAGCAAAAAGTCATAAAAACTCTAGTACAAACCCCAACAAACATAGTTTTCCCTTTCAGCAATAAAATAACCATGAACGTAAGCATTAATTATTGGGTCAAACCACATTAAAATTTCTCGTCTCTTTGGTTATTTTTCTTTTGCATTATTACTGCTTATTATTCTTACCATTGCTACCTACATATTAATTTAATCCAACCCTTTGTAATTCGCTTAATTCACCATAGTTACATTAATTCTAGTGTTGACCAATTTTTTTATGTCAACAGCAGTCTTATGATTTTAACTAGCATTTGTGTCTAAGATGTCGAGGCAAAATGCAACTTTAATTAAAGCAAAACTAGATTTTGGAAAATAATTTTGAATTTAATAGTAATAAACAGATATTTTTCTTCTTTTTCAAACATCCTTTTTCATCGAAAGTTTTCATATTCTATTTTTCAAATCAAATTTCTTCTTCCATCAACTTCACTTCGTACTTTTAGCATTGAAAATGTGCACATTATGGACACATTTAGAAGGTAGGAAATAGGATGAGATTGGATAAAAAAAATTTCAACACAAAAAAGCTACTGTTTGGAACAAGTTTGGATGAAAAATTTCCCATCCTAGGCCATGCCAATGCGGGCCCCACAACAAAAACCCATATTGGTGGAATTTCAAAGACCTACCAACGCTAATCGATTTTTGAAATCCTGCCTATGAGGGATTTCTTTTTCTTTTTAATTTAATTTAATTTTTTAATTTTATTTACTAAAAAGTATTACAATGTATTGTAATATTAAATATATTTAATAATTACAAATTTATTTGATAGTTTTATAAATTAAAAATTTATGAAAAAATAAATTTTTATTTTTATCTATTTTAATTTTATATTTATATTAAATATATTTAAAGATTAATTTATTATATAATATTTAAAATTCAATCTACACAAATATTAAATTAATTTAGTTAAATCCACTCCAATTCAATCCCAACTACACTAAACACGGTATAGTACTACTTTAATCTCATACTATCTTGTCTCATTCTATCCTATCCAATCTCATGTACCGAATGAGGCTAAAGTATCAATGTATAAGAAAATTTTATTTCAATATTAATAGACTAATTTGTATTGTAGTTATAATTAAACATAAAAGATTTGTGAACGTGAATCACAAGACTAGGTACCTTAACTTGTATATTTTTTCCCTTTCTTTAAACATCAAATTTTATACTAAATGAGTGAAAGTACATAATAAGTCTTTCTATTTGAATAAAAACCATATGCATGAATTTATTTACATTAAAATATTAGTATCATAATTATCAATATAATGAAATCTTCATAATAATTGGCTCAAATATATGTGCAAATTTACAAATAATTCTAGAACAAGTATAAAAATGTATGTGAAACACAAGGATAGTGAAATAATATTTAGGTATTATCATTTAATTTTACTATCACTGCGTAATTGATATTGTAATTTAATTACTTATGGAGTATTTTTTTTTTTTAAATATTAATTACGGCAAATTCGATTCAATTTTATTCCAATTAGAGTCCATATGTATTATTGATAAAAATGATATATTTTCTACTAGCAAACGACACTATCCAATTACACAATCATGATTGACGATACAAAGAATTATCACAGTCATAACCATGTTATGGGAAAATTGGCTCCCTAGTTAGGGAGGGTTCACTAGACGAAACAATGTAGACAAGGCCTCTTTACCTCCATGACTCTTTCTATTTAGTTGTTAGACAAGGTCCTTCTCAACTCTTTGATAGATGTATCCATTTGATGCAGTTCCTTTATGTTCAAAGTCATCAATGAAGCCACACAGTAGCCTTTAATATGAGTGGTTGAGTATTCATTTTATGAAATACGGAGAGCTTTAATATAGCTGTTGAGAGAAAATTGAGAAATGTTAAAACTAAAATGATCAATGGGCCATTTCCCTCCACAAAATGTTAGTTTTGCAAAAATTTCAACAAGGTTAGTTTTTGGGCCTCTTCAAAGGGTCATTTTAGATATTTTCTCTTAATATTAATTGAAGAGATAAAAAAATGATGTAATAATAAAGAGGGAGAAGAGAAAACATTTTTTTTTTGAAAGAAACAGAAAATATCTATATTGAGTGTAAAATACAGTTACATATATTGATTTGAGTAAATTTAAACTAATGAAATCTTGTACATTCAATGATCAATAAATTATGTCAAAATTTATGTTATCTGATCCTGTTTCTATATATACATATATATATATATGTCACTAGATTTAGGTCCGCATAATAAAGTAATATATTGTAGACAGATGGCAGCCATTTGGAATAATAATTCCGGACAACAGATATTTAAAGCTTGTGGGACAGTGAAGTGGCTGAAGATGGACGCTTACATATCACGTGACAAAGATTTAAAACTTGTGGGACAGTGAAAGGGAAAAACCTTGGCTGAAGATGGATGCTTACATATCACGTGATAAAGATTCTCACACTCAAGATTATTTCTTATAAGTCCTCCAAAAAAAAAAAAAAAAATCTTTCTTATAAACAGAGATCGGATATATTGAAAAAAATTCAAAGTTTTATAATTTCTAGTCCGTTAAATTTGTGTTACTCAAAAGTTGACTCAGTTATTTGACATTTTGTGTGAATAATATATATGTAAATATAAATAAAGATGTTACAAAATATAAAGCAAGTCTAAAATTCTCCAAGTTCACTGGTTTCTTATTGCATGGTTATATAAAAGCAGCCATTTGGAATTGGAATATTAGTGTGGGGCCAACCAGAAAGTGAAGAGGAACACAGTTAAAGCAAATCCCTTGGGCTAAAGATATGCGAGTGGTGGTGTAGGTTTCAAGATGTGCTCAAGAATTTCAATACAAGGCACCAAACCATGGATTTATTTTTGTTTGATGACACAACCTACAAACAAGGTTCTGAGTACTGATTCCAATCACACCACGCTCCAATCTTACATTAATACAAGGTAAAGTAGCTCCCACACACGAGCTAATCACTATAAAAACATAAAAGAATTATATCTACTCAAATCGCCCCACCAACTAAAATGGTGTTCTAGTGACGAAGTCTTCACTCTTCAGGTACCCAAGTTGCCTTTCTTGATGTCGATAAGCTTGTCGTAAACACACCATGCAAAGCTAAGGAAATGGTCCTGATCCATTCCTTGGTTCCAGATTGAAGCTGCACAAACAAGCAGACCTTGCAAACCAAGAAAGTGAGACGGCACTACTTGATATCTCTCTTTGCTGCCACTCCGCGACAATCCATTCCCATCATTACACTTGCATATTAGTATCACATAAGACTAGGTTTGACAATTACATTCTGATCTGGCACTAAAAGTTATTCTGCTCTCTCTTGTAACCTTCCTTGTTAGCATTATGTTGAATCTGAATCATAATTTAATGTCAATAAAGCTTAATTTAGCTATGCTTCTAGGCAGAGACCCTGACAGCCCGAAGCATGTATGGTTCCTATGATATAAAGAAAAATAAAACCACCCAAAATTAGTACATAACAAACCATATCAAAGCGTCAGCATGGTGAAGTTGATGTATGATCAAAATCATATCAAAGTTTCAGTGGAGGTATTCTGCTATCAATTATGCTGTAAGAAAAATGAACAATTAGATAATCAAAACTAGTCACAAAGTTATTGATTTTGTTAGCTACCTGAGCCCAAATGAATGGCAATTTGTTCACATATCTTTAACATGGGCTGCATAGAACCAGCTGAAGTCTACTTAAGAACACTAGAGTGTGAAGACATTTAAATTTCGGGCATTCGAAAACTAGAGAATACTAGAGTGCGAAGATAGAGGCAATCAATTATTTGTATGTGCATCCAAGATAATGAGGTACACTACTCCTTTCTCTCATGTTTTTTTTAATAGATTTATAATCCAAAAGTGCTTCTAAAATAATACAATCAAACAATTTATAATTTAAAATAACAATTTTAAATTGATAACTAAATAGTTAATAACTTCTTTCCAAAAATTTATTTCTAAAATATCAATTTCCAAAGATCTATTTTTAAAATATTTACTTGGAAAAGTTATAACAAACGAAACCTAAATAAAGCTCTACCTTATTATTGTATATTTAGCAAACATGTCAAATTATTATGTGGCCGATCAGATTAAATATACAAATAAAATAGTTTTTTTGCCAAATTGTTGGATATGTTGAAGTAATGAATTTAAATAACAAATTTAACTAAATAAAGCTCTAGCCATTATCGCATATTTAGTAATCACAATAAATGTGTTTTAAGTTGACAATCAAATTAAACATACAAACAAATTAGTTTTTTTAACAAATAGTTAAATATTGAAGTCACAAATTTAAATGTCAAATTTAACTAAATAAACTGCTATCTTATTATTATATATTTAGTAAGCACCATGAATGCTTAAGTTACCAATTATCAAAGTAAAAGTACTTTCAATTATGTTCTTGGCAGATAGTTGTATATAGGGAAGGGCCAAAAAAAATGACTTGAATTGACCTGACCCAAGGGTGCTCAAACCAAGGAAGAGTGTTTAGTTTTGCATATGCATAACCGAATATTTTTTTGGGTCGGTTCGATTTTGAAACTGATCTGAAAAATCGAGAATAAGAGCATATGCATAAATTCGCATGTACCTTATATAAGGTCTATCCCTAATTAGAATCCCATTTTCTTCTTCTTCTTCACAACCAACCTCCCTGGCCCCATTTGTTTCTTCTTTTTCTTTGTAGCCATTCGTCATTCACCGCAAGTAGCACTCGGGCTGAAAGTCCGTTATAGCCGAATAGACCAATAAGCCCATAAACCTAAAAATAAGAATGAGACAATATAAAGACCATTACTCAAGGACATGTTAGCAAATGTCACGCCAGTAGGAGTATGTAACATATCAAATAATGCTAAAACAGTAAGGCAACCAGGGTTAATGAGCTCGCATGAGATGCACCTCAAGGTCGCAATGATATAACAGCTCATAGAACACAATTAGCTCGTAATCTTCCTTAACAACATAGAATTCCAAAAAACAAAAAGATTTTTATTTCACGTAGAAAATCACCCCAAATAGGAAGCTAATTCTAATATGAATATCGACGTATTAAGTATAATTTGATTAGAATATAAAGTACTAAATACAATATCATATAAATTAGAAAAGAGGATCTTGGTCTTTCCTATATTCTAACAATCTTATTATATATAAACAAGGAACGTTAACATTATATAAAAAGTCTTTCACATGTACAAACGACGGCCTTAGAAGCTCATACATAAGTCACTAGCAAAAAGTCGTAAAAACCCTTGTAGAAACCTCGATAAACATAGTCTTCTCCTTCAGCAAAAAAATAACTGTGAATGTAAGTATTACTTATAAAGTCGAACCATATTAAAAACTCTCTTGTCTATTTGATTATTATTATTATTATTATTATTTTGCATTGTTACTGCTTATTATTCTTACCATTGCTACCTACATATTAATTTCATCCAATCATTGTAATTCACTCAATTTACTATATTCACATTAGTTCTAGTGTTGACCGATTTTTTTATGTCAACAGTAGTCTTATGATTTTAACTAGCATTTGTGTCTTATTAAGATGGTGAGGCAAAATGCAGCTTTAATTAAAACAAAACTAGATTTTGGAAAATAATTTTGAATTTAATAGAAACGGATATTTTTCTTCTTTTTCAAACATCCTTTCTCATCGAAAGTTTTCATATTCTATTTTTCTAATCAAATTTCTTCTTCCATCAACTTCACTTCGTACTTTTAGCATTGAAAATGTGCACATTATGGACATATTTAGAAGGGAGGAAATAGGATGAGATTGGATAAAAAATTTCCAACACAAAAAGCTACTGTTTGGAACAAGTTTGGATGAAAAATTTCCCATCCTAGGCCATGCGGGCCCACAACGAAAGCCCATATTGGTGGAATTTTGAAGACCCACCAATGCTAGTGGATTTTTGAAATTCTGCCTATGAGGGATTTCTTTTTCTTTTTAATTTAATTTAATTTTTTTAGTTTATTTACTAAAAAATATTACAATGTATTGTAATATTAAATATATTTAATAATTATAAATTTATTTAATAGTTTTGTTAATTTAAAATTTATGAAAAAATACATTTATATTTTTATCTATTTTAATTTTATATTTAATTTTTTATTTATATTAAGTATATTTAAAGATTAATTTATTATATAATATTTAAAATTCAATGTACACAAATATTAAATTAATTTAGTCAAATCCACTCCAATTGAATGTCAACTACACAAAACAGGGTATAGTATTACTTTAATCTCATCTAATTCTATCTCGTACCATCCTGTCTCATTCTATTCCATCCAATTTCATGCATTGAATGAGGCCTAAAGTCACGATGTATAAGAAAATTTTATTTCAATATTAATAGGCTAATTTGTATTGTAGTTATAATTAAACATAAAAGATTTGTGAACGTGAATCACAAGACTAGGTACCTTAACTTGTATATTTTTTCCCCTTCTTTAAACATCAAATTTTATACTAAATGAGTGAAAGTACATAATAAGTCTTTCTATTTGAATAAAAATCATATGCACAAATTTATTTACATTAAAATATTAGTATCATAATTATCAACATAATGAAATCTTCATAATATAGGCTCAAATATATGCGCAAATTTATAAATAATTCTAGAATAAGTATAAAATATCTGTGAAACACAAGGATAGTGAAATAATATTTAGGTATTATCATTTAATTTTGTTATCACTGCATAATTGATATTGTGATTTAATTACTTGTAGGGCTTTTTTTTAAAAAAATATATATTAATTATGGCAAATTTGATTCAATTTTATTGCAATTAGAGTCCACATGTATTATTAATAAAAATGATATTTTCAACTAGCAAACTACACTATACAATTACATAATCATGATTGACGATACAAAGAATTATCATAGTCATAACCATGTCATGGGAAAATTGTCTCCCTACTTAAGGAGGGTTCACTACACGAAACGATGCAGACAAGGCCTCTTTACCTCCATGACTCTTTCTATTTAGTTGTTATGCAAGGTCCTTCTCAACTCTTTGATAGATGTATCAATTTGATGTAGTTCCTTTATGTTCAAGTCATCAATGAAGCCACACATCAACATTTAGTATAAGTGGTTAAATATCTATTTTAACCTTTAAAAAATTATTGATTTAAGTCTCACCCTTATCTTTTAAAATATAATATGTGAGTTATGAGTCTTCACTTGATAGGAGTTACTCTTTCCCTGTTTATGGGAGTAGTCATCGAACTGATCTATCTTGACAGGTTCTAGCAGTCATTTGACTCATAAGATATCAACATAAAAATAAAAAGTAAAGACTCATCAATGAAGCCTACTCACCAGTCTTGTGTTTTCGTTTGGTTGACATATCCTCATGGGGCTTTTCACATCTCCTTTAGGCTACATTTGGCACGCGGGATTAAAATGGAATGAAATGGATTCGATTGGATTGAATTGAAATGAAAAATCATCATCCCATATTTGGTAAAACTTGGAATTGAATTAAAAATTATACCATATTATGTTTAGTGTAGGTTGAGATTGGATTGGAATAAATTAATTTAATTTTTTATTATATAAATTAATTTTATAAAAAATCTAAAAACAAAATAAAAAACCAAACATCATCTTCCGCGATTCATCAAATATAAAAAACCACACTTCATTAATATTATTATCTCCCACAATTCAACATCATCAACCCACTTTATCAATATCATCATCTCTCACAATTCAACATCATCAATCCACAGTTCATCAATATCATTAATCCAATTCATCGACATCATCATGTCCTATAACAACAACATCATCATTAACATCAAATCATCATGACATAAAAAAAAAAAACAAAAAAACAAAAAACAAAAACACTGAGAACCGAACCCAAAACCAGATGGTTCTGGGTTTATCGTCGAACCCAGAACCATCGTCGACCCAGAACTAGATCGGTTCTGAGTTCGCCGAACTAGAACCAGATGAATCCAGAACCAGATCGAACCCAAAACCGATCAACTCAAAAGAAGAAGATGAAAAAGAAGAAGAAGAAGAAGAAGAAGAAGAAGAAGAAGAGAGTTTCCATGGATGTTTGATGAGAGAAGAAAGAAATGTGAGAGAGAGATAAATGGAGAGAAGAAAAAGATATGAAATCCAATCTCATCCCACCCAATGACATGGTTATGGGTGGGATTGAAAAATGCCAAATGAACAGTACACCTGCCCACACTTTTTCTCATTGTCTAGTTGGTGAAAGCGTTTGTTGTAGTACCAGTTCAGCTTCACAATACTTACCTAACAATGAGTCTCAATAAAAGGGAGAAGTGTTAACATTTGGTTAAGAGTTCAATCCTAGGAAGCAAATCAACATAGCTTCAACTGAAGGGGTGGCAAAGGCGTATGGCTTCCCTGATGGTCAAAATACCACAACACAGACCTTATTAGCACCGGTTATAGACAACCTCACTTGCCTTTATATTGATTCATGTCTAGGCTGCTTGGTGAATGTTATCGTCATGTAATCTTTTAGTCCTTGTTTTTCCCTGCCAAACTTAGATAATGATAACATTCACCAAACGTAGAACAAAAATCTCCAAAAAGGAAAGGGAGCTTGTCAACCTAATTGGCCTTGCGGTGTTCTCACCATCGGGGAAATCCTACTTCTTTGGCCATCCTTCATAGGAAGCTATTTCGAACTGCTTCCTGGAAGTGAACATCCACCTTCAAATGATGGCACCATTCTCTCGCTAATGAAGGCTCATCTCTAGGTAAGAATAGTGGAGCAATTGCCCATTTGATATTTTTGCTCTTTGTTAGAGGTGGAAGTCCCACATTTAAATAACAAATTTAACTAAGTAAAGCTCTACAATATTATTAACTATTTAATAAGTACAACAAATGTTTAAGTGGCCAATTAAATTAAATGTACAAACAATAATATAGTTCACGACAAATATTTGGATGTTAAGGTAATAAATTTAATATATTAAAAAGCTTAACCAAATATAGCTTTGGTCATTTCCACATATTTGGTTAGCACAATGTGGAGCAATTACCCATTTGATTTTTTGCACTTTGTTAGAGGTCCAAGTCCCACATTTATATAACAATTTAACTAAGTGCAGCTCTACAATATTATCATATATTTAGTAAGTACAACGAATATTAATTTAAGTGGTCAATTAAATTAAATACACATACAATATAGTCTCACGACAAATATTTGGATGTTAAGGTAATAAATTTAATATATTAAAAAACTTACCAGATATAGCTTTTGGCCATGGCCACATGTTTAGTTAGCACAATGTGGAGCAATTACCCATTTGATTTTTTGCACTTTGTTAGAGGTCCAATTCCTGCATTTATATAACAATTTAAACTGAAAGTGGAAGAAAAGGAAAAGCTTAGTTTTTCTTTAAACCATATTTTTATCCCAAAAAAGAAAGAACCCCGTGGGACACAAATAATACGATTATCGAAATAAGATTCTTTAACTTTACTTTTTTTTTTTTTTTTTAAATCTCTATTTAAGCAAAGATTTGAGACTCAATTATTAGAGTTTAATTACTGCAAAATAAAATCGTTTGTGTGGAGCAAATTTGGTCATGAACTTGACTGTTTTTATTGTTTTCACTTTGTCATTATTTAAGCATATATTTATTACAGAATTTTTAAATAAAATATGAATATATAAATCAAATTTTTGGATGGCAATATCAACACCCTTTTATTTCTTATTTTTATTGATACATAATTTTTTTCAACTATGACAATTTTAGAGATTAAGGAAAATAATATAATTTTAACCCTCAATCGCATTTGTGTAGGTATGATTGACATAATATTATACCAACATCATCTTGTTTATACACACAGAATTATTTTACATAAAAAAAAAAAAAAACACTTTTAATTAAATATGAAAACTAAAAAATTTTAATTATAAAAAATGTAGGCATGTCCACCAAAACCTAGTAATAATAATAAATCAAACTGGATGTAAGGGGAACGATTGTTCTTCTTTACTTTTCTTTTTTTTTTTTCTTTTTTTTTTTAATATGAAAATTTAATGGTCCTGAAAATTTTCCTAAAGATTAAATATAAACTGAAATTTGAATCTAAATTACATGTTTATATATTTTTTTCCTATCATGGTAATTACGGTCAACTTAGTTGTCTTTTAAAAATATTTTTTAAAAATAATTAATTTAATATTTATACCTTTTTTTACTTGAGGTTATGTGTTATTATTTAATATAATACAAAAAAAAAAACTAAAAATAATAATTTAATGAATTTTAAAGCACTTTTATCATAAATATGATAACATTTTATTCATAATTAATATATAAGAAAAAGTAATATATAAATAATTTTTATATGATTTAATAAACAAGATGAGCATTCAACAATTAATGGTATTGAAATGTTAATGATTTGCCATAACTTCCAAGTAGTTCTAATCTATACAGAATAGGACTAAGATAATTAGCTTTTGTTTATTATAAGTATTATATTATAATAAAAAAATTGTATAATACATTATTAAGACAAAATTGGAAATATATTATGTATAAGAGAATAAATTTGCCAAAAAAAAAATTCTAAATATAATCTAGTGACTCACAATAAATTTAAAAGTGGGAACTTTTTACATTGTCCTTCATTTTTTTTTTAACATTTGTAAGTTGTCAAACAACTTAACAATGTGAAAAAAAAAAAAAACTTATAAACAACTTAACAAATTCAATTTAGATTTGTTTAGCATTGAGTTGAAAAAACAAACACCTACATTACTTTTTTCCCAAAAAGATCAATTTTTATTTTGATCCTTATGTTATAACAAAGTATTAATTTTTACTTACGAATATATATTTTTCTCCATTATCCCTAAAGTTTTCAGAAACTTATTTAATTAGTCTCTCTTTTAGTCATTTGTTAGTCAACTTTAGGGTTATTTTGATCATTTCATGCAAAAATAAAGTAAAAATAGAAAATTAAAAAAAAAAAAATAGATCTCCACTAACCATTTGAATCATGGATGGTGGATATCAAAAGTATTCAAAATTGAATTTAAGATTAAAAAAACAAATTAAAAAAAAAATTAAAAAGTCGACTTGATCCCTTACTATTCATCTCAAGATAAAATGGACAATAGGGATTGTCCATCGCATTTACTGATTGGAATACCAAACGATGGATCTATACTGCCTAGAAATTCAAGAGATTAATCTCCACCGCATGGAGGTCCAGGTGATGGAAGATCTCTATCACTATGATGAAGATCTTTTATCACCTGAATCTCCAGGTAATAGACATCCTTCGTATGGTTTTCTGGACAATGGAGAGGATGGATGATCCCTACCATCCATCATTGACCATCTTGAGATGAAAGTTGGGGATTAAGTAGATTTTTTTTTTTTTTGATGTTTTTTTGTTTAAAAATAATTTTTTTTCTTTAATTCCATTTTTTGAAAGATTTTTTAACTCTAATTGAAATATTGTTTTTTTTTTTAAAAAATTCTAATTCCTTTTTGTTTAAAAAATCAATTTTTGTTTGGATGAAGTTTCAATTTTTAAGTTATATTTTTTTAAGAAAAAACTTCATTTTAGTCCTTAAAGTTTCAAAAAATGTTAGGTTTTAAAATCTTTTTTAGAAACAATTTTTTTCATTCCTAACTGTTCCAAAATTCTTTAAAAAAGTCCAAATCATCAGTCAATTAACAGTCAATAGTGATTTTAAACAATTTAAATTATAATTTAATAACTTAAATTCAGACGCATTTTAAACAATTTAACGTGTAAATTTGTTATTTTATGAAGATAATTCGATAATTTATGTGCCACTAACAACCATTCCAAGCCAAAATATCTTTTAACGCATTCTGTTAATATTGATCATAAGTTGATTGATGGTTTAAATTTTTTTGAAGTGTTTTGAAAAATTAGGGATGAAAATAGTTATTTTCAAAAGAGTTTTAAAAATTTGATATTTTTTGAAACCTCAAGAATTACAATAAAGTTTTCCCAATTTTTAATATATAAATGAGTAGTTTTCATTATATTTATATAATTAATTTATTTTGAATTGTACTTCCATTTTATCTATTTTCTATATAATTTATAAGCATTGTTTTTTATTTTTATTTTTATATTTATGAATTTAAAAAAAGATATTTAATTTCATGTTGAAGGTATTTTGGTAATAATAAGCAAAGTCAAATTATAACTTTCTAGGTTTTAAAGGCAAATTGATCTTTTTCATGCATACAATAATCTTTTAAAAGTTAAACAGTTTCTCAATAAATTCTGTCATGTTTTACCCTTGGATTTTACATCAAAAAAATTGAGATTTATTCAATTTAGCAATTATTGAAGTTTGATAGGATTTTTTGAAATGATAGATTTTGGTGAAATTTATGGACTCTATAGATTCTATATAGATTTTGTTAAAATTTTTTATGACATCCAATAAAATCTTTAGGAATAGGGTAAGATATGTGATAGACTCTTTATTTATAAATAATATTTTCAAATCTATCAAAATCCATTAAATTTCATCACTTACACAAAATCTACAAAGTTAATGACTTTTTAAATACTCCTATATTCATTTGAACCTTTTAAAAATATAAATTAAATATACCTGAATTTGTATGTATTTTAGTAGAATCCAAACAAATATTATCTGAATACGTATAAACTTGTATGGATTTCAATAGATTTTACACAAATCCATTGAATACGCCTAAATTTCAATGAACTCTTTAGAAAACTTAATTGAATATACCAAAACTTTTAAAGTTATTTAAATTTTAATGAAATTTTAAATTGAATGTACCCCAATAATTTAATAAATTTTCGATATTTTAGAGACTGACAGGAATCAACAAAGGTGTCACAAAGGGGAAAAAGAAGAAAAAAGGAAAATGATAACTCATGACAGAGGGATGAAAAATGAAAATTTTCGAAAAAAAATTGATAAATACTGTGTTTGTTGGATCGGTAATTTTATTGGATGGGATTAGAAACTATTTATCCCAGAAAGTGCTGCGTTTGGACTTGTCAAGAAAAAGGAAGTTTTCTTTCCCAAGTTCGCGTGGGCCTCATAGAATTCCCTGCTTTAGCCGAATTTTGAAACCCGACAATATTGGTGGGAATCAAGAATCCCGCTGCTCATGCAGGATTTAATTTTTTTAATAATTTTTAATTAATATAATAAATCAATAATTATAATATCAAATATATTTAAAATTATAATTTTATTTAAAATAGTTTTTTTAAAGTTATTTAAAATAGTTTTATAATTAAAATCTTTTAATATTTTTTAAAAGTAAATTATATTTTATTAATTTTTGCTTTTATTAATTATTATTTACATTAAATAGTTTAAAATTAATTCAAATATTTTTATTTAAAAATTAATTTTATTTAATATTAAGTTAATTTAGTTAACTCCAATCGAATCCAAGTATAACTGCACACCACATTATAGGACATATCAAATCTCTTCCCCTGTCAGTGGAGACAAAAGGTGGTGCCCACTCGGGACCACTGTGTGAAAACGTTTGTGTTTAAGAAGGAGAGTTGGAGTTGGAGAGTATCAGCAACGAAAAACAAACGAGAAGCACCCAGCAGAGGGAGAGAGCGAGAGAGAAATGGAAGCTTCAGCAAAAGTAGGTTCGTTGTTCATATACCTAATCAAGTCATGCAGAGGAATTTCTGTCTCGCAGGCGCCTCTGACTCCTACTGGTATTACATCACTCACTCTGTCACTTCTCACTACTATGTTTATCATTCCTTGCTCTTAGTTTGGCCAACTTGGCTTTTCTTCTACTTTTGTTGATTTCTACATTCAAAATCTCATCTTGGTTATGTGCATGTGTTGTTTCGGTGCATTTCTCGGGTTCTCTTGCTCAAACTTTTGTGGAATTGCGTGCTTTAGTTGTTCTTCTGTTTTGACTAGTGGTTGATGGAAAATGATAAGTGAGAATCATTTGATCACGTTTTGAATGTGTTTAACGTGCTTTCATCATCTTTTGAATGGTCACTTTTGTTCTGTTCTATTATTTTCATGGTACAAGTTTATTGAATAATCATCATATTTTTTGTACTTTGTTTAAAAAAAAAAAAACAATCATGTTTGTTTTTTTTTTCCTATATAGATTCTTCAAAAGGAATAGGAATATATAAGTTTAATTTTTAGCTTGTAATTTATATATTGAGACACAATTTTGTAGAAAATTTTGTTACTTATTGTCTGTACTTGATCAGTTAAATCAGTTACATCTAGTCCTGGTAATCATGGAGTGAAAATCGAGCTTTACTTGGTCAAGTTTTAGCTGAATAATTGAATTTTTTTTAATGATATTGAGATGAACTGATCATAGTTTTGATTTGGGTTGTTTTGAATTTAATCTGAAAAAGAACACGAACATGTAAATCTCATTGTGCTGTCCAAGCCTTTATATTCTCAATTATGCGACATTGAAATGGTTGATGCTGATGTTGTAATCTTCACATGAATTTTCCTGCTTTAGTTACTAAACTGTTGGATTTATTTGTTCTTGATGGTTGGACATGCAAACTTAACTTGCATATTTTTATTTTATTCCCCATTTGGATATACAGGATTTCGATGGGATAGGCACTGGATGGTAGTTAATCATAAAGGGAGGGCATATACTCAAAGAAACGAATCAAAACTTGCTCTGGTTCAGGTAGAGCTGCCGAATGAGGCATTTTTGGAGGAATGGGAACCTACTAAGAGCTCATATATGGGTAAAATCATTTTCTTCTTCATTTTTCTTCTATCTTGCATCAAAGATGTTGAAATTGTAGTTATTGCCTCTGTTCTTGTGATTTTTTATAGCCAGATTATTGTACCTATTTGGAACAGAAGAAAATTTGTTGTTCCTGAATGGATGATTAAGATGAGTGCAGCTTGTGTTAAGTTTGATTGTCTATTCTGAAATAAAAGTCATACATACTATGCATTAACTTAATGGCTTTGGATTTATCAGTGACTGGCTGCTAGCTTCTCTCTAAATTGAAAATTCAATCTGCTTTTATCTGTCCATCACTATTGGAAGCTGTTTTCACATCTTATTCTCATTGTACGTGTTGAGTCTTCAGGGGTTTGGTTTGTAAAATTATGTCCTTTCTTGCAAGTTGATTGACTACGTTCTTAAATATAAATGTTAAGATCTTTGGAAGAGGGGTTTAATATTTTGTCCCACAAAGGAATGACCTAATGAGTTATATCTCATGTAGTGAAGTAGACGTCAAGGGATCAATTTCCTTTCACACCACTGTTAAAGAAGGTTTATTTGCTTTCGTACATGGAATTAGATGGGGGTGTGATGTGTGGTTGCAAGGGAAAAAAAAATAGGAGCTTGTCATTTATATAAGATTTCATATAGTTGAATATCAAATATTGTTATTGTGATCATTCAAATAAGATGCTACACATCCTAGCAAATATATTCGAACTAATGGAACTGAGATAGGGTAATAGCATTTCCCTTTTGACCTGAGCAATATAAAGATAGTGCAAGTTGTCATGATGCTCAATATTGTATCTTGTGTATTGTCTTCTTTCTGTAAGTTCCACATTCAGGTGTAATTCCTTTCACTTTGAATTTGGGATTAATGGGCATGGTTAAATAGTTCTTTTGCCATTAGCTTGAGGTGGTTGGTCTTTGTATTTTGAATCTGTCTTGAAATGCAAATTTTCTTTCAATGAACAAGTCAATTGATTTCCTTCATTGTTGTGGACTTTGTAACAATATATGCGCTTATTTTTCTTTTCAGATAGTACATCAATGGTGTTTTGCTTTCTTATCATGTGATTTTCAATGTGATCTAATCTGATATTCACTAACTTTTGCAGCAATAAGAGCTCCGGGTATGGATGTGCTCAAGATTTCACTGAGCAGATCAAATAATTCAGCAGATGGTATTTCTGTATGGGAGTGGTCTGGCTCTGCATTGGATGAGGGAGCTGAAGCAGCAAACTGGTTTACAAGTTATCTTGGGAAAACTAGTCGTCTAGTTCGTTTCGATGCAGGTTTGGTTTTATTTTTGGTGCATATAGTAAGAATGGGTTATTAACTGCACTGACTATTGGCGTATGGGCATAATTCATGGTTTTTCAAAATGAATATGCATGCTGTTATATTTCCTAATCAAAATTAGGTCATAATGAGGCTACATTATTACTTCTGCAGCTTCACAAACTAGGCCTGTTGATCCTGCATATGCTTGCGGACACAAAGTTATGTTTGCTGATATGTATCCATTTATGCTGTTGTCTCAGGTCAGTCAACTTGAGAAGCATCAAATGCAGTTGTTCTTGTAGTTATATGATGTCTCAAACCTTATGCTTATCAATATGTCATTTGTAGGAATCTTTGGACGCACTGAATAAGCTTCTCAATGAGCCAGTTCCAATCAACCGTTTCAGACCCAAGTATGTATCTAGAAACAAATCATATATGTTTGTTATTAAAAGCACTATAAGACTTCTAAATTCTTGTGTTACCCAGCTTCAAATTTGTGATCTTCACTTTCCACTATTTGTTGTTATCATTATGCCCCGTAGGAGTCAATGCTTACAACTGTGTTTCCTGGATTCATATTGTTGATTCGTCTGGTTTCAGAGTCACTTAAATTATACGAATTCTCTGTTACTTTCTTCTCCTCACCCTCTTTGATTACGCCACTACTGCTTTCTTCTTCGCTTGGTGTATGAATACCAAATTTTTTCATGCTGAGGCCACGGCCAAGTGAAGGAAAAATGCTATTCACTGACTTTATGATGACACTGGGCATTCGGTGGAATCAAAGGAGGGTATGGCAGCCTTGATATGTTCTTATTTTTCAAATCTTTTTAATACCTCTTTACCCAATGATGTTGATATAGATATGGTGTACTCTCACTTGCAATCGGTTGTAGATATGGCAGGGTGTAGTATTTTGTCTGCTCCCTATAGTTTGGATGAAATTCGACGGGCGGTTTTCGACCTGGGCCCTACTAAAGTTCCAGGTCCGGATGGCTTTCAAGCCATCTTTTTTCAAAAATTTTTGGGATATAGTTGGTGTGGATGTCTCTGAGGTATCTCTTCAAGTTCTGTGGGGAAACTGCTCCATGATAGACTTTAATGACACCAATGTAGTTCCCATTCCTAAGCAAAAGAATCCTAGGTACCTCAAAGACTTTCGACCTATAAGTTTGAGTTCCGTTTTGTATAAGATAGTTGCAAAAGTGCTTGCTAATAGGCTCAAGAGAGTTCTGCCTTATTTGATTTCCCCTCAGCGGGCTGCCTTTGTTCAAGGTCTCCAAATTTTCGACAATATTCTAACTTCTTTTGAGATCCTGCATTCTCTTCATCATCAACGTTCAGAAGCCTTGGGTTGGATAGCTGTCAAGCTTGATATGATCAAGATATCTGACAGGATTGAATGAAGAATTTCTTGAAAAAGTTCTTATCAAAATGGGTTTCCCACAGCACTTCATATACTTAATTATTGATTGTATCACTTCCACTAATCTTTCTTTCCTTCTCAATGGTGTTCAGGTAGGAAGTGTGCAACCATCTCGTGGGATTCGTCAAGGATGTCCGCTATCACTCTTATCTTTTTATTCTCTGTGTTGAGGCTCAAAATGCTGAGAACAACGGACGTGGCGTTGGCTTACGCTGTGCTTGAAATAGCCTCCTTGTTAGTCACCTGTTTTTCGCTGATGATAGTTTGCCATCTTGTAAAGCCACACTTGACAACTGTAGGCAGATTCTTCAGCTCCTTCAGATATATGGCAAAGCAACAGGTCAGCTTGTTAATTTTGAAAAATCTACATTAACTTTCAGTCCCAATACTTCTCCAGATGTGCGAAAGAATATTCAGACTTTGTTCGGAGTGACAGCTGGTTCTTCTTATGACAAATATTTAGGCTTGCTAACTGTTGTTGGTCGCAGTAAGAAGAAGACGTTTAATGCCTTTAAAGAACGAGTTTGGAATAAGTTTCAGGGACAGAAAGGTCAACTCTTTTCGCAGGGGGGGAAAGAGGTGTTGATTAAGGCAGTAGTGCAAGTTGTCCCTTCATACTTGATGAGTATTTTCAGACTTCCTATTGGCTTTTATTAAGAGCTTAGTGCTATGACATCCAGATTTTGTTGGGATTCGAGTGGGGAAAATAGGAAAACCAACTGGATCAAATAGGATTATATGTGTCTTTCAAGTCTTGCAGAGGTCTTGGTTTCAGAGAGCTTCTCTCCTTTAATCAGGCCTTTCTTGCCAAGCCAGCATGGAGGTTAGTTTCAAACCCGACTTTAATGACAGCAAAGCTTCTTAAAGCCAAATATTTTCCAAATGAAGACTTTTTACAGGCTACACTTAAAAGGGGCTGCTCTTACATATGGACTAGTCTCCTATGGGGACGTGACCTTCTGAAGAAAGGATTGAGGTGGCAAGTTGGCAATGGACTATCTATTAAAGCTTTTAACTTCCCCTGGCTTCGTCGTCCGTCATCCTTTCACTCTATTTCCCCTTGTATTGATTCTACTGTTCGGGTGGTTGATCTTATTGATTTTCAATCTAGAAACTGAAAAATGGCGGCTTTGTCCAATCTTTTTGTACCTGCTGATCGCAACTTTCTTCTCTAAATCGCTCTAGGCTTGAGGCCAACAAATGATTTCTTACGATGACATTATACAAAGTCAGGCTTGCATTCTATCAAGAGTGGATATCAATTGGCTATGTCTTTCAAAGCTTTCGCATCTCCTTCTACTAGTGCTTCAGGGCAGGGGTGGTGGAAAGCGATGTGGTCCTTTCATATCCCTTCTAAAATGAACATTTTTGTCTAGCGCGCTTGTGTTGATGCTCTTCCTGTCAAGCTGAACTTGGCTCAACGTCATATAGGATCTGATACTCTTTGCCCTCGCTATTAGGTATCTCCCAAATCCATCTCTCATGCTTTATTGTGGTGTTCTCGGCTTCGTCAAGTGTGGGAAAGCTAGGATGTTTGGTATCTTTTGTTCTCTTTTCAGCATCTTTCTGTCATTGATGTTTTGTGGGGTTTTTGGACAAATGTCAGTTGTGACAGCCTTGTTCAATTATGTATGTTGATGTGGGCAGTATGGTATCACAGGAATGCATCCTTTCATGATGGTTGCATTCAAGCTCCTGTTGATCTCATATCTCAGGCTCTTCAATTGTTAGAGGAGTTTCAATCATCTGTAACGACCATTTTCGGTCTCCATGCCCACTTCTGATTTCCGAGCTTCCACTTCATGGTGTCCTCCTCCTACTGATTGGTTAACACTCAACTCAGATGTGGCGATTAGATCTAGTCTATCTGTTTTTGGCATTGGTTGTGTTATCAGAAATCATGAAGGTGGGGTTGTAGCTGCTACCTGTAAATTCGGATGTGGTAAGTTTTCTTCTGCTTTGGGAGAAATATCGGCTTTACAGAAGGGTCTATTGCTTGCTAAAAATTTGCGTTTGCGAGTTCACATAGTACAACTCAATGCCATTCACATTGTCTGAGAAATCGCCTCAATGTAATTCAATGTTTAGATCATTTTTTGGCTGTAAATAAAGTCAAAATGTTTTGTTAGGAAGTTGGTGTTGTAAAGTATCAGGTCATTTCCAGACAGTGGAATCGTCTGACTCATAAACTGGATTACTTAACTGTGTCTTCTAATATTGTACATGAGTGGTTTAATATCGCTATTTCATGTATCTTTCCTTCTGAGGTTTCGTAATATATATCTGCTCTCTAAAAAAAAATTAATAATAATAATGAAGTTTGAACATGAAATAAATGAAATTTGGACACATGTAGTAACATGAAATTTTATTAACGTCCATTAGATTGAAAATTACTGATAATGTGAGCAAAAATGATTTTGATTTTTTAGTTAAAATTTTTCTTTGCTATTTTATTTATACACACACACACAAAGTCAACCCCGTCAACTTATCAACTTTATACATGATCGATGTGCACTATAGACACCATAGTTGTAGGAATTCAAGTTTCATCAAACACGTTTTACAAACTTCATATAAGTAGTTTTTCCTCCTTCTATAGGAGGGAGCGCAATTATCTCCCAATTATTTTCATATTCAATCATGGTAAATGGTAATTAATTTCAACAAATCCTAACAGATCTCGGATTTATTTGCATTAATTGGGGAAAAAAAAAATCTATTAGTTTGATTATAGATTGAATGTTGATTGATATATGATGTATCATATCTAAGACAACAAGCAATCTACTATGAACTGACATGAAAATGATGTGTTTGTTGTGCTTTGCAATATGATTCCATTCTGTTGGACTCTAGGCAACCGATCTCATCCCCTTAACAGTAGAGTAATGATTACGAGGAAATTTTCAACCAAACTAGCAAATTTTACTAAAACCTTAAACAAGATACTTAACCAAATACCTTTTACAGAGCGGTCAAACACATCAATAGATCAAAATTATATTTTACCACCTCATCCAAGTGTTTATTTTGAAAACAAGCATTGAAGAATATATTTTAATTTGATTATTTATCAGATCATATTTATGTCATATAAGAAGTAAAGTCTCTTAACATCGATAACACGATACTTTTTTTTCAAAACACAATCAATGAGAGCATTGGAGATGTCCTTAGCAACCCCTCAACCCCAACTGTATTTGGGAAAAGATTTTGGAGATCAATTGACTATCCCCACTTCCCTAATTTTATCTATTTATAACATAAAAGTATAAAAATATTTATATTTAAGAATTAAATCTATTCTACTAACTCCTTTTGACTTACTAGATTGTAATTTTTTTTTTTTTCCCTTACTTGCCTTGAACTTTCCTACGAGGTTGCAGCAAATATAATATGTATTTTTGTCTTTTTAATATACATTACTGAATTATTAATCTAAGTTATTAAATTAGGACTTTTTTAATCTATTGGGCGGTTTAGTGGGCTACAGCAAGTGGCACAGGAAATTTAGGATGAAATTTCGTTTACCCAGCTTCAGAGGAGGATGGTCGAGGGTAGGTGCAAAAATTAATATTTCTATAGCACTATTTAAAATATAATATACTAAATATGTATGTGCATATTAATTAATATACACAAAAATTTTGTATTACATATATAAATATATACATATTTAATTTTATCATTCTCTATTATAAATATAAAAAAGAAGATATATAAAATTCATTCAAAAGAAATTTATGTATCCAATAACTTCTCTTAATGTATGTAGTTAGGTCACTGAATGAAATTTTGTTATTAAAGACTTCGCCTTAAAAAAGTTACGACCGTACTCGTAGTTCGAATTTAAATTTAGTTAAGATTTTTTTTAATATACAACTTTTTTTTTAATGAATTTTAATATACAACTAATCAAACACATATTAATATAAGTTATATTACGAATAAAGTACATAGTTATCAAAGCAAATGATATTTTCTAGTTTCTAGTTTTTTTTTTTTTTTTGGAGAAAAGTTTCTAGTTTTTTTTATTATTTTATTTTCATACATTTCCAAGACCACCAAATTTTTAGGTGTAACATTTTGATTATTCAATCACGCAAAAAATAAAATATCTAAGGAGAATCCTTGTTTATATTTTTAATGGTGAGACAGCTTTTTCAAAAGAGTTCAAAGAATGGAAAAAACTGTGCATCCAGTAAACATGATTCCCTGCAAATTTTCAGCAGTAAATTTTCAGAATTTGAGCTGAAAAAAATTATTAGATGTTTAGTTATTTAACTTTGAAATAACTTTTATATAATTAATCTATTGAACAACACATCAAATAGTATAGTGTTGATTATGTGTTCTTTTTTTTTTTTTTCATAAATAAGGAAAAAGGTGTTAAATATGTGTTTTTTCTAGATTTTTAGTTTGAAAGATTGTAATGGAATTAAAAAATATATATCACAATGATATTTTTTACTTTTCAATACTTTAAAAACACTTAAAAACTTCTTTTCAAGAGTATCTAAAATTTGAGTTTCTTTTAATAGATATAAAATAAATTTTTTAATCGTTCAAAAAACCTATTGAAATACTTACCAAACAATACAAAAAACTAAATAAATAAATAAAAGAGATTTTAAAATTTTTTTTAAAAAAAGAATCTATTTACTAGTAAAGAAGGTCTATTAAATGTACACTTAGTAGACAAAACTCGGAATTTTAGATTCATTGATTTCTGATTACAATTTTTTTTTTTTTATCTGGTAAAACTATATAATAAAAAGTATTGATTACATATTGTTGGCAAAAATTATCTGCAGAATATAAACAGAACTGCAGAAGCAAATTAAATTTATCCAAAAATACAAAAAGAAATATACAATTTAAAAATTGAGGCTGGTTGTCATTTTATGCACCATAGCTCAATTACTCATGTCAATATAGACTATGACTTGCTCGGCCGATGAAAGTTAGGCCTCTTCTTATTCGGTTCCAAGGCCTACCTATTGGCCCAAATCTATATTAATTAGATGGATTATCTTATTATTATTATTATTTTGAAAATTATTATTGTTATTATCATTATTATTTAAGAAATACTTCATCCAACCAAAAAATTACAAGTTGTCGATTTCACAAAAAATATATATATATTACAAGTTGTCACTAGTATCTAGAGAAACCATATTGAATCAAAATACAGGAGGGCACTTTCTCAAACCAAACTAACTCTCTATTACAAGTAAGATCCTACTTTGCTAAACCATCAGTCACTTGATTAGCCATACGAAGAACAAATTGGATGGATCGAAAAGAATGTTGAGACATAATGTGAATAATCTCTTTAATAAGCATACTAATCTCAACTAAATTCTCCTCATCAAAAACGAATCTCAACTTAATATTATTTTCTTCAAACAAATTAAATCATCATTCTATCAACCCTGCAGACTATGCAATGATAATGTAATAGCGGAAGAAAAGATTGTTTGCTCTGAATAATGAAACCCATACAATTCTAGAGTGCATCTATAAATTCATCTGAATTTGAATTTAAATTCATTTGATTTAAATAACGATAGAATGATTGCAATTTATGTCATTTGAATTATTGCAATTGGTTGGATTAATAGCTTATTTATTTCATTTCAGTTATGAATGAAATAAATAATTTTATTTAAATTTTGAACGACAATTGTAATTGAGTAGTACAATTGATTTCATTGATTATTTCATTAAAGTTTGAATGAAAAAAACATTTTTGTATTGCAATTGTAACTGAAATTTGTGATTGATTTCTTTTGAATGAAATAATTGCAAGATGGCAATTGTGGTTGTAACTGAAAGATTTATTAATGAAATAAATCTGAAACAGTGCGATAAAAAGTATAGTGGAGACAGAGGTAGACAATCAGTTGTTGGAAAATGGGATAAACACCCATTTTTAGGACCAATTTTTTATTGGGTTAGAGATCTTGATTGAAATGGATCAAGATGGATTCATGGAAAAAATGGTACTTTGATGAATGAAAATTGAATTGAAGATTTAATTTTTAAAATATATTTTATGGATTAAGTGTCATGAACGCAGCTATTTGATTTAAAAAAAGATGTAATTATAAAATTAAATTGCAGATTTAATTTTTTCAAATTGTAACTGCAAGCATTAATTGTAGAATTAAATTGCAGTTTTAATTGTCATGAATTATGAAATTGAATATTTAAATTGTAACTGTTTATGTTAAATGAAAATTTGAATTTTCAAACGTAACTGTTATTGGTTTAATGACTTATTTAAAATCAGTTTTGTAACAATCCATATGGAAATTATAAATCAAAGATAACTGAAAATCCATTTTTGTTTTTGATAGGGTAAAATCCTAATGCACTAATTACAATAGGTTGCGTGCAAGTATACACGGTCACAATGTAATATAATGGCAAATCATGGTCGTTCCTACAGAGACAACTGCTAATTTTCAAGTATCAATTACCAAACTTTCGTGAAAATAATTTTATTCAGACTTCCAAATTAAAAGAATAATTTAATTCTCTTAAAACAAATTAAAAATTAAAAATTAAAAATACAAATGAACTAAACCAATAATTAAAAATTACATATAAAGACAGAAGACCACTACAGAATAAAGTATCTAGAAAATACAATTTCACCAACTATTACAATGACTTATTCTCATTAAAATAAAATAAAATAAAATAAATAATTCTGTTGCGTATTTAACCGGATAACTCTTAAATCTTCACTAGCCTCTTCCGAATGGTGAAGTGAAAATATTCAGAAAAATTAAATTGTTATATTCCTATGTCGATTAATTAGTCTGAATTCTTTAAGATCCAATTATCCACAACGATTACACAAACCTTATAGGTATATTCCTATCCTTTAAGATTCATGTCATTCTATTGATGTCTAAACTATAGTCGTCTTTTCCAAGTGCAATATAGTTAATTGATTAGGTTAATTAATTATGCCTAAGTTAATTAATCGCATACATAAACAATAGAACAGAATACTGACAATAAGAATAAAACCATTAACCACCAATAAATCATTGAACAAGAATTGAAATAGCTGGCTACATTGTATTCCTAGATAAAATAGTTTAGTTCTCCATGAAACCAGTTAACATAATGGAAAAAATTGAAATCAAAATAAAAAAACATTGTATTAATTGAGAAAATAAATTAAGGGAGAAGTCACTGTGTAATTTTGCAATATACGCCTTCCTTGAACACATGCCTTCCTTGAACACGACCGAGCCAATTGATGCAGTCACACAGATTCCCTTCTTAATTCTTTGCGCAGCCGCTTGCTCTGCAATTTTTCTTCTGTCAAAAAGTTCTCCAAAAAGTTCATTTTTTTCTTACAAAAATGAGAAGCTTTATAGCCGCCAAACAGTTTAGGGTAAATTTTTTTCTCTTATTCAGTTAGTTGACGTTCATCCTCAATCTCAAATTTCTGTTTCCACTTTTTTTTCTTGATTCTCTCCTTTCTGCCTTTCAAAAATTGGATCATCTGTTGACTGCTTCAAAAATTTCCTTTGACATCATAAAATCGTGTTTAATTTTAGCCCGATCAGTTTTCAGTTTATTTTTTCTTTCAAACATTATTCCTAATCGTAGGATTACAAAGTAATAGAGATTCAAAAATAATTCAATTCGCCAGACGATATCTGATTGGTGGTATTGTATCTTGGAAGACAAATGTTGAGCAACTCAGAGAATGTGCAACGAATTTATCTTAAGGGCACCGTAGTTATTACGTGCCTCCATAAATATTTTGGTTTATTTGTTTTTCCTCTATTGCAAAATTGTTGTAATATGATGAGTCTCCAGAATTTTGATTTTATTGTGATCTTCTTATTAGGAATTTTCTAACATCAGTTTGACTGAAATTGGTTGTCAAAAAATTAGACTAGTGTAAATTTTGAGTTGCAAAAGACTAAACAAAAATCAAAACCGCACTAATGGTATTTGTAAGAATTGTAGAGACCGCCATACATACTTATAGTCAACCAAACCTAAAGCCAAATAAATTAGATAGTATATCGCTGAGAAACAACATATCAAGTGCATAACCCCTGGTTTACAGAAACATATATTTTTCCTTTACAGAAGCACGCAATATCTAAGAGAAAAAATATAGTTTTCTCTGATTCCTTTGAACAAGAAGAAACTGATGCCATTGATGAACAGTTACAGTAACGATCAGTATAGCTAGTTTGATCAGCAATGTCTTTGCAAGTCTTTGCATGGTAACGAGTGAAGTCAGTGATGATTGCCTTTTTCAGACTCCGGACTTCTTTACGGTGAGGACTACTAATGATAAAAATATTCTTGTTTTCTTTCGCGCAATATTCGCCTTCCTACAACTTTTGACTTTTCAGCGCCGTGAAAGATACAACTTTCCCCACAACAAATATATAATTTTAATTTTTAAGAATAAAAGGACACGACAGCAAAAGCAAAAGCAAAAACAGACAAAAAAATATTAAACGCTGACTTAAAAAGGTGGGAACATTGATGATAAAACAAAGGTGTCCCACGCTTTCAAACTTTAAAAAAAAAATACAGATGTCCCACAGTTAAAAAATTTAAAAAAAAAAAAAAGAGAGAGGAAGAAAAGCAAGACGTTTTAAAACGTTTAAAAGCTCCCCAACGCGAGAGTTAATTCCAACAAGGTCCCCAGTAACACTCGAATCTGTTGGACTCAAACTCAATCTTCTCAAAATCACGTCTACAATTTCTTTGATCACGTCCGCTTCATACCTGTAAACGCAAAACCAAACAAGAAGTAAATACCTCATGTTATTAAATTGCTATTGCTTAGACTTACACTGGAAACTCAAATACAAGTAAAAAATTAAAAATAACAACTTATATCAATTTTGCACTAAAGTTCAAACTTAACAACAATGTTACAGGAAGCTCCTCTCTCTTCTTTCTAGAGAAAAAGTGGAAGAAGACTTCTTCGGGTTGTCTTCCACAGTGGAAGAAGACGGTAGAAGCTTTTCGTTCACCGTTCATCTCTCTCCTTCTCTCTTTCTACTAGAGTCTTCAATCCCTAATCGTCCATTTTAGCTTCATTGTACATCCAACCACAATTATTTGATCCATCTTCAGTGAGCTTTATCTTGGGTGAACTACGGATGTGGAGGAAATAGACCAACTTTGCAATGTCGACGTAATTGGTCGGAAAAGTTCTATCCAACAAAAAGGTGAATCGGGAGGCTTTTAGGGCAGTGATGACGCAGGTTTGGAATATAGTTGGTAGAGTGGAGGTAGAAGCAGCGGGTGATAATGTTTTTCTGTTTCACTTTGATAAACAATCAGATAACTGAGAATCTTCCACGGCTATGCAGTGGCGATTTCGATGAGGTCCTCCGGTTTGATGAGAAGTCAGGCGTTCAGAAAGATCAATCTTTGGGATCAGACAATTCAAACAGGTGATAGAAGACTGTGCTTTAGAGGATCTTGGCCATTCAGGTCCATCATATACAAGCAATTAATAATACATATATCATTTGCAATTATTTGAAAAAGAAAAAGGATACGTATCGAAACCACATGAACAAGATTATATTACTATTTTTTGTTTTCCTTATTCTTATATATTAAAAGGAAGTACATATAATTTATCATTTGCAATTAAGAGAAAGTACATATAACTTATTAAGAGAATAAAATATATGGTATACATCCTGTTTACGATTGAGCAATTAATAGTACATATATCATTTGCTATTATTTGAAAAAAAAAAAAAAAAAAAAAAAAAAGATGCGTATCAAAACCACATGAACAAGTATTATATTACTGTTTTATCCCCCCTATTCTTATTAAGAGAACGTACATATAACAATACTTCACGTTACTAAATTGCTATTGCTCAGACTTACACCTGAAACTCAAATAGAAGTAAAAAATTAAAAACAACAACTTATATCAATTTTGCACTAAAGTTCAAACTCCTCCAGCAAGGCCAAAGTCCTCCAGCAATATGGATGATGTGAACAAGGGGAAAAGAGAGGAAAATGCTTTAAAGGATGTTGACAGGAATCAAGTGGTGGTGAGACAGGTGACTATGGGACAACTTATGAACAGGAATAGCTTGTCAAAGGAAACACGGGTGGTGCAGTTCCAAAAGAAGAAAGTGCCAAACGTCGACAACCAAGAAGCAGGGGAGAATGTTTCTCTGGGGGGGGACTAAGCTGACTGGGTTATAGAGGTGGGTGAGAACATTAAAGTTGACCAGGCAGGGAAGGAATAGGAGGTGGTGCATACCAGGGTTGACTCCCATCTGAGTGGAACTTCAGCAATCAAACCTAAGAAGTGGAAACGAGCTGCCCGTAAGATACCAACCAGTATTAGTGGGAACAATCCTGAATTTGAGGTTGTAGAAACTCCTGAACAGTGTAGAACAGCAGATGAGAAGACAAAAGAAGTAGGCCTCGCAGAGACAGATGAGGGTTGTAAAAAACAAAAGTGTGTATTGGTTTCTTCTTCTCAGAATGAAACGGTGGTGCCTGAGAACCATGAAAATACTATGTTGGAACGTACGGGGCTTGGGGAACCCCCGTACGTTCAAGGCCCTCAAAAGGGTCATTAAACAACAACACTCACCATCATTGGTTTTCCTTTGTGAAACTAAATTGAAAGGAAGAGCTTCAACCGGAATTAGAGAAAAACCGGGTTTCGATAGTACTATGTTTGTGGATGCTAATGGTAAGGGTGGTGGACTAGTTTTATTATGGAAGAATGATGAGTAAGTTGAGATTCAGTCATATTCTCAGCGGCATATAGATGCTAAGGTGAGGAATGAGGATGGTGGTACCTGGCGTTTCTCTGGGATTAATAGGCATCCTAATCCACCCCTCAGACAATTATTCGATCCATCTTCAGTGAGCTTTATCTTGGGTGAACTACGGATGTGGAGGAAATAGACCAACTTTGCAATGTCGACGTAATTGGTTGGAAAAGTTCTATCCAACAAAAAGGTGAATCGGGAGGCTTTTAGGGCAGTGATGACGCAGGTTTGGAATATAGTTGGTAGAGTGGAGGTAGAAGCAGCGGGTGATAATGTTTTTCTGTTCACTTTGATAAACAATCAGATAACTGAGAATCTTCCACGGCTATGCAGTGGCGATTTCAATGAGATCCTCCGGTTTGATGAGAAGTCAGGCGTTCAGAAAGATCAATCTTTGGGATCAGACAATTCAAACAGGTGATAGAAGACTGTGCTTTAGAGGATCTTGGCCATTCAGGTCCATCATATACAAGCAATTAATAATACATATATCATTTGCAATTATTTGAAAAAGAAAAAGGATACGTATCGAAACCACATGAACAAGTATTATATTACTATTTTTTGTTTTCCTTATTCTTATATATTAAAAGGAAGTACATATAATTTATCATTTGCAATTAAGAGAAAGTACATATAACTTATTAAGAGAATAAAATATATGGTATACATCCTGTTTACGATTGAGCAATTAATAGTACATATATCATTTGCTATTATTTGAAAAAAAAAAAAAAAAAGATGCGTATCAAAACCACATGAACAAGTATTATATTACTGTTTTATCCCCCCTATTCTTATTAAGAGAACGTACATATAACAATACTTCACGTTACTAAATTGCTATTGCTCAGACTTACACCTGAAACTCAAATAGAAGTAAAAAATTAAAAACAACAACTTATATCAATTTTGCACTAAAGTTCAAACTCCTCCAGCAAGGCCAAAGTCCTCCAGCAATATGGATGATGTGAACAAGGGGAAAAGAGAGGAAAATGCTTTAAAGGATGTTGACAGGAATCAAGTGGTAGTGAGACAGGTGACTATGGGACAACTTATGAACAGGAATAGCTTGTCAAAGGAAACACGGGTGGTGCAGTTCCAAAAGAAGAAAGTGCCAAACGTCGACAACCAAGAAGCAGGGGAGAATGTTTCTCTGGGGGGGACTAAGCTGACTGGGTTATAGAGGTGGGTGAGAACATTAAAGTTGACCAGGCAGGGAAGGAATAGGAGGTGGTGCATACCAGGGTTGACTTCCATCTGAGTGGAACTTCAGCAATCAAACCTAAGAAGTGGAAACGAGCTGCCCATAAGATACCAACCAGTATTAGTGGGAACAATCCTGAATTTGAGGTTGTAGAAACTCCTGAACAGTGTAGAACAGCAGATGAGAAGACAAAAGAAGTAGGCCTCGCAGAGACAGATGAGGGTTGTAAAAAACAAAAGTGTTTATTGGTTTCTTCTTCTCAGAATGAAACGGTGGTGCCTGAGAACCATGAAAATACTATGTTGGAACGTACGGGGTTTGGGGAACCCCCGTACGTTCAAGGCCCTCAAAAGGGTCATTAAACAACAACACTCACCATCATTGGTTTTCCTTTGTGAAACTAAATTGAAAGGAAGAACTTCAACCGGAATTAGAGAAAAACCGGGTTTCGATAGTACTATGTTTGTGGATGCTAATGGTAAGGGTGGTGGACTAGTTTTATTATGGAAGAATGATGAGTAAGTTGAGATTCAGTCATATTCTCAGCGGCATATAGATGCTAAGGTGAGGAATGAGGATGGTGGTACCTGGCGTTTCTCTGGGATTAATAGGCATCCTAATCCACCCCTCAGAAAAGTTTCATGGGACTTATTGAGGAAACTGAGAACAGTTGATAATCTTCCATGGCTAGGCTGTGGCGATTTCAATGAGACCTCCGCTTTGATGAGAAGTCAGGCGGTTCACAAAGATCACTCTTTGGGAACAGACAATTCAAACAGGTGATAGAAGACTGTGCTTTAGAGGATCTCGGCTATTCAGGTCCATCATATACATAGAGTCACAAAAGGAATGGAAGAGATAATGTTCAGGAAAGATTAGATAGGTTCTTGGCTGATGAAAATTGGCGCAACCAGTTTCAACAATTTCAGGTTGAGCATCTGAGCTTCAGCTTCTGGGATCATTGCCCGATATTATGGAAACCAGCACGTATCTTTTCTCTTCTTACTAGGCCTAGATACAGAGCATTCAGATTTGAACCGTATTGCTTGCATGATGAGGAATTTTATAGAATTGTTCAAGAGGCCTGGGAGGAGAGGACTATAAGGCATCCTAGTTCAGACTTGAATGAGAGCTTAAGTTGGTGCGCAGTTAGACTAAAAATGTGGGGCCAAGTTAAGTTTGGATCCCTTCCCAGATCCATTGAAGCTAAACAGAAGGAACTGGACAGGATTGTACATCATCAGAAATGGAACCAGGATACAGAAAGGATCAAGAAAGTGGAAAGGGACCTGGAGAGATTGCTAGACATGGAAGAGATGTACTGGAGGCAACGATCCAGAGCCCAATG
The DNA here is from genome assembly GCA_021234005.1 of Nephelium lappaceum. Classification (NCBI taxonomy): domain Eukaryota; kingdom Viridiplantae; phylum Streptophyta; class Magnoliopsida; order Sapindales; family Sapindaceae; genus Nephelium; species Nephelium lappaceum. The sequence continues at coordinate 8,379,480 of CM038010.1, read as the reverse complement.
GTTGCGTGCTGGGGACCGCAATTCAAAATATTTCCATGCCAAAGCTACTTCAAGAAGAAGGAAAAATCTGATTACAAGATTGCTTAATAAGAGTTTAGACAGCAAGTGGATGACACGGAGGGTATTAGCAGGGTTATTATAGAGTATTTTGAGGATCTATACACATCTTCTTCTCCTATCCCATCTGATTTGCAGAGAGCTACTGAGGCAATCTCTTGTGAGCTTAAGGGGCCAGAATATATAAATGTATTTGATGCAGCCTTACTCAGCACGGGATGTTACTAGAGCATGCCTGCACACCCTTAATGAAGGTGCTTCTATTTAGCATTTCAACCAAGCTAATAAACTCGATGACAATGCAGGACTTTAGGCCAATAAGCCTATGCAATGTTATATACAAAATCGTGGCGAAAGTCCTTGCTAATCGACTCAAATTGGTGCTGCCTAGTATTATTTCCGCTAACCAATGTGCTTTTGTTCCAGGCAAGTCAATTGCGGACGATATAATGACAGCTTTTGAACTCCTTCGCTCCATCAAAAATAGAAGAGAGGCAGTAAAAGCTACATGGCACTGAAACTAGACAGGAGTAAGGCGTATGATCGGGTAGAAGGGTCGTTTGTGGAGCAATTTTTAATTAAAACGAGGTTTCCAGAAAGGTGGATCAGATTAGTGATGGATTGCATCTCAACCTCTGAGATGGCGTTTGTTATCAATGGTGAAGTTGGGGGCCGACTGAAACCTCGCCAGGGCTGTCTCTTGTCTCCTGACTTGTTTTTACTCTGTGCGGAAGCTTTCTCAAGCAAAACCAAACAAGAAATACTAATTTTTCAACTATGTTCTTAAATTGATATTCCTTAGACCTACACTTGAAACTCAAATACAACTGAAAAATGAATTTAGATCCAATCTTTAAAAAAGGGTTGGTATTTTTTTTTTAATATTATTTATTTATGATGGGATAATTAAAACCAGAATATTATCAAACTGAATAAACTTAAAGACTCATATTTTGAACAAAATCAGGAATTTTGGTTTTATAAATGGATAAGATGAAATAAAGTAGCTAGGAGTTAGAAGTACCCATTTTCATAGTGCCATCCTTTCAGATCGCATGCGGCCTTCAAAGCTTGTCTCCATTTTTGCATCTCTTCGTTAAATTCATTTTTACGCTTCTCAACATCGGCGGAATCAACCTGCTCCTTTTCCAAGTTTTCTTCAAATTCTTTCTCAAGTTGATCAAAACCATCCTTGAAACTCCCTTCCTGGTGACGAACATCGTGTACAGTAACCTTGTAGAAAACAGGTATGACAGTTTGGCCAGTCTTCAAAATCTCCACGAGCTCACGCAAGCACCATTTGGATGAAGCATATTCTTTTGAGAAAATGACCACCGAAATCTTCGATTCTCTTATTGCTTTTTGGGATTGTTTTGGGATTGTTTTTTCATCTCTGAAGGTTTCGACTGACTTGCGAAGCAATTCTTCATAGAGAAAATTGGTAAAACCATAACGGGTATCTTTACCTCTAAAATTGAGGAAAACTTGATATTTCTTTTCCATGGTCTGGGTGGAAGAAGAAGGATTTGATTGTGAACTGCCCATAGAGAAGCAAAAGGTTACAAACAGATTTTTGGAAGTAGAATGGATGCTGACACTAAAAAAAGAAATTAAGAGAGGTGACGATGAGGTTAGGCTGAGAAAGAGAGACGTGTGGCTGAGACGTGTGAGAGCAGACAAGTGAAATCAAGTTGGTAGATGAAAAGAAATTTCAGAGAACATGGAAATGGATGTAAATTAACCCTAAAAAAAATTAAGAGAGAAACGATGAAGGAACAGTTACGCGTGGTGTGAATAGGGAAAAGTGAAAGCAAACAGTGGTGGTCACTTTTACTGCGTTTAATTGGATAAATTTGTAAGTCCACTTGTGGTATTATTTATTTTTGTTTATTAAAGAAACAATATATGATCTAATCGTTTAAATTGGGAATTATCATACTAGTATTAAACTCATCATGTCACATTAAAAAGTATTATCTATATTTGTTCTTCCAATCATAATAAGATTTTAAAGCATTGCATAAAAGAATTATAATTATTTTTTAAGACATAAAATATTATATATGAATTCATTAAAATAATAAATATAAATTATTTACTAAAATTTCGAATAATTTTTCTTTTAATACCACCAAAGTAGTTGATTAAATAATTCAACTATATACAAACATACATATATATATATATATATTGTGAGAGTATAGATATAGAAGCCTAGAGATTATTTATATATTTTTCTTCCTTGGTTATCTTATCGTGATTATAACATGCTACATAAAAAGAAGAAGGAATTAATTGCGTTTCTTCTTTTTCTTTGAGCAAATTACATCTATCTGAACAACATGATGGGCATCATGGTGCGATCTAGATGGCGCACACAGAGGGGACTGTAATTTATCATTTAATCTTCTTTCTAAACATAATTAAAATTTTGATCATTTTTCAAAATTTATGGACTAGAATGATTTTAACCCTTTATTTATTCAAGATACAATATATGGTCTAATCATTTAAATTGGGAATGAACATGGTATTAATCTCATCATGTCAAGTTAAAAAGTATTCTTTAAGGTGATAAAAAACTTAATAAAGAATCTATATTTATTCTTTCCATCATAATAAGATTTTAAAGTATTGAATAAAAAAATTATAATTATTTTTTAAGACATAAAGTACTGTATATGAATGTATTAAAATAATAACTACAAATTATTTCCTAAAATTTTGAATAATATCTCTTTTAACACCATCAAATTAGTTGATCACATAATTCGAATAATTAAAGTAAATAAATAAATAAATAAATAAATATATATATATATATATATTGTGAGAGTATAGCTATAAAAACCTAGAGATTATTTATATATCTTACTTCCTTTGTTATCTTATCGTGATTATCCTCCATAAAGAGAAGAGAGAATTAATTGTGGCTCCTCTTTTTATGAGCCAAGGTACAAAAGGTGAAAAAAATAAATAAATAGATGTTAATTTTAAAGATCTGTTTTCCACCCATAAATGGGCCAAAACATAAAATGTAAGATAAAATTAATTTAATATATAGGTCCACAACAAACAAACTAGCATTTCATATTTGGACCGCTTACACTTGCCAATACTTCTTTGTTGACTATCCTGCCTTTGCTTCTTCCCTTTCAATTTCTGGCCACTTGGCCTTCAAATTTCTACTCATTATTCTTTCAACTCAATTTATTTCTGGTCTTCTTCCTTTCCAACTTTTTCATGACTTTCTTATATCAAAGGGCAAGGGTGGATTGGCTTATGGCGAGCGATCGGAACACCAAATTTTTTCATGCTGAGGCCGCTGCCAAGCGAAGGAAAAATGCTATTCACCGACTTTATGATGACAATAGGCATGCAGTGGAATCAAAGGAGGGTATGGCAGCCTTGGTATGTTCTTATTTTTAATGCCTCTTTACCCAATGATGTTGATATAGATATGGTGTGCTCTCACTTGCAATCGGTTGTAGATATGGTAGGGTGTAGTATTTTGTCTACTCCCTATAGTTTGGATGAAATTCGACGGGCGGTTTTCGACATGGGCCCTACTAAAGCTCCAAGTCCGGATGGCTTTTAAGCCATCTTTCAAAAATTTTGGGATATAGTTGGTGTGGATGTCTCTGAGGTATCTCTTCAAGTTCTGTGGGGAAACTGCTCCATGATAAACTTTAATGACACCAATGTAGTTCTCATTCCTAAGCAAAAAAATCCTTGGTACCTCAAAGACTTTCGACCTATAAGTTTGAGTTCCGTTTTGTATAAGATAGTTGCAAAAAGTGCTTGCTAATAGGCTCAAGAGAGTTCTGCCTTGTTTGATTTCCCCTCAGCGGGCTGCCTTTGTTCAAGGTCTCCAAATCTTCGACAATATTCTAACTTCTTTTGAGATCTCGCATTCTCTTCATTATCAACGCTCAGAAGCCTTGGGTTGGATAGCTATCAAGCTTGATATGATCAAGACATCTGACATTTGGACACAATTTGGATAAGATAAGCTTGATACTGGCTTTTGCTTGGATATTAGATCATGGTTTTCGTTAGGATCTAAATATTGGTCTTCATTTGGACACAATTTGGACAAAGTCAAGGAATGTGAAGTACATCAAATAATGTTAATAAATTTCTTCTATTTGCCTGGTTTGGTTCGCTGTCAATGGATAATGTTAATAAATTTCTTTATATCAAAGGTTTAAAATATGAAAGGTTTAGTTATTATTATCACAAGTATGTCTCTTTATATCAAAGGTTTGTTATTATCATATTGTTATTACTTAAATAACAAGGATTAATAGTATTTTATACTTTGAAAAAATAATATATTTTTTTTACTTAAATTATTATCATTAGGTTTAGTTGTAATTACGACACTTTTAGTTTAATTATGAAACAAAAATGAAGATTCAATATATTTTTATCTTATAAATTAATAAAATTTTAAGTGATCATAAGAATTACATCAAACATTTTAGATTCAGAAGAGGGTAATTAAATAAATAAACATAATAAAGAGAAACTTTATTTATTGGTTATTTAGAATTATTATTTATGATATCATATATATATGATAACAATTTAAATATTATTAATATAAATTATAAATAATAATATTTAAAAAATGAATCTAATTTAAGGCACGTGCAGTCAAAACAAATATATATATATATATATATATATATATATAAACTAAAACTTGAGTTATATAGATTAGGAAATGAAAAATTCAAATTTAATTCATTTAAGTGAAAAGTAAAATATTTTCACTTCTAGTTTGGTGATTTCAAGAGTATCAAAATGATTTTATTACCTAAAAAAATCAAACAAGTAACTATTTGGAACTCATTAAATGTCATTAAGTCAAAAGTGAAAAGTCAAACAAGCTTGTCAAGTGTTTGAGCAATTCCTCTCATTATATTTGTAATAAGAGTTCAAGGTTCGCATTTACTAATCATCACCAAGTGTGACAAATCCTTACTCTCATAATAGTTGAATTCTAAATGGCAATAAAGCCTCTCTCTCATAATAGTTGAATTCTAAGTGGTGCTTATTGCTTGATCCGATTGCTATGTTGGAAGTCTCACCCTTACCATTTATATCACAAAATGTGAAGAGACCTTTCTCCAACAGTGGCAGTTATGGTACAGGCAATGTTTGATCTTTGATTAGATTGGTAACAGATTTTTCTAACAAAATAAATAAACTATAGAATAGTTAGTACAAGGAAAAACAATTCAATTTTAATCGTTAATACTCAACTTAGTTTGGCCTAGTTGAAAGCTTGACGGACAAAGTTTATGTCCGTTACAAGAACTTTACAAACTTTCTTGCCTCTTTCCTGTAATTTCCAGGATCTGCTTTCCGCCTAAAAGTCTTCAATCCACATTCTTACCTCCTTCCTCCATGTGATCAGCTATAACATTGTGGGTCATCAACACATATTTGTCAAAAAAGTAGATGAAAGTACTCTTAAATAGGCCAAAGGAATCTTTGCTTTTTGCCTTTTTCCCTCTTTCGTTATTTCTTCTCTAATGCAGATCAAAAGTGGGGAAGAGTGTTGGTATTTGAAATTAGAGGACAAGAGTTTGACCAGAAAACAACGGTGTATTTTATTAAGAAAAATGTTTGCAAGGTGGAGGATTTTGACTTTATATATGATAGAAATTCAGCCTGTTTACCTTAATATTATGGATTTTAACTTTATATATATGACGTATTTTATTAAGAAAAATGTTTACCTTGCAAAATGGAAATTCAGCCTGTTTTGCAAAGAAACTAAAGGAATCAACAAGAAAATTACATTTCACATCTAATTTCGATCCATGTCAATTTGTATCGGTTAGCATCATTTAATATAAATGGCGAAGTTAAATCAAATCGCCAAAGCTCAAAACTTGCATGAGGAATGAAAATTGATCTTAAACAAATGGGATCTCTGTTCATTTTACTAAGAAACAATAGAAATCAACCACAAACTGAAAAAACTATACTAAGTTAAATGAACTTGCAAAAGCTCGAAACTTACATGAAGAATGCAATTGGATCAGAATAATGCACCGAGTTAATCATAAAATAATGTTATTGTCTTATTGCACCATTTACAGGCACTTCCACGACCATATAGTAATCAAATATAGAAAAGACGATAAGAAGTTTAACTGAGTCAAAATAATATACTTGTTCATCCTAGAGTGGAATACGAAAAATCAGAATTGAAGCATGCTTGAATCAGATGATTATACTTACGTGATTTACATATCCTATGAGATGAATTGAAGTATGGAATTAAAATTTACAGCTTTTTGTAGAGTAGAGGACGATCATGACATATTTGTGAAAGGCTACAGACTATTGGATAGTCAAAGCGTTGAGAGATCCATACAGTTGGAGGCAGAGGTGTTGTTAGTAGTAGCAGGACATGCTTCTACACTATAGGCAGTCAGATTATCCACCACTGTAAATCAATCAGCAGCTCCTTCTGTTCTCAGATTTTTTTGACTAGCACCAAACAAAAAAACACAGATAAAAACTTAAACAAAACATGAGTTCCACTCATGGCAATAGCAGAAGTGCTAAAATATATAAACTTTGATCTTTATAGTACATTTACAACTCATGTTTATAAAGACTTCAATTTATAACTTTGAACAATAATGCTGCATATTTTGCAAATTAGAGTACAGGCAACATTCACAAAAAATGATATTCTTGAAAGTAAAAAAAGCAATGTTAAAATTGTGCTTAAAATTACTAGTGAACCATGGACATCATCCCACATTAAGACTAGAGTTGCCATATGCTTGTCCATGTTAAATAATAGAACAATAATATTAATAACTGACTTTGTATTGGCATAAATTAGGTACCTTGCGTATTTTGCATATGAGATGACAAGTAAATTTCACGACGAGTGGACAATTGAAGCACAAGTCACACCAGCATCCCAAAAACACAAAGTCCACAAAACAGGCAGGCAAAGAAAATCCGAAAATAGGAGAGCCATAAGCCAACTTTGTCAACCAAACTCCTATAAAATGGAACAATTTTGTTGCTGATGGAGAGTGTTGGTTTCTTTTCTAGGATTGTCGTAAGATCCGGTAATGAGTCTTGGCCATTGGAATCAGATTTCTCATCAGAAATGCTGGTTTGGATTATTTCAGGCTCTGCATAGATTGGACATACCCCGCAATATTTCAGTGCAATTTTGGCTTTTATCAGGAAACCTGGATGTATCTTCTATTTTTGAAAATTTTCTAAGAGGGATCCTTGGAGAGCTATCATCTGGAGCCTTGAACTTAACTGTACAAATTGCGAAGTTATTCATAGGTAGCTTAAGAAGTGAATAGTCATCATACCCTAGTAAGACGTGATCCGAGTCAATGAATATGCAGTCTTTATACTTTCTATCAGCACGAACAGTCAAATATTTACCTTCAAATGTAATCCGATCACCACGATCAGTTTGAAAACAGCACTCGTAAGGGACCCCAAAAGAAAAGTCACTGGTATAACACTATCCCTTAAATGCAACAACAGCGCACAAAGCAAATCCCTTGAAAAACGTTGCTGAATGTTTTCTCATCAAGTTTCGGGCTATTAGTGAACATGAATTCTAAGTTTGTGAGGTTTGAATTTCCCCAAGTGAAGCGTTCCGATGTTATTAATTCTACAAATTCGGATGTATCTGGCAATGACTATAGCTGCTGGTGATTCATTTCTTTGAAAACGTGTAGATTCAATGGAAGCATTGTTACACATCGAAGCATATTGCGATCGTTCAATAAAAGCTTTTGCAACTTAGATAGTTGTTTGATGCTTGTTGGTAGACTCTCAAAATCATTTCTGCATAGCTCTAACGTTTTCAATGAGGATAGACAACCAATATCTTCTGGGATTTCAGTTAGGTTGCATTTGTTTAAACGTAAATCTTCCAAAGAGAATGATAAACCTGAAGGACGGAATGCCAAACACTCTATAAGAGATCTCAAACATGTTGAAGAGGATGGTAGTGAACTTTCAACACTTTTGCCTGCTGAGAGATTCTCCATGTTCACTGGCAACTTGTCAAGTTTTGAGCAATCAGAAAGATCGAACTCAATCAGAGATGCTAGTTTACAGATGCTTCTTGGAAGCGTCTCGATTTTTGCAACCCCTCAAAAATAATTTCAAAAGACCAATCAGATTTTCAATTGAAAAGGGTAGCTCTTTAATTGCTGTGCCAGATAAATCAAGAGTTTCTAGACATCCCATTGTCTCCAAAATTTCAGGGAAATGCTCGAGTTTGGAGCAGTTTTTAAGAGTTAGAGAACGAAGAGATTTCACTTTACAAATGTTGGTTGATATATGCATGAGCCTAGTTAGACTTTCAACCAATGAGGGAACTTCGATTTCAGACCCTTTTAAACTCAATATCTGTATATTCCCTGAAACTTATGGAAACTTCATGAGATTAATGCATGACAAGAGATCAAGATTTTTAAGAGATTCGAAATGAATGTCATTTCAAAAGCTTCTAAGGTTATCACAACCCTCGAGACGTAAGTAGTTAAGGTTGTTGAGATGTTGAATAGAAGAGCTAATGTCAATCAAGCTTCTGCAATCTACAAGATCTATAACCTTAAGATCTGGGGATCCTAAGAGGTCAGGGATCCTAGTCAGTTACTGAGAGTGTCCAAGAATAAGTCTTTTCAACCTAGGGACATCCTGTAACAAAATTTAGCAAAAATGATTGGATTAGGTGATTAACTATAAGTGAACTACACATAATATGTTCAAAAAAATGAAATTGTGCATACTTACATATAATTCATACTTTCTTGCCTTCCCAAAGTTGCTCAACATTGCCATCAAAAAGATCAAGTTCAAAAAGGTTCTCCAGACTTAATTTTAATGGCAATACTTTAGAAGGATACCCGTGCCAATTTATGTACCTCAATCCATCCAGAAGAGAATTCAGACCACCGAGAAGATGTACTTTTGAGATATTTGTGGGGTCTCCAAAACGGCAAGTCCAATCATAGAGCTTGAGATATCTAAGATTGCTCATGTTCTCGAAGGCCTGAGAATTCAAATCTATGTTCTTTATTTTATACATATCTAGAAGGATGCCTTTAACTGATTCAGTTCTCTTTCAATCCACAAGTAAATAATAAGTTATAACATAGAAACATACGAAAGCTTCCTAAATTTAATACATACATAATCATTTAATGGAAGACAAAATCGTGAAGGTAATTTTAGTAGTGAACATCAATTTAATATATGAAACAAAACCAAATAAATTAGGCACTTACGGTGTTTCTTATTAGTACCCGACAAACATCCTCATGACCATGCAACCTACTACGCTTCCTTGACTTGTTGAGAGATTCTTGACGAACAATTTCCCAACACATTTCTTGCAATAAATCATTCATATTTATCTTGGTGGCTGATATTATTATTAGAGACTTATCAATGGGGACACTAAGTGCAACTTGTACAAAGAAGTAACAACTATTTAGTAGTTCTATCACATGGTCTTTATACTCTCCTTTGAAAAAACACCCAATGTCAAGCAATATATTCTTCTCCTTGTGATCCAGTGCATCATAACCAATTCTCAATATATTATGAATTTCGGGCTTAGAGATTTTATTTAACTTATGTAATGTACTTTCCCGATCTTGTTCGCTTTTTTGATACAGGGAGGAACCCAACACTTTTAATGCTAAAGGATTGCCTTTGGCATAATCCGTTGCTCTATGAGCATACACCATAAGATCTTTAGGAATAGGATCTCCTTTGAAGGCAAAGTTACAGAAAAGTTGAAGAGCTTCATAGTCGTCTAATGTCTTAACCTCACCCGAACTGACCTAACCTAAGGGTGCTAAAATTGGGGAAGGGTGTTTAGTTTTGCATGTGCATAAGTGAATATTTTTTGGGTCGGTTTGGTTTTGGAACGAATCTGAAAAATTGACAATAAGGGCATATGAGTAAATTCAAATTCGCATTTACTCGATATAAGGTCTAACTCTAATTAGAATCTCATTTTCTTCTTCTTCTTCTTAGCTACCTAGCCTGATGCCATTTGTTTCTTCTTTTTCTTCGTAGCTATTTGTCATTCATCGCAAGTGGCATCTAGGCTAAAAGTCCATTATGGCCGAATAGACCCGTAAGCCCATAAACCCCAAAAAAAAAAAAAAAAAAGACAATACAAAGGCCATTACTCAAGGACACATTAGCAAACGCCACGTCAGTAGAAGTATGTAACATATCAAATAACGCTAAGGCAGTAAGACAACCCGGGTCAATGAGCTCACATAAGATGCACCTCAAGGTCGCAACAACATAATAGCTCATAGAACACAATCAGCTCATAATTTTCCTTAACAGCATAGAATTCTAAAAAACGAAAAGATTCTTATTTCACGTAGAAGATCACCCCAAATAGGAAGCTAACTCTTATATGAATATCGATGTATTAATTACAGCTTGATTTGAATATGAAATACTAAATACAATATCATATAAATGAGAAAAGAGGATCTTAGTCTTTCCTATATTCTAGTAACCTTATTGTATATAAACAAGAAACCCTAATACTATATAAAGAGTCATTCACATGTACAAATGATAGGCTTAGAAGCTCATATACAAGTCGGTAGCAAAAAGTCATAAAAGCTCCAGTAAAAACCCCAATAAACATAGTTTTCCCTTTCAGCAATAAAATAACCGTGGACGTAAGCATCAATTATAGGGTCAAACCACATTAAAAATTCTCTTGTCTCTTTGGTTATTTTTCTTTTGCATTATTATTGCCTATTATTCTTACCATTGCTACCTACATATTAATTTCATCCAATCCTTTGTAATTTGCTCAATTCACCATATTCACATTAATCGTAGTGTTGACTAATTTTTTTATGTCAACAGTAGTCTTATGATTTTAACTAGCATTTGTGTCTAAGATGTTGAAGCAAAATGCAACTTTAAGTAAAACAAAACTAGATTTCGGAAAATAATTTTGAATTTAATATTAATAAACGAACATTTTTCTTCTTTTTCAAAAATCTTTTTTCATTGAAAGTTTTCATATTCTATTTTTCAAATCAAATTTCTTCTTCCATCAACTTCACTTCGTACTTTTAGCATTGAAAATGTGCACATTATGGACACATTTAGAAGGGAGGAAATAGAATGGGATTGGATAAAAAATTTTCCAACACAAAAAAGCTGCTGTTTTGAACGAGTTTGGATGAAATTCCCCATCCTAGCCATGACGATGTGGGCCCCACAGTGAAAACCCATATTGGTGGGATTTCAAAGACCTACCAATGCTAATTGATTTTTGAAATCCTACCTATGAGGGATTTCTTTTTCTTTTTAATTTAATTTAATTTTTTAATTTTATTTACTAAAAAGTATTACAATGTATTGTAATATTGAATATATTTAATAATTATAAATTTATTTAATAGTTTTATAAATTTAAAATTTATGAAAAAATAAAATTTTATTTTTATCTATTTTAATTTTATATTTATATTAAATATATTTAAAGATTAAATTATTATTTAATATTTAAAATTCAATCTACACAAATATTAAATTAATTTAGTCAAATCCACTCCAATTCAATTCCAACTACACAAAACACGGTATAGTACTATTGTAATCTCATACGATCCTGCCTCATTTTATCCTATTCAATCTCACACACCGAATGAGGCCTAAAGTCTCAATGTATAAGGAAATTTTATTTCAATATTAATAGACTAATTTGTATTGTAGTTATAATTAAACATAAAAGATTTGTGAACGTGAATCACAAGACTAGGTACCTTGTATATTTTTTCCCCTTCTTTACACATCAAATTTTATTCTAAATGAGCGAAAGTACATAATAAGTCTTTCTATTTGAATAAAAACCATATGCACAAATTTATTTACATTAAAATATTAGTATCATAATTATCAATATAATGAAATCTTCATAATAATTGGCTCAAATATATGCGCAAATTTATAAATAATTCTAGAACAAGTATAAAAATATCTGTGAAACACAAGGATAGTGAAATAATATTTAGGTATTATCATTTAATTTTGTTATCACTGCATAATTGATATTGTAATTTAAGTACTTGTAGGGCTTTTTTTTTTAAGATATTAATTACGGCAAATTCGATTCAATTTTATTGCAAATAGAGTCCACATGTATTATTAATAAAATGATATATTTTCTACTAGCAAACGACGCTATACAATTACATAATCATGATTGACTATACAAAGAATTATCACAGTCATAACCATGTCATGGGAAAATTGGCTCCCCAGTTAGGGAGGGTTCACTAGACGAAATGATGCAGACAAGGCCTCTTTACCTCCATGACTTTTTCTATTTAGTTGTTATATAAGGTCCTTCTCAACTCTTTGATATATGTATCCATTTGATGCAGTTCCTTTATGTTTGAGTCATCAATGAAGGCACACACCAACTTTAGTATGAGTGGTTGAATATCCATTTTGTGAAATATGGAGAACTTTAATATAGGTGTTGAGAGAAAATTTAGAAATGTTAAACTGAAAAGATCAATGGGCCATTTCCTCCCACAAAAAGTTAGTTTTGGAAAAATTTTCAAAAAGGTTAGTTTTTGGGCCTCTTCAAAGGGTATTTTCTCTTAATATTAATTAAAGAGAGAAAAAAAGATGTAATAATAAAGAAAGAGAAGAGAAAACATCTTTTTTTTTTTTTAAAGAAAAAGAAAATATTTATATTGAGTGTAAAATATAGATGCATATATTGATGTGAGTAGATCTAAACTATTGAAATCTTCTATATCTAATGGTCAATAAGGATCAATAAATTATATCAAAATTTATGTTATCCGATTCTGTTTTTATATATATATATATACTAGGTCCGCATAATAAAGTAATAGACTGTAGACAGATGGCAGCCATTTGGAATAATAATTCCGGACAACAGATATTTAAAGCTTGTGGGACAGTGAAGTGGCTGAAGATGGACGCTTACATATCACGTGACAAAGATTTAAAACTTGTGGGACGGTGAAAGGGAAAAACCTTGGCTGAAGATGGATGCTTACATATCACGTGACAAAGATTCTCACACTCAAGATTCTTTCTTATAAGTTCTCCAAAAAAAAAAAAAAATTCTTTCTTATAAACAGAGATCGGATATAAAAAATCAAAGTTTTATCATTTCTAGTCCATTAAATTTGTGTTACTCAAAAGTTGACTCAGTTATTTGACATTTTGTGTGAATAATATATATATATATATATATAAATAAAGATGTTACAAAATATAAAGCATGTCTAAATTCTCCAAGTTCACTGGTTCTTATTGCATGGTTATATAAAAGCAGCCATTTGGAATTGGAATATTAGTGTGGGGCCAACCAGAAAGTGAAGAGGAACACAGTTAAAGCAAATCCCTTGGGCTAAAGATATGCGACTGGTGGTGTATGTTTTAAGATGTGCTCAAGAATTTCAATACAAGGCACCAAACCATGGATTTATTTTGTTTGATGACACAACCTACAAACAAGGTTCTGAGTACTGATTCCAATCACACCACGCTCCAATCTTACATTAATACAAGGTAAAGTAGCGCCCACACACGAGCTAATCACTATAAAAACATAAAAGAATTATATCTACTCAAATCGCCCCACCAACTAAAATGGTGTTCTAGTGACGAAGTCTTCACTCTTCAGGTACCCAAGTTGCCTTTCTTGATGTCGATAAGCTTGTCGTAAACACACCATGCAAAGCTAAGGAAATGGTCCTGATCCATTCCTTGGTTCCAGATTGAAGCTGCACAAACAAGCAGACCTTGCAAACCAAGAAAGTGAGACGGCACTAATTGATATCTCTCTTTGCTGCCACTCCGCGACAATCCATTCCCATCATTACACTTGCATATTAGTATCACATAAGACTAAGTTTGACAATTACATTCTGATCTGGCACTAAAAGTTATTCTGCTCTCTCTTGTAACCTTCCTTGTTAGCATTATGTTGAATCTGAATCGTAATTTAATGTCAATAACGCTTAATTTAGCTATGCTTCTAGGCAGAGAACCTCACAGCCCGAAGCATGTATGGTTCCTATCATATAAAGAAAAATAAAACCACCCAAAATTAATATATTAACAAACCATATCAAAGTGTCAACATGGTGAAGTTGATGTATGATCAAAATCATATCGAAGTTTCAATGGAAGTATTCTACTATCAATTATGCTGTAAGAAAAATCAACAATTAGATAATCAAAACTAGTCACAAAGTTATTGATTTTGTTAGCTACTTGAGCCCAAATGAATGGCAATTTGTTCACATATCTTTAACATGTGCTGCATAGAACCAGCTAAAGTCTACTTGAGAACACTAGAGTGTGAAGACATTTAAATTTCGGGCATTCGAAAACTTGAGAATACTAGAGTGCGAAGACAGAGGTAATCAATTGTTTCTATGTGCATCCAAGAAAATGAGGTACACTACTCCTCTCTCTCGTCTTTTTTGATAGATTTATAATCTAAAGGTGCTTTTAAAATAATACAATCAAACAATTTATAATTTAAAATAACAGTTTAAATTGATAACCAAACAGTCAATAACTTCTTTTTCAAAAATTTACTTTTATAATATCAACTTCCAAAAGATCTATTTTTAAAATATTTACTTGGAAAAGCTATATCAAGCAAAGCCTAAATAAAGCTCTACCTTATTATTCTATACTTAGCAAACACGTCAAATTATTATGTGGCCAATGAGATTAAATATACAAATAAAATAGTTTTTTTTGCCAAATAGTTGGATATGTTGAAGTTATGAATTTAAATAACAAATTTAACTAAATAAAGCTCTAGCCATTATCACATATTTAGTAATCACAATAAATGTTTTAAGTTGGCAATCAGATTAAACATACAAACAAATTAGTTTTTTTTTTTTAACAAATAGTTAAATATTGAAGTCACAAATTTAAATGTCAAATTTAACTAAATAAACTGCTATCTTATTATTATATATTTAGTAAGCACCATGAATGCTTAAGTTACCAATTATCAAAGTAAAAGTACTTTCAATTATGTTCTTGGCAGATAGTTGTATATAGGGAAGGGCCAAAAAAAATGACTCGAACTTACCTGACCTAAGGGTGCTCAAACCAAGGAAGAGTGTTTAGTTTTGCATATGCATAACTGAATATTTTTTTGGGTCGGTTCGGTTTTGAAACTGATTTGAAAAATCGAGAATAAGAGCATATGCATAAATTTGCATGTACCTTATATAAGGTCTATCCCTAATTAGAATCCCATTTTCTTCTTCTTCTTCACAACCAACCACTCTAACCCCATTTGTTTCTTCTTTTTCTTTGTAGCCATTCGTCATTCACCGCAAGTGACAGACCCCTTCCCTAGGCGATCTGCTGGCACCCTACGGTGACCCTCTAGCTAGCCCTTTAGTTCAACTAAAGAATTCCCCGCAGAGCTAAGCCATATTCTTTCTGAACCTTTTTCAAAAATAGCGGAAACACAGGGAAATTTTTCATTTTTATTTCAAACTTTTGTAAAATATTTTATAAAAATTTGGGCAGCATCCCATCTGTTTTTCGGGCTTTGTCACCCTGCAAATTATAAAATTAACACTTCTATAATATTATAAAATAATTTTCCCAAACTACAGAGCCTCCGGCTCTCATTTTTATCAATTTACGAGCAACCACAAATATGCATACGGTTTAGAAATATATTAAATCAAATTCATAAGTCATGCATATCTTTATTTACATATCCCAAAAATTTATACATTTCAAAAATAACAGCACAGCTTTTTCGACTCCTTTAATCACAATCCGGAGTTCTTGCCAATGAAGTGCCTGTACCTGTACCTGTGCCTATGCCTGGGGAGATTTTTATTTACAAAAATATAAAACATAGTGAGCTTGATAGCCCAGTGAGTGTCATATAATTTCCATTTAAAATAGGCGTATCAAATAGCCTCCCAAAACTCTTTTAAAACATTTATGCATAATCAAATACCATGATTGAATAATTGATATATCTGAAATTCATCATTCATTTAGAAACAATATATATCAATCGACATCTCATAAAATTCATTTCATGCCAAATAATAACATTTAAATCCATAGGTTGCATGATTTCCATTTCTAACAAAACATTTCAATAATGGTGGCAGTAATAGCTTTCAAAGAATTTATAAATATAAATAGGCCAACCATCATTAGTTTGCATCACATGGTACCCTATCAATAGAGCGGAATTTTGCCTCGCTCAGACCATCACGGAATTTTGCCTCGATCAGATCATCTATCCAGTCTTTACGTAACGGAATTTTGCCTCGTTACGGAGCGGAATTTTGCCTCGCTCAATTGGAAGCTAGCTAATAATATACCTCTTACGTGCATTGGACGACTCATAGGACTAAACAGACACGGTCCCACCCGCTGTTAGTGACAGACTCTCCCAACACAGTCAATGCACGCTTAAGGTACTCAACCCAGACTAGAGATATATATAACGTACAATCAGGCGTACCATAGATTTTCAATATCATTTCAATTTAATTTTCGTTTCTCATTAAATCACATTTCACATAAATCATTTCCATAATCCATGCAACCATTTCAATTTGGAATTCATTTGATATTCTAATCAACATGATAAATTTGGCATACATTTAAAATCAATCATAGTAAAAACATTTTTATAAAAACACTCACTTGTCTTTAAAGCTTCGTATATGGAAGCTCAGGGGCCGTGCCGTGCTCCACTCGCTTCCGCCTCACCTACACATCATATTCTCACTTAGAATATGCCAAACGGGACTTTACGGAACTCTTTAAATAGCCTCTAACTCAAGTGACCCACAAAAAGGATACTTTTCATTAAACTTCCGTACTTTATTCATAATTAACCGAAACTCCAAAATTCCGTTTTCTTTCACTTTTAGTAGCTTCAACGCGCCTAATTAAACTCATTAGGGTCATCCGAACTCTCAACGGACGCCGTATGGGTCAATTTACAAAATTACCCATTAAACTAGTTTAGCGCGCGTTTGATATTTTCTTAGTTTCCTAAGTTCCCAATAAGCTTTAATTCACTAACTTTTCAACTCATTTTTACTTAAAACCAACCAACAATTGAATCATAACAAAACTCATTTCGAATCAACCTAAGCACCAACAAAAATCATCAAAGTCAAACTTAAACAACTCACCCCTTTCCTCTTCGCGTTATCTTCAATTTGGGGCTGATTTTTGGACTGATTTGGTGCTAGATCTGGGCTGGTTTTAGGTGGATCGTCTTCTCTTCTTCCTTCTCTCTCTTTCCCTCGGTTTCGTCGCACTTCCGCCGCGTCTTCCAACGCCGATCTGCGGTTGGTTCGCGAGCGAGGAAGACTTCCAGCTCCGGTTCAGCTCGGTCGCGGCAAGCTTAGCGTCGGGTTCAGCTCACGCCACCTGGTCGTTGCTTCCACCGTCGAGTTCGGCGAGCTCAGCGGACTGTTCGACCGGCGGCAGCTCTGGTTCGCGCTCGACTCCGCGACAGTTGCAGGGGTCCGATCGGTGAGCTTGGTTCGCGGCGAGTTCGGTCGGTCGTGCGACAGCTTCGGGTTTAGTCGACGCCGGCGGCAAACGGCAGCTCCTCCTCCTCCTCCTCCTTCTTCTTCTTTCTTTCTTCTCTTCTTCTTTCTTTCTTCTTCTTCTATCTCGCGAGACTAGCCACTGGTTTTGTTTTTATTTTGAAAAGTCAACAACATCTTCTTGGCTTCTATTTTCCTCCCCACAATTCTCAATAATTCCACTTACACCCTAAAACAATTCCATTTTCCTCCCTTAGATTTTTGCTCAATTTTATTTTAACCACAATTGTGGAATCGAGGGTTTACAATTTCTCCCCTCCTTACAAAAATTTCGTCCTCGAAATTAAATTACATACTGACTAGAATAGGTGCGGATATTGGATACGCATCTGCTCCTCATGCTCCCATGTAGCTTCCTCTATGACATGATTTCTCCATAGCACCTTTACCAAGGGAATGACTTTACTGCGCAAGACCTGCTCCCTGCGATTTCAAATCTGAACCGGTTCCTCTTCATATGACAAGTTTTCCCTTAGTTCCACAGGTTGCTCTTCTAGTACATGGGAGGGATCAGGAATGTATTTCCTCAACACAGATACATGAAATACATTATGAATTCTGACTAACTGAGGTGGCAACTTCAATTTATAAGCCACTGATCCAACCCTATCCGTGATCTCATATGGCCCAATGTAGTGCAGACTCAACTTACCACGCTTTCCGAATCGAAGTACACCTTTCCACGGGGAAATCTTTAGGAATACTTGATCACCAATCTCAAACTCAAGGTCCCTTCGCCGGTGATCTGCATAACTTTTCTGCATAACTTTAACCTTGTCTGCAGTGACCTGAACAAGCTCTGGGCCAATCAGTTTTCTCTCACCTACCTCATCCCAGCAAACTGGGGTTCTACATTTCCTGCCATACAACGCTTCATAAGGTGCCATCTCTATACTGGACTGGTAGCTGTTGTTATAGGCAAACTCTATCAGTGGTAGGTGAATATCCCAGCTCCCCCTGAATTCCATAACATAAGATCTCAACATATCCTCAAGGGTCTGGATAGTCCTCTCAGATTGGCCATCCGTCTGTGGATGAAATGCCGTACTGAAATATAATCTGATGCCTAAAGCTTCCTATAGCTTAGGCCAAAATCGAGAGGTAAATCGAGGATCTCTGTCTGATACAATAGACACTGAGGCGCCATGCAATCTTACAATCTCATCTACATACAACTGTGCCAACCTATCCAGAGAGTAGGTATTCTTAATCGCTAAAAAGTGAGCAGACTTCGTCAATCGATCAACAATCACCCATATAGCATTATGCCCACTCTGAGTCCTCGGTAGCCCTACCACAAAATCCATAGTAATCCTTTCCCATTTCCACTCAGGGATCGGTAGGGGCTGTAATAAACCTGTCGATTTCTGATGCTCTGCTTTAATCTGTTGACAAGTCAGACATCTGGAAACAAAGTCTGCTATCTCTTTCTTCATGCCTTTCCACCAATAGTGCTCTTTCAGAGTGTGGTACATTTTCGTACTACCTGGATGCATGGCATAAGCTAAGGAGTGTGCCTCCTCAATAATCTCTTTCTTCAGATCCTCTATATCCAGTACACATAAACGTTGACCCATCATCACTGTACCATCCCCTCTAATTACAAAATCTGATCTCTGCCCACTCTCAATCTCCCCTTTCAACTTGACTAACCGGGGATCCTCTTTCTGTCGCTCCCTAATTTGATCAACCAAGATGGGGCGAACCTGAAAAGTAGCCAACAATGCTCCTGAGTCTGCCATTTCTAAGCTTACTCCCAGAGATCTCATTTCCACTAACAATGGCAGGTACACTGCCTTCAAATGCGCTAAAGAACTAGTAGGTCTCCTGCTCAAGGCATCCGCCACTACATTGGCTTTCCCGGAGTGGTATTCTATTGTACAATCGTAATCTTTAATCAACTCTAACCACCTCCTCTGCCTTAAGTTCAATTCTTTCTAGGTGCAAATATTGCAGACTCTTATGATCTGTGAAAATTCGACAAGGAACACCATACAAGTAATGCCTCCAAATCCTTAGTGCAAATACCACAGCTGCAAGCTCTAAATCATGGGTAGGGTAGTTCTGCTCATGTTTCTTCAACTGTCTTGATGCATAAGCTACCACTCTATCATTCTACATCAGACCACAACCCAAACCCTGTCTCGAGGCATCACTGTATACTGTAAAATCATCTGTCCCTGAAGGCAATGTAAGCACAGGAGCTGAAGTCAACGTAAGCACAGGAGCTGAAGTCAACCTTCTCTTTAATTCCTCAAAACTTTACTGACAGACATCTGACCACTCAAATTTCTCTTCCTTTCTCGTCAGTTTAGTCAACGGGGCTGCTATTCTAGAAAACCCCTCGACGAACTTACGGTAGTAACCTGCCAATCCAAGGAAACTCTTGATCTCAGTCACATTAGTGGGCGGTATCCAGCTCATAATAGCTTCTATCTTTTGGGGATCCACACTTAATCCTTCAGCTGAAATCACATGACCCAAGAAAGCAACTCTATCTAGCCAAAACTGGCACTTACTGAATTTTGAATACAACCGGTGCTCTCGTAGAGTCTGTAACACTATCCTGAGGTGTTCCACATGCTCCTCAATACTGTCTGAATACACTAGAATGTCATCAATAAACACAATTACGAACTTATCCAAGTAAGCTCGAAAGACCCTGTTCATTAGGTCCATAAATGCTGCTGGGGCATTCGTCAACCCGAATGGCATAACCAAGAACTCATAATGCCCATACCGAGTCCTGAAAGCAGTCTTTGGAACATACTCATTACGGATTTTCAACTGATGATAACCTGATCTCAGGTCAATTTTCGAATAAACTCTGGATCCCTGTAATTGATCAAATAAGTCATCAATCCTCGGGAGTGGATACTGATTCCTAATAGTCGCCCTGTTCAACTGTCTGTAATCGATACACAACCTTAGGCTCCCATCTTTCTTCTTTACAAACAATACTGGAGCACCCCATAGCGAGTAACTGGGTCTCACAAAAGCTTTTTCCAATAGTTCTTCCATCTGAATTTTTAACTCTTTCAACTCTGCTGGAGCCATTCTGTAGGGTGTAATTGATATCGGATCGGTTCCTGGAGCCAATTCTATCTCAAATTCTATCTCCCTGTCTGGTGGTAATCCTGGGAGATCCTCCGGAAACACATCTGGAAACTCTCTAACCACCTGAATATCTTCAAGGTGAGTTTCATCCCTATTATGCTCAACCATATATGCTAAATACCCCTGATATCCCTTACGAAGCATCTTATTAGCTGTCATGGCGGTGATCATACTGATAGCAATTGCTTTCCGTATCCCTCGAAATACTATCTCTGGTTCCCCTAATCTGACCAATCTAACCTCCTTCGGATAACAATCAACTGTAGCCTGATGCCTTGATAACCAATCCATCCCTAATATTACATCAAAATCTCGAATATTCAACACTATCAAATCCGCTGGAAACTCTTCACCTGCTATCACAATCTTTTCATCCCTAATTACCCTGTCAGCCAATAATGAATTTCCAACAGGGATGAAAACTACCATACTACCTTCCAATGGCTGTAGTTTTGCTTTAATCTTGGTAGAAAATGGCACAGATATAAAAGAATGCGTAGCTCCAGGATCTATTAATGCATATGCTGAGTGATCAAGAATAGATATCATACCAGTGACTATCTCTGGAGCTGCATCAGCCTCCTGCTGAGTAACTGCAAACACACGGGCCTGGGTGCGGGGCCTACCCATCGGATCTGCTGAGAATGATTCTCTGCCCGCTGTACCCCTACCTGAAACTGAGGCACCCCGTCCTCTGGTCTGGGGGCCTTTACCTCTCAACCTCCAGTGCTGCCTCAACTAATCTCCCATAGTGCGTCTTGGGGGCCTATGATAGATGGATCCTGAGGCTGGAATCTAGTCCTGTGAGGAATCTCTTACACTTTTGCTCCTCGTCATCAGTAACAAATGGAACTATCCGAACCAATTCAGAGAATTTCTTCTCATAATCTATCACTGACATCGTTCCTTGTTCCAACTTGAAGAATTCTTCAACTCTGGCATCTTTATAACTAGGAGGGTAGAATCGATTAGTGAACTCTCTCTAAAATAATGTCCAGGATATCCCAGCTGGGTGTCTCCTCTCTAGAGCCTCCCGCCAGTCCTTGGCTCTGTCTTCTAAAAGGAATAAGGAGAATTGGACCCTCTGCTCATCGGAACAGCCCATCACCCTATAAATCCCACTGACTTTGTCTAACCATGCTAGAGCAGTCTCTGGGTCACCTTTTTCGTCAAATGGTTTCGCCCCTAACTTACATGCACGTTCTATAGAGCGTTTCGACTCCTCAAGGGCCTCCCGCGGCTGATGCATCGTTGCCTCCCGAGGCTGACGCATCGCTGCCATCAATATCCGTGCAACCTGATCGGCGTTAACTTGTCCGCCGACCTGATCAGCTAGTCCCGCTGATCTTGGCTAGGACTGCTCTCTTGGAGCATTCACTGACCCCGTCACATGCTCCACCTCCGCAACAGGTGGTACCTCTGGCACTAGAGCTCGTTCAGGAGCTCTGTCGGAACTCCGTCGACCCCGTCAACCCCATCGATGCATAGTGCTGTAATTTCAACAAAAATAACTTTATAAAACCATTTGGAATTTTAAAATCATATGCATGACAATAATAAAAGAAACCATTTGAAATTTCAACAAAGTTTGGGTTGCTCGTATTTATGTAACAAAATATAGAAATAGCTAATCCCATTTCAAAACTCTGGCTCTGATACCAAACTGACAGACCCCTTCCTTAGGCGATCTGCTGGCACCCTACGGTGACCCTCTAGCTAGCCCTTTCGCTCAACTAAAGAATTCCCCGCAGAGTTAAGCCATATTCTTTCTGAACCTTTTTCAAAAATAGCGGAAACACAGGGAAATTTTTCATTTTTATTTCAAACATTTGTAAAATATTTTATAAAAATTTTGACAGCATCCCGTCTGTTTTTTCGGGTTTTGCCACCCTGCAAATTATAAAATTAACACTTCTATAATATTACAAAATAATTTTCCGAAACTACAGAGCCTCCGACTCTCATTTTTATCAATCCACGAGCAACCACAAATATGCATACGGTTTAGAAATATATTAAATCAAATTCATAAGTCATGCATATCTTTATTTACATATCCCAAAAATTTATACATTTCAAAAATAACAGCACAGCTTTTTCGACTCCTTTAATCACAATCCGGAGTTCCTGCCAATGAAGTGCCTGTACCTGTACCTGTGCCTGTGCCTGGGGAGGTTTTTATTTACAAAAATATAAAACATAATGAGCTTGATAGCCCAGTGAGTGTCATATAATTTCCATTTAAAATAGGCGTATCAAATAGCCTCCCAAAACTCTTTTAAAACATTTATGCATAATCAAATACCATGATTGAATAATTGATATATCTGAAATTCATCATTCATTTAGAAACAATATATATCAATCGACATCTCATAAAATTCATTTCATGCCAAATAATAACATTTAAATCCATAGGTTGCATGATTTCCATTTCTAACAAAACATTTCAATAATGGTGGCAGTAATAGCTTTCAAAGAATTTATAAATATAAATAGGCCAACCATCATTAGTTTGCATCACATGGTACCCTATCAATAGAGCGGAATTTTGCCTCGCTCAGACCATCACGGAATTTTGCCTCAATCAGATCATCTATCCAGTCTTTACGTAACGGAATTTTGCCTCGTTACGGAGCGGAATTTTGCCTCGCTCAATTGGAAGCTAGCTAATAATATACCTCTTACGTGCATTGGACGACTCACAGGACTAAACAGACACGGTCCCACCCGCTGTTAGTGACAGACTCTCCCAACACAGCCAATGCACGCTTAAGGTACTCAACCCAAACTAGAAATATATATAACGTACAATCAGGCGTACCATAGATTTTCAATATCATTTCAATTTAATTTTCATTTCTCATTAAATCACATTTCACATAAATCATTTCCATAATCCATGCAACCATTTCAATTTGGAATTCATTTGATATTCTAATCAACATGATAAATTTGACATGCATTTAAAATCAATCATAGTAAAAACATTTTTATAAAAACACTCACTTGTCTTTAAAGCTTCGTATATGGAAGCTCAGGGGCCGTGCCGTGCTCCACTCGCTTCCGTCTCACCTACACATCATATTCTCACTTAGAATATGCCAAACGGGACTTTACGGAACTCATTAAATAGCCTCTACCTCAAGTGACCCACAAAAAGGATACTTTTCATTAAACTTCCGTACTTTATTCATAATTAACCGAAATTCGAAAATTCCGTTTTCTTTCACTTTTAGTAGCTTCAACGCGCCTAATTAAACTCATTAGGGTCATCCGAACTCTCAACGGACGCCGTATGGGTCAATTTACAAAATTGCCCATTAAACTAGTTTAGCGCGCGTTTGATATTTTCTTAGTTTCCTAAGTTCCCAATAAGCTTTAATTCACTAACTTTTCAACTCATTTTTACTCAAAACCAACCAACAATTGAATCATAACAAAACCCATTTCGAATCAACCTAAGCACCAACAAAAATCATCAAAGTCAAGCTTAAACAACTCACCCCTTTTCTCTTCGCGTTATCTTCAATTTGGGGCTGATTTTTGGACTGATTTGGTGCTAGATCTGGGCTGGTTTTAGGTGGATCCTCTTCTCTTTTTCCTTCTCTCTCTTTCCCTCGGTTTCGCCGCACTTCCGCCGCGTCTTCCACCGCCGATCTGCGGCTGGTTCGCGCGCGAGGAAGACTTCCAGCTCCGGTTCAGCTCGGTCGCGGCAAGCTTGGCGTCGGGTTCAGCTCACGCCACCTGGTCGTCGCTTCCACCGTCGGGTTCGGCGAGCTCAGCGGACTGGTTCGGCCGGCGGCAGCTCTGGTTCGCGCTCGACTCCGCGACAGCTGCAGGGGTCCGATCGGTGAGCTTGGTTCGCGGCGAGTTCGGTCGGTCGTGCGGCAGCTTCGGGTCTAGTCGACGCCGGCGGCAAACGGCAGCTCCTCCTCCTCCTTCTTCTTCTTTCTTTCTTCTCTTCTTCTTTCTTTCTTCTTCTTCTTTCTCGCGAGACTAGCCACTGGTTTTGTTTTTATTTTGAAAAGTCAACAACATCTTCTTGGCTTCTATTTTCCTCCCCACAATTCTCAATAATTCCACTTACACCCTAAAATAATTCCATTTTCCTCCCTTAGATTTTTGCTCAATTTTATTTTAACCACAATTATGGAATCGAGGGTTTACAGCAAGTAGCACTCGGACTGAAAGTCCGTTATAGCCGAATCGACCAATAAGCCCGTAAACCTAAAAATAAGAATGAGACAATATAAAGACCATTACTCAAGGACACGTTAGCAAATGTCACGCCAGTAGGAGTATATAACATATCAAATAACGCTAAGATAGTAAAGCAACCAGGGTTCATGAGCTCGCATGAGATGCACCTTAACGTCGCAATGATATAACAGCTCATAGAACACAATTAACTCGTAATTTTCCTTAAAAACATAGAATTCCAAAAAACGAAAAGATTTTTATTTCACATAAAAAATCACCCCAAATAGGAAGCTAATTCTAATACGAATATCGACGTATTAATTATAATTTGATTTGAATATAAAGTACTAAATACAATATCATATAAATTAGAAAAGAGGATCTTGGTCTTTCCTATATTCTAACAATCTTATTATATATAAACAAGGAACGTTAACATTATGTAAAAAGTCTTTCACATGTACAAACGACTGGCTTAGAAGCTCATACATAAGTCGCTAGCAAAAAGTCGTAAAAACCCTAGTAGAAACCCCGATAAACATAATCTTCTCCTTCAGCAAAAAAAAAAACTGTGGATGTAAATATTACTTATAAAGTCGAACCACATTAAAACCTCTCTTGTCTATTTGGTTATTATTATTATTATTATTATTATTATTATTATTATTATTGCATTATTACTGCTTATTATTCTTACCATTGCTACCTACATATTAATTTCATCCAATCATTGTAATTCACTCAATTTACTACATTCACATTAATTCTAGTGTTGACCGATTTTTTTATGTCAACAACAGTCTTACGATTTTAACTAGCATTTGTGTCTAATTAAGATGGTGAGGCAAAATGCAGCTTTAATTAAAACAAAACTAGATTTTGGAAAATAATTTTGAATTTAATATTAATGAACGGATATTTTTCTTCTTTTTCAAACATCCTTTCTCATCGAAAGTTTTCATATTCTATTTTTCTAATCAAATTTCTTCTTCCATCAACTTCACTTCGTACTTTTAGCATTGAAAATGTGCACATTATGGACATATTTAGAAGGGAGGAAATAGGATGAGATTGGACAAAAAATTTTCCAACACAAAAAGCTACTGTTTGGAACAAGTTTGGATGAAAAATTTCCCATCCTAGGCCATGCGGGCCCACAACGAAAGCCCATATTGGTGGAATTTTGAAGACCCACCAATGCTAGTGGATTTTTGAAATTCTGCCTATGAGGGATTTCTTTTTCTTTTTAATTTAATTTAATTTTTTTAGTTTATTTACTAAAAAATATTACAATGTATTGTAATATTAAATATATTTAATAATTATAAATTTATTTAATAGTTTTGTTAATTTAAAATTTATGAAAAAATACATTTTTATTTTTATCTAGTTTAATTTTATATTTTAATTTTTTATTTATATTAAGTATATTTAAAGATTAATTTATTATATAATATTTAAAATTCAATGTACACAAATATTAAATTAATTTAGTCAAATCCACTCCAATTGAATGTCAACTACACAAAACAGGGTATAGTATTACTTTAATCTCATCTAATTCTATCTCGTACCATCCTGTCTCATTCTATTCCATCCAATTTCATGCATTGAATGAGGCCTAAAGTCACGATGTATAGGAAAATTTTATTTCAATATTAATAGGCTAATTTGTATTGTAGTTATAATTAAACATAAAAGATTTGTGAATGTGAATCACAAGACTAGGGGTACCTTAACTTGTATATTTTTTCCCCTTCTTTAAACATCAAATTTTATACTAAATGAGTGAAATTACATAATAAGTTTTTCTATTTGAATAAAAATCATATGCACAAATTTATTTACATTAAAATATTAGTATCATAATTATCAACATAATGAAATCTTCATAATATAGACTCAAATATATGCGCAAATTTATAAATAATTCTAGAATAAGTATAAAATATCTTTGAAACACAAGGATAGTGAAATAATATTTAGATATTATCATTTAATTTTGTTATCAATGCATAATTGATATTGTAATTTAATTACTTGTAGGGCTTTTTTAAAAAAAATATTAATTACGGCAAATTTGATTCAATTTTATTGCAATTAGAGTCCACATGTATTATTAATAAAAATGATATATTTTCAACTAGCAAACTACACTATACAATTACATAATCATGATTGACGATACAAAGAATTATCATAGTCAGAACCATGTCATGGGAAAATTGTCTCCCTAGTTAAGGAGGGTTCACTGCACGAAACGATGCAGACAAGGCCTCTTTACCTCCATGACTCTTTCTATTTAGTTGTTATGCAAGATCCTTCTCAACTTTTTGATAGATGTATCAATTTGATGTAGTTCCTTTATGTTCAAGTAATCAATGAAGCCACACATCAACATTTAGAGTGAGTGGTTGAATATCCATTTTAACCTTTAAAAAATTATTGGTTTAAAGTCCTACCCTTATCCTTTAAAACATAAGATATGAGTTATGAGTCTTCACTTGATAGGAGTTACCCTTTCCCTGTTTGTGGGAGTAGTCATCGAACTGATTTATCTTGACAAGTTCTAGCAGTCATTTGACTCATAAGATATCAACATAAAAATAAAAAAATAAAAAATAAAAAGTAAAGACTCATCAATGAAGCCTACTCACCAGTCTTGTGTTTTCGTTTGGTTGACATATCCTCATGGGGTTTTCACATCTCCTTTACGCTACATTTGGCATGCAAGATTGGAATGGAATGGATTCGATTAGATTGAATTGGAATGAAAAATCATCATCCCATATTTGGTAAAACTTGGGATTGAATTAAAAATTATAGCATATCATGTTTAGTGTAGGTTGAGATTGGATTGAAATAAATTAATTTAATTTTTTATTATATAAAATTAATTTTATAAAAAAATCTAAAAACAAAATAAAAAACCAAACATCATCTTCCGCAATTCATCAAATATAAAAAACTACACTTCATTAATATTATTATCTCCCACAATTCAACACCATCAACCCACTTCATCAATATCATCATCTCTCACAATTCAACATCATCAATCCACAGTTCATCAATATCATTAATCTAATTCATCGACATCATTATGTCCTATAACAACAACATCATCATTAACAGCAAATCATCATGACAAAAAAAAAACAAAACAAAACAAAAACACTAAGAACCGAACCCAAAACCAGATGGTTTTAAGTTCATCGTCGAACCCAGAACCATCGCCGACCCAGAACTAGATCGATTCTAAGTTCACCGACCTAGAACCAGATGAACCTAGAACCAAATCAAACCCAAAACCGATCAACTCAAAAGAAGAAGATGAAAAAGAAGAAGAAGAAGAAGAAGAAGAAGAAGAAGAAGAAGAAGAGAGGTTCCATGGATGTTTGATGAAAGAAGAAAGAAATGTGAGAGAGAGATAAATTGAGAGAAGAAAAATATATGAAATCCAATCTCATCCCACCCAATGACATGGTTGTGGGTGGGATTGAAAAATGCCAAATAAATGGAAATGGATTGGAGGTTGGGATCTCATTCATTCCAATTAGTTTCCAAGCATGGTATTCAAGTAGTTTTGGATTTTTGAATCCCAACCTCATCCCATATCTCATGCACCAAACACAGCCTTAGGTATACTTGCCCACACTTTCTCTCATTGTCTAGTTGGTGAAAGCATTTGTTGTAGAACTGGTTCAGCTTCACAATACTTACCTAACAATGAGTCTCAATAAAAGGGAGTAGTGTTAACATTTGGTAAAGAGTTCAATCCTAGGAAGCAAATCAACATAGCTTCAACTGAAGGGGTGGCAAAGGCGTATGGCTTCCCTGATGGTCAGAATACCACAACACAAACCTTATTAGCACCGGTTATAGACAATCTCACTTGCCTTTAGGGGTGGCAATATGGGTTACAACACGATGGGTCGACACGAATTCGCGAAAAATAAATGGGTATGGGTTGGAGTTAAACGAATTTGTGTCATAATCGTATCGACCCGCTTAACCCGTTTATTAAACGAATCGAATTGGGTTTGATTAAACGAATCGCGGGTTGACACGATTAAATTAGGGGAAAATTATAATATTAAAAAATTTTAGGGATTAATATGTAATTATACACACATATATAAACACTAACCAAAAACTAAACCTAAACCATTCTATCATTTCTATTTCCATCTCAAAATTTCAGCAACCGCCGCCCACCACTCTTCCCTCACTCATTTTGTGACCACACAGCCACACCATACCCGCAGCTCCTCCCCTCCTCCCACCACACCCTACGGCAGCGGCAGCGGCAGCTGCTCCACAGCCGCAGCGCACCCGCAGCTGCTTCATAGCCGCAGCGCACCCGTAGCTCCGCAGCTGCTCCACAGCCGCAGCGCACCCGCAGCTCCGCAACTCCTCCACAGCCGCAGTGCACCCGCAACTGCTCTATAGCCGCAGCGCACCCGCAGCTCCGCAGCTGCTCCACAGCCACAGCGCACCCGCAGCTCCTCCACAGCCGCACCGCACCCACACGGCAGCAGCTTGTAGATATCTAATGTTTTGTGTTTGGAGAATGATAATGTTTAATAATTTTAATTTCTATGGATTTGTATTGAATTGGAGGATGATTTTATTTTGTTATGGTTTTTAATTATGGATGATATGGAATGTTATGTAGTTGATTTAATGTGTTGGTTTTTATGTCTTGAATTAGGTGGTTAGTTGTGAATTTTTTTTTTTTTTTTTGTGTTTAAAATATTATTTAAATTAAACGAATTAAACGAATTAAACAGGTTAAACGAGTTAAATGTGTTAAATGAATTAACGGGTTGACGGATTAACGGGTTTGGATCCTTTATGATTTCTTTAATAAACGAATTAATCATGTCGTGTCGTGTCATTCGTTTATAAACAAATTTGTGTCGAATCCAAAAATATCGACCCGTTTTATAAACGAATTCGTGTCGAATTGGTCGAATTCATAAACGAATCGAATCGAATCGAGTTCAACCTGACACGCCAACCCGTTTTGCCACCCCTACTTGCCTTTATATTGATTCATGTCTAGGCTGCTTGGTGAATGTTATCGTCATGTAATCTTTTAGTCCTTGTTTTTCCCTGCCAAACTTAGATAATGATAACATTCACCAAATGTAGAACAAAAATCTCCAAAAAGGAAAGGGAGCTTGTCAACCTAATTGGCCTTGCGGTGTTCTCACCATCGGGGAAAGCCTACTTCTTTGGCCATCCTTCATAGGAAGCTATTTCGATCTGCTTCCTGGAAGTGAACATCCACCTTCAAATGATAGCACCATTCTCTCGCTAATTAAGGCTCATCTCTAGGTAAGAATAGTAGAGCAATTGCCCATTTGATATTTTTGCTCTTTGTTAG
The DNA here is from genome assembly GCA_021234005.1 of Nephelium lappaceum. Classification (NCBI taxonomy): domain Eukaryota; kingdom Viridiplantae; phylum Streptophyta; class Magnoliopsida; order Sapindales; family Sapindaceae; genus Nephelium; species Nephelium lappaceum. Next base: position 8,349,021 of record CM038010.1, on the reverse strand, counting down.
AGGTGGAAGTCCCACATTTAAATAACAAATTTAACTAAGTAAAGCTCTACAATATTATTGCACATTTAGTAAGTACAATAAATGTTTAAGTGGCCAATTAAATTAAATGTACAAACAATAATATAGTTCACGACAAATATTTGGATGTTAAGGTAATAAATTTAACATATTAAAAAGCTTAACCAAATATAGCTTTGGCCATTTCCACATATTTAGTTAGCACAATGTTGAGCAATTACCCATTTGATTTTTTGCACTTTGTTAGAGGTCCAATTCCTGCATTTATAAAACAATTTAAACTGAAAGAGGAAGAAAAGAAAAAGCTTAGTTTTTCTTTAAACCATATTTTTATCCAAAAAAAGAAAGAACCCCGTGGGACACAAATAATAAGATTATCGAAATAAGATTTCTTAACTTTACTTCTTTTTTTTTTTTTTTTTTTTTTTTAAATCTCTATTTAAGCAAAGATTTGAGACTCAATTATTAGAGTTTAATTACTGCAAAATAAAATCGTTTGTGTGGAGCAAATTTGGTCATGAACTTGACTGTTTTTATTGTTTTCACTTTGTCATTATTTAAGCATATATTTATAACAAAATTTTTAAATAAAATATGAATATATAAATCAAATTTTTGGATGGCAATATCAACACCCTTTTATTTCTTATTTTTATTGATACATAATTTTTTTCAACTATGACAATTTTAGAGATTAAGGAAAATAATACAATTTTAACCCTCACTCGCATTTGTGTAGGTATGATTGACATAATATTATACCAACATCATCTTGTTTATACACACAGAATTATTTTACATAAAAAAAAAAACACTTTCAATTAAATATGAAAATTAAAAAATTTTAATTATAAAAAATGTAGGCATGTGCACCAAAACCTAGTAATAATAATAAATCAAACTGTATGTAAGGGGAACGATTGTTCTTCTTTACTTTTCTTTTTTCTTTTTCTTCTTTTTTTAATATGAAAATTTAATGGTCCTGAAAATTTTCCTAAAGATTAAATATAAACTGAAATTTGAATCTAAATTACATGTTTATATATATATATTTTTTCCTATCTTGGTAATTACGGTCAACTTAGTTGTCTTTTAAAAATATTTTTTAAAAATAATTAATTTAATATTTATACCTTTTTTTACTTGAGGTTATGTGTTATTATTTAATATAATACAAAAAAAAAAAAACTAAAAATAATAATTTAATGAATTTTAAAGCACTTTTATCATAAATATGATAACATTTTATTCATAATTAATATATAAGAAAAAGTAATATATAAATCATTTTTATATTATTTAATAAACAAGATGAGCATTCAACAATGGTATTGAAATGTTAATGATTTGCCATAACTTCCAAGTTCTAATCTATACAGAATAGGACTAAGATAATTAGCTTTTGTTTATTATAAGTATTATATTATAATAAAAAAATTGTATAATACATTATTAAGACAAAATTGGAAATATATTATGTATAAGAGAATAAATTTGCCAAAAAAAAAATTCTAAATATAATCTAGTGACTCACAATAAATTTAAAAGTGGGAACTTTTTACATTTTCCTTCATTTTTTTTTTTTAACATTTGTAAGTTGTCAAACAACTTAACAATGTGAAAAAAAAAAAAAACTTATAAACACCTTAACAAATTCAATTTAGATTTGTTTAGCACTAAGTTGAAAAAACAAACAACACCTACATTACTTTTTTCTCAAAAAGATCAATTTTTATTCTGAGCCTTATGTTATAACAAAGTATTAATTTTTACTTACGAATATATATTTTTCTCCATTATCCCTAAAGTTTTCAGAAACTTATTTAATTAGTCTCTCTTTTAGTCATTTGTTAGTCAACTTTAGGGTTATTTTGATCATTTCATGCAAAAATAAAATAAAAATAGAAAATTAAAAAAAAAATAGATCTCCACTAACCATTTGAATCATGGATGGTGGATATCAAAAGTATTCAAAATTAAATTTAAGAAAAAAAAACAAATTAAAAAAAAATTAAAAAGTCGACTTGATCCCTCACTATTCATCTCAAGATAAAATGGACAATAGGGATTGTCCATCGCATTTACTAATTGGAATACCAAACTATGGATCTATACTGCCTAGAAATTCAAGAGATTAATCTGCACCGCATGGAGGTCCAAGTGATGAAAGATCTCTATCACTATGATGAATATCTTTTAGCACTTGAATCTCCAGGTAATAGACATCCTTCATATGGTTTTCTGGACAATGGAGAGGATGGATGATCCCTACCATCCATCATTGACCATCTTGAGATGAAAGTTGGGGATTAAGTAGATTTTTTTTTTTTTTTGATATTTTTTTGTTTAAAAATAATTTTTTTTTCTTTAATTCCATTTTTTGAAAGATTTTTTAACTCTGATTGAAATATTGTTTTTTTTTTTTTAATTCTAATTCCTTTTTTTTTTAAATCAATTTTTGTTTGGATGAAGTTTCAATTTTTAAGTTATAATTTTTTAAGAAAAAACTTCATTTTGGTCCTTAAAGTTTCAAAAAATGTTAGGTTTTTAAATCTTTTTTAGAAACAATTCTTTTCATCTCTAACTGCTCCAAAATTCTTTGAAAAAGTCCAAATCATCAGTCAATTAACAGTCAATAGTGATTTTAAGCAATTTAAATTATAATTTAATAACTTAAATTCAAAAACATTTTAAACAATTTAATTTGTAAATTTGTTATTTTATGAAGATAATTCGATAATTTATGTGCCACTAACAACCATTCCAGGCCAAAATATCTTTTAACGCATTCTGTTAATATTGATCATAAGTTGATTGATGGTTTGAATTTTTTGAAATGTTTTGAAAAAATTAGGGATGAAAAGAGTTATTTTCAAAAGAGCTTTAAAAACCTTATATTTTCTGAAACCTCAGGGACTACAATAAAGTTTTCCCAATTTTTAATATATAAATGAGTAGTTTTCATTATATTTATATAATTAATTTATTTTGAATTGTACTTCCATTTTATCTATTTTCTATATAATTTATAAGCATTGTTTTTTATTTTTATTTTTATATTTATGAATTTAAAAAAAGATATTTAATTTCATGTTGAAGGTATTTTGGTAATAATAAGCAAAGTCAAATTATAACTTTCTAGGTTTTAAAGGCAAATTGATCTTTTTCATGCATACAATAATCTTTTAAAAGTTAAACAGTTTTTCAATAAATTCTGTCATGTTTTACCCTTGGATTTTACATTAAAAAAATTGAGGTTTATTCAATTTAGCAATTATTGAAGTTTGATAGGATTTTTTGAAATGATAGATTTTGGTGAAATTCATGGACTATAGATTCTATATAGATTTTGTTAAAATTTTTTATGACATCCAATAAAATCTTTGGGAATAAGGTAAGATCTGTGATAGACTCTTTATTTACAAATAATATTTTCAAATTCATCAAAATCCATTAAATTTCACCACTTACATAAAATCTACAAAGTTAATGACTTTTTAAATACACCTAAATTAATTTGGACCTTTTAAAAATATAAATTAAATATACCTAAATTTGTATGTATTTCAGTAGAATCCAAACAAATATGATCTGAATACATATAAATTTGTATGGATTTCAATAGATTTTACACAAATCCATTTAATATGCCTAAATTTCGATAAACTCTTTAGAAAGCTTAATTGAATATACCAAAACTTTTAAAGTTATTTAAAATTCAATGAAATTTTAAATTGAATGTACCCCAATAATTTAATAAATTTTCGAAATTTTAGAGACTGACAGGAATCAACAAAGGTGTCACAAAGGGGAAAAAGAAGAAAAAAGGAAAATGATAACTCATGACGGAGGGATGAAAAATGAAAATTTTCCAAATAAAATTGAAATTATTTATCCCAGAAAGTGCAGGGTTTGGACTTGTCGAGGAAAAGGAAGTTTTCTTTCCCGAGTTCGCGTGGAACTCATAGAATTTCCCTGCTTGAGCCGAATTCTGAAACCCGACAATATTGGTAGGTATCAAGAATCCCACTCACGCGGGATTTAATTTTTTTAATAATTTTTAATTAAGATAATAAATTAATAATTATAATATTAAACATATTTAAAATTATAATTTCATTTAAAATAGTTTTTTTTTTAACTTATTTAAAATAGTTTTATAAATTAAAATCTTTTAATATTTTGTAAAAGTAAATTATATTTTATTAATTTTTGCTTTTATTATTTATTATTTGCATTAAATAGTTTAAAATTAATTCAAATATTTTTATTTAATATTAAATTAATTTAGTTAACTCCAATCGAATCCAATTATAACTGCACACCCACATTATAGGACATATCAAATCTCATCCCCTGTCAGTGGAGACAAAAGGTGGTGCCCACTCGGGACCACTGTGTGAAAACGTTTGTGTTTAAGAAGGAGAGTTGGAGTCGGAGTCTTGGAGAGTATCAGCAACGAAAAACAAACGAGAAGCACCCAGCAGAGGGAGAGAGCGACTTTGAAATGGAAGCTTCAGCAAAAGTAGGTTCGTTGTTCATATACCCAATCAAGTCATGCAGAGGAATTTCCGTCTCTGAGGCACCTCTGACTCCTACTGGTATTACATCACTCACTCTGTCACTTCTCACTACTATGTTTATCATTCCTTGTTCTTAGTTTGGCCAACTTGGTTTTTCTTCTACTTTTGTTGATTTCTACATTCAAAATCTCATCTTGGTTATGTGCATGTGTTGTTTCGGTGCATTTCTCGGGTTCTCTTGCTCAAACTTTTGTGGAATTGCGTGCTTTATTTGTTCCTCTGTTTTTGACTAGTGGTTGATGGAAAATGATAAGCGAGAATCATTTGATCACGTTTTGAATGTGTTTAACGTGCTTTCATCATCTTTTGAATGGTCACTTTTGTTCTGTTCTATTATTTTCATTGTACAAGTTTATTGAATAATCATCATATTTTTTGTACTTTATTTAAAAAAAAAAACAATTATGTTTGTTTGTTTTTTTTCCTAGATAGATTCTTCAAAAGGAATTGGAATATATAAGTTTAATTTTTAGCTTGTAATTTGTATATTGAGACACAATTTTGTAGAAAATTTTGTTATTTATTGTCTATACTTGATGAGTTAAATCAGTTACATCTAGTCCTGGTAATCATGGAGTGAAAATCGAGCTTTACTTGGTCAAATTTTAGCTGAATAATTGAATTTTTTTTTTAATGATATTGAAATGAACTGATCATAGTTTTTGATTTGGGGTGTTTTGAATTTTTTTTATGTTTGCTGATATGTATCCATTTATGCTGTTGTCTCAGGTTAGTCAACTTGAGAAGCATGAAATGCAGTTGTTCTTGTAGTTATATGATGTCTCAAACCTTATGCTTATCAATATGTCATTTGTAGGAATCTTTGGACGCACTGAATAAGCTTCTCAATGAGCCAGTTCCAATCAACCGTTTCAGACCCAAGTATGTATCTAGAAACAAATCATATATGTTTGTTATTAAAAGCACTATAAATACTTCTAAATTCTTGTGTCACCCAGCTTCAAATTTGTCATCTTCACTTTCCACTATTTGTTGTTATCATTATGCCCCGTAGGAGTCAATGCTTACAACTGTGTTCCCTGGATTCATATCGTTGATTCGTCTGGTTTCAGAGTCACTTAAATTATACGAATTCTCTGTTATTTTCTTCTCCTCACCCTCTTTGATTTCGCCACTACTGCTTTCTTCTTCGCTTGGTGTATGAATACCAAATTTTTTCATGCTGAGGCCACGGCCAAGTGAAGGAAAAATGCTATTCACCGACTTAATGATGACACTGGGCATTCGGTGGAATCAAAGGAGGGTATGGCAGCCTTGGTATGTTCTTATTTTTCAAATCTTTTTAATACTTCTTTACCCAATGATGTTGATATAGATATGGTGTACTCTCACTTGCAATCGGTTGTAGATATGGCAGGGTGTAGTATTTTGTCTGCTCCCTATAGTTTGGATGAAATTTGACGGGCGGTTTTCGACCTGGGCCCTACTAAAGTTCCAGGTCCGGATGGCTTTCCAGCCATCTTTTTTCAAAAATTTTTGGGATATAGTTGGTGTGGATGTCTCTGAGGTATCTCTTCAAGTTCTGTGGGGAAACTGCTCCATGATAGACTTTAATGACACCAATGTAGTTCCCATTCCGAAGCAAAAGAATCCTAGGTACCTCAAAGACTTTCGACCTATAAGTTTGAGTTCCGTTTTGTATAAGATAGTTGCAAAAGTGCTTGCTAATAGGCTCAAGAGAGTTCTGCCTTATTTGATTTCCCCTCAGCGGGCTGCCTTTGTTCAAGGTCTCCAAATTTTCGACAATATTCTAACTTCTTTTGAGATCCTGCATTCTCTTCATCATCAACGTTCAGAAGCCTTGGGTTGGATAGCTGTCAAGCTTGATATGATCAAGATATCTGACAGGATTGAATGAAGAATTTCTTGAAAAAGTTCTTATCAAAATGGGTTTCCCACAGCACTTCATATACTTAATTATTGATTGTATCACTTTCACTAATCTTTCTTTCCTTCTCAATGGTGTTCAGGTAGGAAGTGTGCAACCATCTCGTGGGATTCGCCAAGGATGTCCGCTATCACTCTTATCTTTTTATTCTCTGTGTTGAGGCTCAAAATGCTGAGAACAACGGACGTGGTGTTAGCTTACGCTGTGCTTGAAATAGCCTCCTTGTTAGTCACCTGTTTTTCGCTGATGATAGTTTGCCATCTTGTAAAGCCACACTTGACAACTGTAGGCAGATTCTTCAGCTCCTTCAGATATATGGCAAAGCATCAGGTCAGCTTGTTAATTTTGAAAAATCTACATTAACTTTCAGTCCCAATACTTCTCCAGATATGCGAAAGAATATTCAGACTTTGTTCGGAGTGACAGCTGGTTCTTCTTATGACAAATATTTAGGCTTGCCAACTGTTGTTGGTCGCAGTAAGAAGAAGACGTTTAATGCCTTTAAAGAATGAGTTTGGAATAAGTTTCAGGGACAGAAAGGTCAACTCTTTTCGCAGGGGGGGAAAGAGGTGTTGATTAAGGCAGTAGTGCAAGTTGTCCCTTCATACTTGATGAGTATTTTCAGGCTTCCTATTGGCTTTTATTAAGAGCTTAGTGCTATGACATCCAGATTTTGTTGGGATTCGAGTGGGGAAAATAGGAAAACCAACTGGATCAAATAGGATTATATGTGTCTTTTAAGTCTTGCAGAGGTCTTGGTTTCAGAGAGCTTCTCTCCTTTAATCAGGCCTTTCTTGCCAAGCAAGCATGGAGGTTAGTTTCAAACCCGACTTTAATGACAGCAAAGCTTCTTAAAGCCAAATATTTTCCAAATGAAGACTTTTTACAGGCTACATTTAAAAGGGGCTGCTCTTACATATGGACTAGTCTCCTATGGGGACGTGACCTTCTGAAGAAAGGATTGAGGTGGCAAGTTGGCAATGGACTATCTATTAAAGCTTTTAACTTCCCCTGGCTTCGTCGTCCGTCATCCTTTCACTCTATTTCCCCTTGTATTGATTCTACTGTTCGGGTGGTTGATCTTATTGATTTTCAATCTAGAAACTGAAAAATGGCGGCTTTGTCTAATCTTTTTGTACCTGCTGATCGCAACTTTCTTCTCTAAATCGCTCTAGGCTTAAGGCCAACAAATGATTTCTTACGATGACATTATACAAAGTCAGGCTTGCATTCTATCAAGAGTGGATATCAATTGGCTATGTCTTTCAAAGCTTTCGCATCTCCTTCTACTAGTGCTTCAGGGCAGGGGTGGTGGAAAGCGATGTGGTCCTTTCATATCCCTTCTAAAATGAACATTTTTGTCTAGCGCTTGTGTTGATGCTCTTACTGTCAAGCTGAACTTGGCTCAACGTCATATAGGATCTGATACTCTTTGCCCTCGCTATTAGGTATCTCCCAAATCCATCTCCCATGCTTTATTGTGGTGTTCTCGGCTTCGTCAAGTGTGGGAAAGCTAGGATGTTTGGCATCTTTTGTTCTCTTTTCAGCATCTTTCTGTCATTGATGTTTTGTGGGGTTTTTGGACAAATGTCAGTTGTGACAGCCTTGTTCAATTATGTATGTTGATGTGGGCAGTATGGTATCACAGGAATGCATCCTTTCATGATGGTTGCATTCAAGCTCCTGTTGATCTCATATCTCAGGCTCTTCAATTGTTAGAGGAGTTTCAATCATCTGTAACGATTGTTTTCGGTCTCCATGCCCACTTCTGATTTCCGAGCTTCCACTTCATGGTGTCCTCCTCCTACTGATTGGTTAACACTCAACTCAGATGTGGCGATTAGATCTAGTCTATCTGTTTTTGGCATTGGTTGTGTTATCAGAAATCATGAAGGTGAGGTTGTAGCTGCTATCTGTAAATTCGGATGTGGTAAGTTTTCTTCTGCTCTGGGAGAAATATTGGCTTTACAGAAGGGTCTCTTGCTTGCTAAAAATTTGTGTTTGCGGGTTCACATAGTACAACTCAATGCCACTCACATTGTCTGAGAAATCGCCTCAATGTAATTTAATGTTTAGATCATTTTTTAGCTGTAAATAAAGTCAAAATGTTTTGTTAGGAAGTTGGTGTTGTAAAGTATCAGGTCATTTCCAGACAGTGGAATCGTCTGGCTCATAAACTGGATTACTTAGCTGTGTCTTCTAATATTGTACATGAGTGGTTTAATATCGCTATTTCATGTATCTTTCCTTCTGAGGTTTCGTAATATATATCTGTTCTCTAAAAAAAAATTAATAATAATAATGAAGTTTGAACATGAAATAAATGAAATTTGGACACACGTAGTAACATGAAATTTTATTAACGTCCATTAGATTGAAAATTACTGATAATGTGAGCAAAAATGATTTTGCATTGTTAGTTAAAATTTCTCTTTGCTATTTTATTTATACACACACACACAAAGTCAACCCCGTCAACTTATCAAGTTTATACATGATCAATGTGCACTATAGACACCATAGTTGTAGGAATTGAAGTTTCATAAAACACGTTTTACAAACTTCATATAAGTAGTTTTTTCTCCTTCTATAGGAGGGAGCGCAATTATCTCCCAATTATTTTCATATTCAATCATAGTAAATGGTAATTAATTTCAACAAATCCTAACAGATCTCGGATTTATTTGCATTAATTGGGAAAAAAAAAAAAAACCTATTAGTTTGATTATAGATTGAATGTTGATTGATATATGATGTATCATATCTAAGACAACAAGCAATCTACTATGAACTGACATGAAAATGATGTGTTTGTTGTGCTTTGCAATATGATTTCATTCTGTTGGACTCGAGGCAACCGATCTCATCCCCTTAACAATAGAGTAATGATTACGAGGAAATTTTCAACCAAACTAGCAAATTTTACTAAAACCTTAAACAAGATACTTAACCAAATACCTTTTACAGAGCGGTCAAACACATCAATAGATCGAAATTATATTTTACCACCTCATCCAAGTGTTTATTTTGAATACAAGCATTGAAGAACATATTTTAATTTGATTATTTATCAGATCATATTTATACCATATAAGAAGTAAAGTCTCTTAACATCGATAACACGATACTTTTTTTTCAAAACACAATCAATAAGAGCATTGGAGATGTCCTTAGCAACCCCTCAACCCCAACTGTATTTGGGAAAAGATTTTGGAGATCAATTGACTATCCCCACTTCCCTAATTTTATCTATTTATAACATAAAAGTATAAAAATATTTATATTTAAGAATTAAATCTATTCTACTAACTCCTTTTGACTTACTAGATTGTAATTTTTTTTTTCCCTTACTTGCCTTGAACGTTCCTACGAGGTTGCAGCAAATATAATATGTATTTTTGTCTTTTTAATATACATTACTGAATTATTAATCTAAGTCATTAAATTAGGACTTTTTTAATCTATTGGGCGGTTTAGTGGGCTACAGCAAGTGGCACAGGAAATTTAGGATGAAATTTCCTTTACCCAGCTTCAGAGGAGGATGGTCGAGGGTAGGTGCAAAAATTAATATTTCTATAGCACTATTTAAAATATAGTATACTAAATATGTATGTGCATATTAATTAATATACACAAAAATTTTGTATTACATATATAAATATATACATATTTAATTTTATCATTCTCTATTATAAATATAAAAAAGAAGATATATAAAATTCATTCAAAAGAAATTTATGTATCCAATAACTTCTCTTAATGTATGTAGTTAGGTCACTGAATGAAATTTTGTTATTAAAGACTTCGCCTTAAAAAAGTTACGACCGTACTCGTAGTTCGAATTTAAATTTAGTTAAGATTTTTTTTAATAAACAATTTTTTTTTAATGAATTTTAATATACAACTAATCAAACACATATTAATATAAGTTATATTACGAATAAAGTACATAGTTATCAAAGCAAATGATATTTTCTAGTTTCTAGTTTTTTTTTTTTTTTTTTTGGAGAAAAATTTCTAGTTTTTTTATTATTTTATTTTCATACATTTCCAAGACCACCAAATTTTTAGGTGTAACATTTTGATTATTCAATCACGCAAAAAATAAAATATCTAAGGAGAATCCTTGTTTATATTTTAATGGTGAGACAGCTTTTTCTAAAGAGTTCAAAGAATGGAAAAAACTATGCATCCAGTAAACAAGATTCCCTGCAAACCATTCACTCATGGTCGATTTGGGAGATCTTATTCGAATTTGAACTTTCAGCAGTAAATTTTCAGAATTTGAGCTGAAAAAAAATTATTAGATGTTTAGTTATTTAACTTTGAAATAACTTTTATATAATTAATCTATTAAACAACACATAAAATAGTATAGTGTTGATTATGCGTTCTTTTTTTTTTTTTTTCATAAATAAGGAAAAAGGTGTTAAATATGTGTTTTTTCTAGATTTTTAGTTTGAAAGATTGTAATGGAATTAAAAAATATATATCACAATGATATTTTTTACTTTTCAATACTTTAAAAACAGTTAAAAACTTCTTTTCAAGAGTATCTAAAATTTGAGTTTCTTTTAATAGATATAAAATAAATAAAACAATACAAAAAACTAAATAAATAAATAAAAGAGATTTTAAAATTTTTTAAAAAAAAAGAATCTATTTACTAGTAAAGAAGGTCTATTAAATGTACACTTAGTAGACAAAACTCGGAATTTTAGATTCATTGATTTCTGATTACAATTTTTTTTTTTTTATCAGGTAAAACTATATAATAAAAAGTATTGATTACATATTATTGTTGGCAAAAATTATCTGCAGAATATAAACAGAACTGCAGAAGCAAATTAAATTTATCCAAAAATACAAAAAGAAATATACAATTTAAAAATTGAGGCTGGTTGTCATTTTATGCACCATAGCTCAATTACTCATGTCAATATAGACTATGACTTGCTCGGCCGATGAAAGTTAGGCCTCTTCTTATTCGGTTCCAAGGCCTACCTATTGGCCCAAATCTATATTAATTAGATGGATTATCTTATTATTATTATTATTTTGAAAATTATTATTGTTATTATCATTATTATTTAAGAAATACTTCATCCAACCAAAAAATTACAAGTTGTCGATTTCACAAAAAATATATATATATTACAAGTTGTCACTAGTATCTAGAGAAACCATATTGAATCAAAATACAGGAGGGCACTTTCTCAAACCAAACTAACTCTCTATTACAAATAAGATCCTACTTTGCTAAACCATGAGTCACTTGATTAGCCATACGAAGAACAAATTGGATGGATCGAAAAGAATGTTGAGACATAATGTGAATAATCTCTTTAATAAGCATACTAATCTCAACTAAATTCTCCTCATCAAAAACGAATCTCAACTTAATATTATTTTCTTCAAACAAATTAAATCATCATTCTATCAACCCTGCAGACTATGCAATGATAATGTAATAGCGGAAGAAAAGATTGTTTGCTCTGAATAATGAAACCCATACAATTCTAGAGTGCATCTATAAATTCATCTGAATTTGAATTTAAATTCATTTGATTGAAATAACGATAGAATGATTGCAATTTATGTCATTTGAATTATTGCAATTGGTTGGATTAATAGCTTATTTATTTCATTTCAGTTATGAATGAAATAAATAATTTTATTTAAATTTTGAACGACAATTGTAATTGAGTAGTATAATTGATTTCATTGATTATTTCATTAAAGTTTGAATGAAAAAAACATTTTTGTATTGCAATTGTAACTGAAATTTGTGATTGATTTCTTTTGAATGAAATAATTGCAAGATGGCAATTGTGGTTGTAACGGAAAGATTTATTAATGAAATAAATCTGAAACAGTGCAATAAAAAGTATAGTGGAGACAGAGGTAGACAATCAGTTGTTGGAAAATGGGATAAACACCCATTTTTAGGACCAATTTTTTATTGAGTTAGAGATCTTGATTGAAATGGATCAAGATGGATTCATGGAAAAAATGGTACTTTGATGAATGAAAATTGAATTGAAGATTTAATTTTTAAAATATATTTTATGGATTAAGTGTCATGAACGCAGCTATTTGATTTAAAAAAAGATGTAATTATAAAATTAAATTGCAGATTTAATTTTTTCAAATTGTAACTGCAAGCATTAATTGTAGAATTAAATTGCAGTTTTAATTGTCATGAATTATGAAATTGAATATTTAAATTGTAACCGTTTATGTTAAATGAAAATTTGAATTTTCAAACGTAACTGTTATTGGTTTAATGACTTATTTAAAATCAGTTTTGTAACAATCCATATGGAAATTATAAATCAAAGATAACTGAAAATCCATTTTTGTTTTTGATAGGGTAAAATCCTAATGCACTAATTACAATAGGTCGCGTGCAAGTATACACGGTCACAATGTAATATAATGGCAAATCAAGGTCGTTCCTACAGAGACAACTGCTAATTTTCAAGTATCAATTACCAAACTTTCGTGAAAATAATTTTATTCAGACTTCCAAATTAAAAGAATAATTTAATTCTCTTAAAACAAATTAAAAATTAAAAATTAAAAATACAAATGAACTAAACCAATAATTAAAAATTACTTATAAAGACAGAAGACCACTACAAAATAAAGTATCTAGAAAATACAATTTCACCAACTATTACAATGACTTATTCTCATTAAAATAAAATAAAATAAAATAAATAATTCTGTTGCGTATTTAACCGGATAACTCTTAAATCTTCACTAGCCTCTTCCGAATGGTGAAGTGAAAATATTCAGAAAAATTAAATTGTTATATTCCTATGTCGATTAATTAGTCTGAATTCTTTAAGATCCAATTATCCACAACGATTACACAAACCTTATAGGTATATTCCTATCCTTTAAGATTCATGTCATTCTATTGATGTCTAAACTATAGTCGTCTTTTCCAAGTGCAATATAGTTAATTGATTAGGTTAATTAATTATGCCTAAGTTAATTAATCGCATACATAAACAATAGAACAGAATACTGACAATAAGAATAAAACCATTAACCACCAATAAATCATTGAACAAGAATTGAAATAGCTGGCTACATTGTATTCCTAGATAAAATAGTTTAGTTCTCCATGAAACCAGTTAACATAATGGAAAAAATTGAAATCAAAATAAAAAAACATTGTATTAATTGAGAAAATAAATTAAGGGAGAAGTCACTGTGTAATTTTGCAATATACGCCTTCCTTGAACACATGCCTTCCTTGAACACGACCGAGCCAATTGATGCAGTCACACAGATTCCCTTCTTAATTCTTTGCGCAGCCGCTTGCTCTGCAATTTTTCTTCTGTCAAAAAGTTCTCCAAAAAGTTCATTTTTTTCTTACAAAAATGAGAAGCTTTATAGCCGCCAAACAGTTTAGGGTAAATTTTTTCTCTTATTCAGTTAGTTGACGTTCATCCTCAATCTCAAATTTCTGTTTCCACTTTTTTTTCTTGATTCTCTCCTTTCTGCCTTTCAAAAATTGGATCATCTGTTGACTGCTTCAAAAATTTCCTTTGACATCATAAAATCGTGTTTAATTTTAGCCCGATCAGTTTTCAGTTTATTTTTTCTTTCAAACATTATTCCTAATCGTAGGATTACAAAGTAATAGAGATTCAAAAATAATTCAATTCGCCAGACGATATCTGATTGGTGGTATTGTATCTTGGAAGACAAATGTTGAGCAACTCAGAGAATGTGCAACGAATTTATCTTAAGGGCACCGTAGTTATTACGTGCCTCCATAAATATTTTGGTTTATTTGTTTTTCCTCTATTGCAAAATTGTTGTAATATGATGAGTCTCCAGAATTTTGATTTTATTGTGATCTTCTTATTAGGAATTTTCTAACATCAGTTTGACTGAAATTGGTTGTCAAAAAATTAGACTAGTGTAAATTTTGAGTTGCAAAAGACTAAACAAAAATCAAAACCGCACTAATGGTATTTGTAAGAATTGTAGAGACCGCCATACATACTTATAGTCAACCAAACCTAAAGCCAAATAAATTAGATAGTATATCGCTGAGAAACAACATATCAAGTGCATAACCCCTGGTTTACAGAAACATATATTTTTCCTTTACAGAAGCACGCAATATCTAAGAGAAAAAATATAGTTTTCTCTGATTCCTTTGAACAAGAAGAAACTGATGCCATTGATGAACAGTTACAGTAACGATCAGTATAGCTAGTTTGATCAGCAATGTCTTTGCAAGTCTTTGCATGGTAACGAGTGAAGTCAGTGATGATTGCCTTTTTCAGACTCCGGACTTCTTTACGGTGAGGACTACTAATGATAAAAATATTCTTGTTTTCTTTCGCGCAATATTCGCCTTCCTACAACTTTTGACTTTTCAGCGCCGTGAAAGATACAACTTTCCCCACAACAAATATATAATTTTAATTTTTAAGAATAAAAGGACACGACAGCAAAAGCAAAAGCAAAAACAGACAAAAAAATATTAAACGCTGACTTAAAAAGGTGGGAACATTGATGATAAAACAAAGGTGTCCCACGCTTTCAAACTTTAAAAAAAAAATACAGATGTCCCACAGTTAAAAAATTTAAAAAAAAAAAAAAGAGAGAGGAAGAAAAGCAAGACGTTTTAAAACGTTTAAAAGCTCCCCAACGCGAGAGTTAATTCCAACAAGGTCCCCAGTAACACTCGAATCTGTTGGACTCAAACTCAATCTTCTCAAAATCACGTCTACAATTTCTTTGATCACGTCCGCTTCATACCTGTAAACGCAAAACCAAACAAGAAGTAAATACCTCATGTTATTAAATTGCTATTGCTTAGACTTACACTGGAAACTCAAATACAAGTAAAAAATTAAAAATAACAACTTATATCAATTTTGCACTAAAGTTCAAACTTAACAACAATGTTACAGGAAGCTCCTCTCTCTTCTTTCTAGAGAAAAAGTGGAAGAAGACTTCTTCGGGTTGTCTTCCACAGTGGAAGAAGACGGTAGAAGCTTTTCGTTCACCGTTCATCTCTCTCCTTCTCTCTTTCTACTAGAGTCTTCAATCCCTAATCGTCCATTTTAGCTTCATTGTACATCCAACCACAATTATTTGATCCATCTTCAGTGAGCTTTATCTTGGGTGAACTACGGATGTGGAGGAAATAGACCAACTTTGCAATGTCGACGTAATTGGTCGGAAAAGTTCTATCCAACAAAAAGGTGAATCGGGAGGCTTTTAGGGCAGTGATGACGCAGGTTTGGAATATAGTTGGTAGAGTGGAGGTAGAAGCAGCGGGTGATAATGTTTTTCTGTTTCACTTTGATAAACAATCAGATAACTGAGAATCTTCCACGGCTATGCAGTGGCGATTTCGATGAGGTCCTCCGGTTTGATGAGAAGTCAGGCGTTCAGAAAGATCAATCTTTGGGATCAGACAATTCAAACAGGTGATAGAAGACTGTGCTTTAGAGGATCTTGGCCATTCAGGTCCATCATATACAAGCAATTAATAATACATATATCATTTGCAATTATTTGAAAAAGAAAAAGGATACGTATCGAAACCACATGAACAAGATTATATTACTATTTTTTGTTTTCCTTATTCTTATATATTAAAAGGAAGTACATATAATTTATCATTTGCAATTAAGAGAAAGTACATATAACTTATTAAGAGAATAAAATATATGGTATACATCCTGTTTACGATTGAGCAATTAATAGTACATATATCATTTGCTATTATTTGAAAAAAAAAAAAAAAAAAAAAAAAAGATGCGTATCAAAACCACATGAACAAGTATTATATTACTGTTTTATCCCCCCTATTCTTATTAAGAGAACGTACATATAACAATACTTCACGTTACTAAATTGCTATTGCTCAGACTTACACCTGAAACTCAAATAGAAGTAAAAAATTAAAAACAACAACTTATATCAATTTTGCACTAAAGTTCAAACTCCTCCAGCAAGGCCAAAGTCCTCCAGCAATATGGATGATGTGAACAAGGGGAAAAGAGAGGAAAATGCTTTAAAGGATGTTGACAGGAATCAAGTGGTGGTGAGACAGGTGACTATGGGACAACTTATGAACAGGAATAGCTTGTCAAAGGAAACACGGGTGGTGCAGTTCCAAAAGAAGAAAGTGCCAAACGTCGACAACCAAGAAGCAGGGGAGAATGTTTCTCTGGGGGGGGACTAAGCTGACTGGGTTATAGAGGTGGGTGAGAACATTAAAGTTGACCAGGCAGGGAAGGAATAGGAGGTGGTGCATACCAGGGTTGACTCCCATCTGAGTGGAACTTCAGCAATCAAACCTAAGAAGTGGAAACGAGCTGCCCGTAAGATACCAACCAGTATTAGTGGGAACAATCCTGAATTTGAGGTTGTAGAAACTCCTGAACAGTGTAGAACAGCAGATGAGAAGACAAAAGAAGTAGGCCTCGCAGAGACAGATGAGGGTTGTAAAAAACAAAAGTGTGTATTGGTTTCTTCTTCTCAGAATGAAACGGTGGTGCCTGAGAACCATGAAAATACTATGTTGGAACGTACGGGGCTTGGGGAACCCCCGTACGTTCAAGGCCCTCAAAAGGGTCATTAAACAACAACACTCACCATCATTGGTTTTCCTTTGTGAAACTAAATTGAAAGGAAGAGCTTCAACCGGAATTAGAGAAAAACCGGGTTTCGATAGTACTATGTTTGTGGATGCTAATGGTAAGGGTGGTGGACTAGTTTTATTATGGAAGAATGATGAGTAAGTTGAGATTCAGTCATATTCTCAGCGGCATATAGATGCTAAGGTGAGGAATGAGGATGGTGGTACCTGGCGTTTCTCTGGGATTAATAGGCATCCTAATCCACCCCTCAGACAATTATTCGATCCATCTTCAGTGAGCTTTATCTTGGGTGAACTACGGATGTGGAGGAAATAGACCAACTTTGCAATGTCGACGTAATTGGTTGGAAAAGTTCTATCCAACAAAAAGGTGAATCAGGAGGCTTTTAGGGCAGTGATGACGCAGGTTTGGAATATAGTTGGTAGAGTGGAGGTAGAAGCAGCGGGTGATAATGTTTTTCTGTTCACTTTGATAAACAATCAGATAACTGAGAATCTTCCACGGCTATGCAGTGGCGATTTCAATGAGATCCTCCGGTTTGATGAGAAGTCAGGCGTTCAGAAAGATCAATCTTTGGGATCAGACAATTCAAACAGGTGATAGAAGACTGTGCTTTAGAGGATCTTGGCCATTCAGGTCCATCATATACAAGCAATTAATAATACATATATCATTTGCAATTATTTGAAAAAGAAAAAGGATACGTATCGAAACCACATGAACAAGTATTATATTACTATTTTTTGTTTTCCTTATTCTTATATATTAAAAGGAAGTACATATAATTTATCATTTGCAATTAAGAGAAAGTACATATAACTTATTAAGAGAATAAAATATATGGTATACATCCTGTTTACGATTGAGCAATTAATAGTACATATATCATTTGCTATTATTTGAAAAAAAAAAAAAAAAAGATGCGTATCAAAACCACATGAACAAGTATTATATTACTGTTTTATCCCCCCTATTCTTATTAAGAGAACGTACATATAACAATACTTCACGTTACTAAATTGCTATTGCTCAGACTTACACCTGAAACTCAAATAGAAGTAAAAAATTAAAAACAACAACTTATATCAATTTTGCACTAAAGTTCAAACTCCTCCAGCAAGGCCAAAGTCCTCCAGCAATATGGATGATGTGAACAAGGGGAAAAGAGAGGAAAATGCTTTAAAGGATGTTGACAGGAATCAAGTGGTGGTGAGACAGGTGACTATGGGACAACTTATGAACAGGAATAGCTTGTCAAAGGAAACACGGTTGGTGCAGTTCCAAAAGAAGAAAGTGCCAAACGTCGACAACCAAGAAGCAGGGGAGAATGTTTCTCTGGGGGGGACTAAGCTGACTGGGTTATAGAGGTGGGTGAGAACATTAAAGTTGACCAGGCAGGGAAGGAATAGGAGGTGGTGCATACCAGGGTTGACTCCCATCTGAGTGGAACTTCAGCAATCAAACCTAAGAAGTGGAAACGAGCTGCCCGTAAGATACCAACCAGTATTAGTGGGAACAATCCTGAATTTGAGGTTGTAGAAACTCCTGAACAGTGTAGAACAGCAGATGAGAAGACAAAAGAAGTAGGCCTCGCAGAGACAGATGAGGGTTGTAAAAAACAAAAGTGTGTATTGGTTTCTTCTTCTCAGAATGAAACGGTGGTGCCTGAGAACCATGAAAATACTATGTTGGAACGTACGGGGTTTGGGGAAACCCCGTACGTTCAAGGCCCTCAAAAGGGTCATTAAACAACAACACTCACCATCATTGGTTTTCCTTTGTGAAACTAAATTGAAAGGAAGAACTTCAACCGGAATTAGAGAAAAACCGGGTTTCGATAGTACTATGTTTGTGGATGCTAATGCTAAGGGTGGTGGACTAGTTTTATCATGGAAGAATGATGAGTAAGTTGAGATTCAGTCATATTCTCAGCGGCATATAGATGCTAAGGTGAGGAATGAGGATGGTGGTACCTGGCGTTTCTCTGGGATTAATAGGCATCCTAATCCACCCCTCAAAAAGTTTCATGGGACTTATTGAGGAAACTGAGAACAGTTGATAATCTTCCATGGCTATGCGGTGGCGATTTCAATGAGACCTCCGCTTTGATGAGAAGTCAGGCGGTTCAGAAAGATCACTCTTTGGGAACAGACAATTCAAACAGGTGATAGAAGACTGTGCTTAGAGGATCTCGGCTATTCAGGTCCATCATATACATAGAGTCACAAAAGGAATGGAAGAGATAATAATGTTCAGGAAAGATTAGATAGGTTCTTGGCTGATGAAAATTGGCGCAACCAGTTTCAACAATTTCAGGTTGAGCATCTGAGCTTCAGCTTCTGGGATCATTGCCCGATATTATGGAAACCAGCACGTATCTTTTCTCTTCTTACTAGGCCTAGATACAGAGCATTCAGATTTGAACCGTATTGCTTGCATGATGAGGAATTTTATAGAATTGTTCAAGAGGCCTGGGAGGAGAGGACTATAAGGCATCCTAGTTCAGACTTGAATGAGAGCTTAAGTTGGTGTGCAGTTAGACTAGAAATGTGGGGCCAAGTTAAGTTTGGATCCCTTCCCAGATCCATTGAAGCTAAACAGAAGGAACTGGACAGGATTGTACATCATCAGAAATGGAACCAGGATACAGAAAGGATCAAGAAAGTGGAAAGGGACCTGGAGAGATTGCTAGACATGGAAGAGATGTACTGGAAGCAACGATCCAGAGCTGAACGGTTGCGTGCTGGGGACCGCAATTCAAAATATTTCCATGCCAAAGCTACTTCAAGAAGAAGGAAAAATCTGATTACAAGATTGCTTAATAAGTTCAGACAGCAAGTAGATGACACGGAGGGTATTAGCAGGGTTGTTATAGAGTATTTTGAGGATCTATACACATCTTCTTCTCCTATCCCATCTGATTTGCAAAGAGCTACTGAGGCAATCTCTTGTGAGCTTCAGGAGCCAGAATATATATGTATTTGATGCAGCCTTACTCAGCACGGGATGTAACTAGAGCATGCGTGCACACCCTTAATATTTAGCATTTCAACCAAACTAATATTGTATTAATTCCAAAGAAAGAAAAGCTCCATGACAGTGCAGGACTTTAGGCCAATAAGCCTATGCAATGTTATATACAAAATTGTGGCGAAAGTCCCTGCTAATCGAGTCAAATTGGTGCTGCCTAGTATTATTTCCACTAACCAATGTGCTTTTGTTCCAAGTAAGTCAATTGTGGATAATATAATGACAACTTTTAAACTCCTTCGCTCCATCAAAAATAGAAGAAAGGAAGTAAGAGCTACATGGCACTGAAACTAGAGATGAGCAAGGCGTATGATCAGGTAGAATGGTCGTTTGTGGAGCAATTCTTAATTAAAACGAGGTTTCCAGAAAGGTGGATCAGATTAGTGATGGATTGCAACTCAACCTCTGAGATGGCGTTTGTTATAAATGGTGAAGTTGGTATTTTTCTTTTAATAGTATTTATGATGGGATAATTAGAACCAGAATATTATCAAACTGAATAAACTTAAAGAGTGATATTTACTTATTTTGAACAAAATCAGAAATTTTGGTTTTATAAATGGATAAAATAAAATAAAGTAGATAGGAGTTAGACGTACCCTTCTACATGCCATCCTTCTTCACGGGATGCGATCTCCAAAGCTTGTCTCCATTTTTGCATCTCTTCGTAAAATTCAATTTTACGCTTCTCAACATCGGCGGAATCAAGCTGCTCCTTTTCCAACTTTTCTTCAAAGTCTTTCTCAAGTTGATCAAAACCATCCTTGAAACTCCCTTCCTGGTGACCTACATCGTGTACGGTGACCTTGTAGAAAACAGGTATGACAGTTTGGCCAGTCTTCAAAATCTCTACAAGCTCACTCAAGCACCATTTGGAAGAAGCATATTCTTTCGAGAAAATGACCACCGCAATCTTCGATTCTCCTATTCCTTTTAACAGCTCAGGCCAAATTTGTTCGCCTTTTGTAATTCCTTCTTCATCTCTGAAGGTTTCGATTGACTTGCGAAGAAATTCTTCATAAAGATAATTGGTAAAACCATCACGGGTATCTTTACCTCTAAAATTGAGGAAAACTTGATATTTCTTTTCCATGGTCTGGGTGGAAGAAAAAGGATTTGATTGTGAACTGCCCATAGAGAAGCAAAAGGTTACAAACAGATTTTTAGAAGTAGAATGGATGCTAACACTGGAAAAAAAAAAAAAAAATTAAGAGAGGTGACGATGAGGTTAGGCTGAGAAAGAGAGACGTGTGACTGAGAGGTGTGAGAGCAGAGAAGTGAAATCAAGTTGGTGGATGAAAGTGGCAAAAGAAATTTCAGAGAATATGGAAATGGATGTAAATTAACCCTAAAAAGAAATTAGGTGAGACTTGATGAATGAGCGAAAGCCAGGCATACGCGTGGTGTGAACAGAGAAAAGCGAAAGTAAAGGGTGGTACCAAAAGGTGAAGAGAAAATGGATAGATATCGATTTTTATTTGTTTTTGCAGTTAGAATTATATTGAGTGATTAGACTATTGTTATTATATATTTTTTCTTATAAAATTTAATTTCTATTATTTTTTAAATAGATTATTATTGTTTTAAGATATATTATTTTTTATTTATAATATTTAATATTTTCATTATTTTATTTTATATAAATAAAAAGATATGTTAATTAACAAAAAAAAAAAAAAAAAAAAGACAAATGAGAAGCTGCATCTTTCGTCATTGTCTATTGATAAGGAGACCCTTGATGGAACTCCAATTTTTGGATATGGATTCAGAATCAAATGAGAAATGTAATTGCATTGAATCGGGGCTAAATTTAGATTTTGTAAAAGAATATGTTTCTTTTTATTTGTTTAAAATTTGATGATGATGCTATATATCTTTTCTTTTATATCCAAAATAATTACATGTTAATTAATAAATAAATACATTTTTCAAATGAAATAAATAATCATAAATGAGTTTCAATTCATCCATATGCACATCATTACTCAAAATTTAATTATATGTAGTTTTCTTTTAACGAGATTAACTATTGGGGTTAATTCTAAAATATAAGATATTCAAATTGGATTCCAATTGATTTACTAATCAATTTTTTTGTTCATCCATTTATTTTTAGTTCACCAATCAATTTTGTTTAATAAATTTTATTTTCTATGCAAGCAACAATTAATCAAATAAAAAAGATAGATGTATTTGAACATAAAATATATCTTCATTAAAAGTTTGATATGATAGTATAATACTAAAATAAATGTGATTCAAAGCATCGCTATAGTTAAAGTAGATCCCGGCTAGATTGACATCTAATTAACTATAAATTATTTATATTTTTTAAATTTACAATAAATTGTGTTTGTTTTTTATATGAATAGGGAACAATACTAAATTTTACTAGACATAGGGTATTGATTATAAAATATGTATTGAATATATATATAATTATATCATCAGTACCTCCTAACTTTAAAATATTAGGACAAATCAATTAAAGTCATTCATTGCATTTGAATTAAATAAGAAAGAGAATTTGTTTTAGGATAGAGAATGCAATTAATAAATTTGATTAATTTATTTTTAACTTTTTAAAATTAGAAGACATTGATAGTAGAATTACTATATATATATCTATAGTCAATACCTCTTAATTTTAAAAAGTTAAGATGAACTAAATAAATTCATTTATTGTATATCAAATTCATCAATTGTATTTGAATTGAATAGGAGAGAATTTATTTTAGAAGAGATAATAGAATGAATGAATTTAATTGGTTCGTCTTAACTTTAAAAAGTTAAGAGACATTGATTATAGAAGTTGTATATATATTGTGAAGTGAATAAGCATTATTATATTTATTTATTAATTTAATGGAAGCCAAATTTTGATTGACTAAGTTGGTGGTGACTATTCCTTCACAGTGAAGCAATTGCAGCCATCCATTGCCGACTGGTTTTATCCTCTAAATATGTGTATTGGTTTTGTTCAAAAATTAATGGAATGAAATTCATCAACAGTTTGCTTCTCTTCTTTTCACTCTCTCTCCCTGTATACCTGTTGTTCTCAATCTCTCCTTGCCTCAACCTTATTTATTTATTTGATTCTAGTTTATTTGTTTGTTCATAACAATATATATATATATATATATATATACACACACTACATATAAAAAAATGGGAAGAGAACTTAAAAAAAAAAAAATGGGAAGAAAACTTTTTTTTAAAAAAAAAATGGGAAGAGAAGGATGAATAGTGAAAAATTCAAGACCCACATTTGTTTGAAAATAAAATTACACTTTTATCCTCCACTCACCCATCAAAACCAAACTGCACCATCACCATCACCATCACTAACTTACCCATCAACCATCAAAAGAAAACTTCACCATCCCCGCTGGCCTTCACTCTCTCCTGCCTCGACCGCTTCGGCTTAACAGTGGAGTCGGCTCCGTCCGACAGCAGTGCTGGAGGCAGAGATCCGGTGGCCACCTACGAGCCATCGAGGCGGATGAGACCTTGATGGAGAGGCAAAAGGTGAAGATATAATTTGTGGATTTTTTTTCTTCTTTTTCTTTGTAATTTGTGGATTTTTTTATGATATAATTTGTGGGATATGTATTGATTTTGATTGAAGTGGATGGCAGTTTGGGTTGATATTCTGATTAATTGTTAGTTTTTTTTTTTTTTTTTTTTAAATATACTTTAAAGGTGAATTGAAGATGAAGATGAAGATGGGTCTAGCGGCGGCGGCTTTAGAGGCGGCAGAGATGGAGGCCGCAGGAGAGGTGGCCGTTTTGGTGGTGGCAGGGATAGAGGAGGCGGTCGCCGTGGTGGTGGTGGTGGCGGCTTCCGTGACGAAGGACCTCTAGCGGAAATTGTAAGTCAGTGTCCATTCGTCATTTTAACTCTTTTTTGGTTTGCTTGAGAAAAATGTATGAAGTAGAAATAATAAAGTTTAGATTTTTATTTGGTTATGTTATTGAAAACAAAGATCAAATATAGGTTCTATTTAACTACTTGGTATATGTTTTTGATGGCTTGAATTGGTGGAGAATATATGTCTTGTTTGATTTGGTAGCTTGAAGTAGTTGTTTTATTTGTGAGAATAGCTGAAAAATGATGGCTTTATGCTTTCGAAAGCAGTAAGATCGCATTAACAATGCCCCAATGGAATCCCTGCTATGATTACTTTTGTTTAGCTGGCAGTGATTTGTGTGTGTTCGTGGATTGTTATGGTGTTATAATATGGCTTTTTGGTGTATATCTTGGCAGATTTTTGAAAAGATATATTAAAAATAGATTCATCATTTTGTTAGTAATTTTGAGCTTTTTATGTATATTTATCGATTGTTTATTAGTTTGCTTTTTTTTGTTTATGATATGAGTTGTCAGGAATATTGGTCATAATCAATCAAGTTATTTGGATGGATGTTTATTATTATTTTTTATTTTTTCGGTATTTAGAGTTTTCAAAGTTAAAATTTGTGTTTGAGGGTGTTTCAGTTGGTCCATTTTGTACTATTGGGTCGTCTGCTAGACTTGGAGATGGTTGTCAGTTATATCTTGGAAGCCATGTATTTGGAAATACAGAATTGGGGAGCAATGCATCTTGTTAATGTGAGTTTTGCTTTTGGTTTTAGCTCACTTTTTTACTTTTAGTATGTTTAATGAGTGACGTTCACTTATGTAAGCATTTTAAACTTTGTCAGGCAGTGGTGCTGTGGTTGGTAATGATCTTCCTGGGCAAACTGTCTAAGGGTGCAATAACATTGTTGGGCATCATTCTATGGTTGGTGTTAAATGCTAGGACATGAAATTCAAGGTTCATTTCTACTAGTTTAGATGCTAACTGATTTACTATGGGGCCTGATGGGTACTTGGTTGGATGTATGTTTTCTTGGAAGTTTAGTTTGTCAATTCGACTGTGTGTCGATGGCAATGTTTTTCATTAAACATCATTGTACTTTATTGAATTGGATGTCTTCATTACAGATGTCATTGTACATGTTCATTGTGATTATAATGTTTAGTAGTAGCATTTCATAATGTATAGCAAACTACTTACATGTATATTTTTATATGGTTTTAGTTAGGGGATGAGTGTTTTCTTGATATTGGAAACAACAATTATATCAAAGAGCATGATTCGATTCATGGATCTTCAAAGGCAAGTGATAGAATGGTATGGAGATGTGGCTGACATATATATATATATATATATTTTTTTTATTTTGCCTTTTGTTTTCTATAGCCAGCACCATGCGTGTGAAGTTATACATGGTTATACATAGTGTTATACATAGTTATCTTATTTGCAACTATTTGCAAGAAGTTGTTTCAAGTGCTGTAAATGTAGGACTATACTCACACTGCAGGAGCCATTGTTGTTCATCAGTTTTGCCGTGTTGGCTCATTTTCTTTCATTGGCAGGGGTTCTGTGGTATGATCATTTTCTGTTTGCTAGCCCTGATTTTTCAATCTATTCTCTCATTCTCTGTGATGAGGAACTTGGATTTATTTGTGTTTGTCTGCTATTTATGTGAGGTGTTATAAATAGCAACCTCAAGATGAATAAAACAATGAAATAAAAACTTACAAGATGAGTTTGATTGGATTGATAATGAAACATTAAATAAAACTTACAAGATGAGTTTGATTGGATCGATAAAGAATTTGTATTATGAAGTTGAAACTTGCTTGTGATTAATGATTAAGAAAGTTTTGTGAGTGAAAAAAAAAAAAAAAAACTTTTAACACCTCATTAAAGTGTGTGTTTTAAATGGAAGCATTTGAGAACGGTTTTAAATTTGATTGTCTATCAAGTGATATTTATATCATGTAGGAAGTAAGTCCGTTGACATTGATGACTTGACATTTTTTTTAACACACAATCCATGCTCTATATTTGTTTTGCTTCCTCTTTATAGGGAACTCCTCTTGGCCAGAGGAGGGATGCCTGAAGTGGAGGGAGAAGCTAGTCCAGTTATATACCAATTTGCTTTTGTTTTTGACATTGATTCCTACTTGAAACATTTTCCTTTCTTTAGTTTTACTGTGACGAGTGCCTATCAGATGCTACTGGCTTTTGCTTGGATATTAGATCATGGTTTTCGTTAGAATCTGAATATTGGTCTTTATTTGGACATAATTTGGACAAAGTTAAGGAATGAGAAGTACATCAAATAATGTTAATAAATTTCTTCTCATGCTTGATTTGGCTCGCTATC
Source organism: Nephelium lappaceum (assembly GCA_021234005.1). Classification (NCBI taxonomy): domain Eukaryota; kingdom Viridiplantae; phylum Streptophyta; class Magnoliopsida; order Sapindales; family Sapindaceae; genus Nephelium; species Nephelium lappaceum. The sequence goes on along the minus strand of CM038010.1, from coordinate 8,322,614 downwards.
AATGGATAATGTTAATAAATTTCTTTTCATTGTCTTTGAATTAATTCGGGTTAATTATTAACTTGAAGAAAAATTATAACTTCAGGTCAATTTACTTGAATCGGATCACAAAGTTGATCCGAATTGAAATTAACACTCTAGGTTAGAAGTTGATCTGATTCGGGTTAGAATATGAAAGGTTTGGTTATTATTATCATAAGTATGTCTCTTTATATCAAACGTTTAATTATTATTATATAGTTATTACCTAAATAACAGGGGATTAATAGTATTTTTGTACTTGTTTGAAAAAATAATATTTTTTTACTTAAATTATTATCATAGGGTTTAACCATAGCTATAACATGTTTAGTTTAATTATGAGATAAAAATGAATATTCAATATATTTTTATCTTATAAATTAATAAAATTTTAAGTGATCATAAGAATTTCATCAAACATTTTAGACTCAGAAGAGGGTAATTAAATAAATAAACATAACAAAGAGAAATCTTATTTATATGTTATTTAGATTTATTATTTATGATATCGTATATGCGATAATAATTTAAGTAAAAAAGATTATTAATCCAGTAGTTAAATTTAAATATCCACTTAATATAAATTATAAATGATAATATTTAAAAAACAAACCTAATTTAAGCACGTGCAGCCAAAAATAATATATATAAACTAAAACTTGAGTCCTATAGATTAGAAAATAAAAATTCCAAATTTAATTCATTTAAGTGAAAAATAAAATATTTTCACTTTTAGTTTGCTGATTTTAATAGTTATCAAAATGATTTTATTACCTAAACAATCAAATAAGTAACTTTTTGGAACTCATTAATTGTTATTAAGTCAAATAAGCTTGCCAAGTGTTTGAGCAATTCCTCTTATTATATTTGTAATAAGAGTTCAAGTTTCATATTTGCTAACAATCACCAAGTCTTTGATCCACTTTCTTGCCTCCTTATTATAGTTGAAGGCTTGACGGACAAAATTTATGTCCATTACAAGAACTTTACAAACTTTCTTGCCTCATTCCTATAATTTCCAGGATCTACTTTCCATCCAAAAGTCTTCAATCCACTTTCTTGCCTCCTTCCTCCATGTAACTAGCTATAACATTGTGGGTCATCAACACACGTTGGTCAAAAAAGTAGATGAAAGTGCTCTTATATAGGCCAAGGGAATCTTTGCTTTTTGCCTTTTTCCCTCTTTCGTTGTTTCTTCTCTAATGCAGATCAAAAGTGGGGAAGAGTGTTGGTATTTGAAATTAGAGGACAAGAGTTTGATCAGAAAACTAACGGTGTATTTTATTAAGAAACATGTTTGCAAGGTGGAGGATTTTGACTTTATATATGATAGTAACTCAGCCTGTTTACCTTAACATTATGGATTTTAACTTTATATATATGATGTATTTTATTAAGAAAAATCTTTACCTTGCAAAATGGAAATTCAGCCTGTTTTGCAAAGAAACAAAAGGAATCAACGAGAAAATTACACTTCACCTCTAATTTCGATCTGTGTCAATTCGTATCGGTTAGCGTCATTTAATATAAATGGCGAAGTTAAATGAAATCGCAAAAGCTTGAAACTTGCATGAGGAATGAAAATTGATCTTAAAGAAATGGGATCTCAGTTCATTTTACTAAGAAACAATAGAAATCAACCACAAACTGAAAAAACTACACTTTACGTCTTATTTCAGTCAACTTTGATTCATATCGGTCAATATCATTTAGTGTCAATGGAAAAGTTAAATGAATTTATAAAAGCTCGAAACTTACATGAAGAATGCAATTGGATCAGAATAATGCACCGAGTTAATCATAAAATAATGTTCTTGTCTTATTGCACCATTTACAGGCACTTCCACGACCATATAGTAATCAAATATAGAAAAGACGATAAGAAGTTTAACTGAGTCAAAATAATATACTTGTTCATCCTAGAGTGGAATACGAAAAATCAGAATCGAAGCATGCTTGAATCAGATGATTATACTTACGTAATTTACATATCCTATGAGATGAATTGAAGTATGGAATTAAAATTTACAGCTTTTTGTAGAGTAGAGGACGATCATGACATATTTGTGAAAGGCTACAGAATATTGGATAGTCAAAGCGTTGAGAGATCCATACAGTTGGAGGCAGAGGTGTTGTTAGTAGTAGCAGGATATGCTTCTACACTATAGGCAGTCAGATTATCCACCACTGTAAATCAATCAGCAGCTCCTTCTGTTCTCAGATTTTTTTGACTAGCACCAAACAAAAAAACACAGATAAAAACTTAAACAAAACATGACTTCCACTCATGGCAATAGCAGAAGTGCTAATATATATAAATTTTGATCTTTATAGTACATTTACAACTCATGTTTATAAAGACTTCAATTTATAACTTTAAACAATAATGCTGCATATTTTGCACATCAGAGTACAGGCAACATTCACAAAAGATGATATTCTTGAAAGTAAAAAAAGCAATGTTAAAATTGTAATTAAAATTACTAACGAACCATAGATATCATCCTACATTAAGACTAGAGTTGCCATATGCTTGTCCATGTTAAATAATAGAACAATAATATTAAAAACTGACTTTGTATTGGCAGAAATTATGTACCTTGCGTATTTTGCATATGAGATGACAAGTAAATTTCATGACGAGTGGACAATTGAAGCACAAGTCACACCAGCATCCCAAAAACACAAAGTCCACAAAACAGGCAGGCAAAGAAAATCCAAAAATAGGAGAGCCATAATCCAACTTTGTCAACCAAACTCCTATAAAACGGAACAATTTTGTTGCTAATGGAGAGTGTTGGTTTCTTTTCTGGAATTGTCATCAGATCCAGCAATGAGTCTTGGCCATTGGGATCAAATTTCTCACTAGAAATGCTGGTTCGGATTATTTCAGGATCTGCATATATTGGACATACCCTGCAATATTTCAGTCTGCAATTTTGGCTTTTATCAGGAACCCAGAATTTATCTTCTATTTTTGAAAATTTTCTAAGAGGGATCCTTGGAGAGCTATCATCTGGAGCCTTGAACTTAACTGTACAAATTGCGAAGTTATTCATAGGTAGCTTAAGAAGTGAATAGTCATCATACCCTAGTAAGACGTGATCCGAGTCAATGAATATGCTGTCCTTATACTTTCTATCAGCACGAACAGTCAAATATTTGCCTTTGAATGTAACCCGATCACCACGATCAGTTTGAAACCAGCACTCGTAAGGGACCCCAAAAGAAAAGTCACTGGTATAACACTATCCCTTAAATGCAACAACAGCGCACAAAGCAAATCCCAGGAACTTATGACCAGAGCAATTAAGTGGAGGCAGTTGAATATTCACTGAAGATCCGTAACTTTAATAGCAGAACCACTCAGGAATTTTGCTTCCAGGATAACAAATGCTGACACGAACCTCGTTTTGATACTTCTGTAACATTATAACAAATCTTAAATATTTTGAACCGGATATAAATTAAAGAGACAGTGTAAAGTATGCAAGAAAATTACCTTTCCTGTCGTTGCCATAAGCTGAATTATTTGTAGCGACTCTTGAAAAACATTGCTTAATGTTTTCTCATCAAGTTTCGGGCTATTAGTGAACATGAATTCTAAGTTTGTGAGGCTTGAATATCCCCAAGTGATGCGTTCGGATGTTATTAATTCTACAAATTCGGATGTATCTGGCAATGACTAGAGCTGCTTGCGATTCATTGCTTTGAAAATGTGTAGATTCAATGGAAGCATTGTCACACATCGAAGCATGTTGCGATCGTTCAATAAAAGCTTTTGCAACTTAGATAGTTGTTTGATGCTTGTTGCTAGACTCTCAAAATCATTTCTGCATAGCTCTAACGTTTTCAATGAGGATAGACAGCCAATATCTTCTGGGATTTCAGTCAGGTTGCATTTGTATAAACATAAATCTTCCAAAGAGAATGATAAACCTGAAGAAGGACGGAATGCCAAACGCTCTATAAGAGATCTCAAACACGTTGAAGAGGATGGTAGTGAACTTTCAACACTTCTGCCTGCTGGAAGATTCTCCATGTTCACCGGCAACTTGTCAAGTTTTGAGCAATCAGAAAGATTCAACTCAATCAGAGATGCTAATTTACAGATGCTACCTGGAAGCGTCTCAAGATTTTTGCAACTCAAAAATAATTTCGAAAGACCAATCAGATTTTCAATCGAAGAGGGTAGCTCTTTAATTGCTGTGCCAGATAAATCAAGAGTTTCTAGACATTCCATTGTCTCCAAAATTTCAGGGAAATGCTCGAGTTTGGAGCAGTTTTGAAGAATTAGAGAATGAAGAGATTTCTGTTGGAGATAACTTTAATAGATATAAACCTATACCAAAATCTAGAAACTCATATTAAATCATTAAAAATTGTTACAGAAAAACATACCTGAATCCATATTGATAAATTTGAGAAGGATTGAGTCTTCCACAGCCAAATCACCTTAGTAAGCTCTGTATTTTTCTTCTTGAATGGGGAAGGAGAAAGAGAGCAAAAATTATATATATTGATTTGATTTGGGAACCATAACCCTTTATAGTATTCTTTATATACTAACCTAATTAGGTTCCCATTAACCCTAATTCTATTAGTATTAGGTTTCTACATACTTAAGCCCATACCCAATGGATATTTGTAGAGCCCAATTAATAGATCACTTATTTGGCCCCATTAAAATTGATAGCTTATAATATAATTGTTATTTAATATGTAAGCCCACAATAAGAAATATTAAAAATACCCAACAATCTCCCACTTGGGCTACATATGTTTCTTAAAACAATTATATTATCTATAGTCTTGAGTGCGCGCTGAAAAGCTATCTGTTCTGAAATATCCCCTTAATTACAATCTGGTCCATCTACTATATTAGTATGAGATCAAAACAACCTTTGTTACATATATTCGTAACTAGACCCATCAATGGTCACCATACCAATATATTCAATGACATAGATCAAGTATGGATGTGTAGCATGGAAATTGCATGCAATGTGATCTTAAGCATGCCTATTTCCAACTGGTCCTACTTTAATCTTTAGTGAGATCAGACACAAATAATATTCAGAGTTTATAAATAAACCATATACTTTATTCTGCAGAAAATAAATATATCCATAATAAAGAACATAAAATACCAACTCCCACTAAACATGCACATCATCAACTAAAACAACACCCATATGAGCAGTGTGCTCATGAAAGACCTTGGGTGGTAATCCCTTAGTAAGCGGATCCGCAATCATGGAGTTTGTCCCAATGTGTTCTATAGCCACCTGATTACTCTGAACTCTTTCTTTAACAACGAAAAACTTGATGTCTATGTGCTTTGACTTCGTAGAGCTTCTGTTGTTATTAAAATATAGCACAACCGAATTATTGTCACAATATATCTTTAATGGTCTTTCTATACTATCCACAACTCGCAGCCCTGTGACAAAATTTCGCAGCCATATTCCATGATTGGATGCCTCAAAACAGGCTATGAACTCAGTTGCCATAGTGGAAGAAGCTATGAGTGTCTGCTTAGCACTCTTCCAAGAAATAGCTCCTCCAGCTAGCAGGTAAATATAGCTTGACGTGGATCTTTTACTGTCTTGGCATCCAGCAAAATCGGAATCAGAATACCAGATGATCTCTAAATGATCTGATCTCCAATAAGTGAGCATGTGATCTTTTGTTCTCTGTAAATAACGCATAACCCGTTTGGCTGCTTTCCAATGATCCATCCTTGGGTTACTCAAATATCTGCCCAACATTCCCACTATGAACGTAATATCCGGACGCGTGCATACTTGAGCATACATCAGACTTCCTACAGCTGACGTATAAGGAATCTTTTGCATTTCTTTCTGTTCCAACTCATTCTTAGGGCATTAATTGAGACTGAACTTGTCTCCTTTAGCTACAGGGGTATCGCTTGGTGCACAATTTTTCATACCGAATCTATCAAGAACTCTTTCGATATAGCTCTTTTGTGATAACCCAAGGATACCTCGAGTTTGATCTCGATGTATCTGTATGCCTAATACAAAAGAGGCGTCCCCAAGATCTTTCATCTCAAAATTCTTTGTCAGAAATCTCTTGGTTTCGTGCAATAAGCCTATATCGCTGCTAGCAAGCAGTATGTCATCGACATATAACACCAGAAATATGTATTTACTCCTACTGAACTTATGATATACACACTCTTCAACTTTATTTACCTCAAACTCATACGAGATAATAACTTGATGAAATTTGTGATACCATTGACGGGAAGCTTGTTTGAGATCGTAGATGGATTTCTTTAGTTTGCAAACCATTTTCTTTGGGTCACCGGATACAAAGTTTTCTGATTGCATCATATATATTGTTTCATCAATGTCACCATTGAGAAATGTTGCCTTTACATCCATCTGATGTAGCTCCAAATCAAAATGAGCCACAAGTGCCATTATGATCCTAAAAGAGTCTTTCGTTGAAACCGGAGAGAAAGTCTCTTTATAATCAATGCCTTCCTTTTGAGTGAAACCCTTAGCAACTAGACGAGCTTTATATCTCTCAACATTGCCTTTTGAATCTCGTTTGGTCTTAAATATCCATTTGCAACCAATGGGTTTCGCACCTTCAGGTAATTCAATGAGATCCCAAACGTCATTGTCCTTCATGGATTTCATCTCATCATTCATGGCATTAATCCACTTTTGAGAATTAGAACTTTGTTTGGCTTGATGGAAGTTGATTGGATCATCTTCCACCACTCCTATATCAACCTCATGTTCTTGGAGAAAAACGATATAATCATCTGGAATCGCATTTCTCCTTTCTCTAGTGGATCGTCTTAATGGCATATTCTCTTGAGGTTGTTGAGTTTGCATTACAGGTATAATTTCTTCATTTTGCACAGGGAGCTCTTCTACATTGTCTTGATATTCTAGATTTACATTTTGAATAATGTTAGGAATAAAAGTCTGATCATTATCAAAAACAATAGTAGGAAGAGAAATAAATTCATCTTCAGAGACAATGTCTTTAACCTTATCTCCCCCCACAAACTCAACTTCCTCAAGAAATCTTGCATTTCCCGTCTCAAAAAATGTTCTTAAAGTGAGATCGTAGAACTTAAAACCCCTTGACCATTCAGAGTACCCAACAAAGTAGCAACTTACAGTTCTTGAGTCCAGTTTCTTTTCATTTGGCCTGTAAGACCTTGCCTTAGCTGGACAACCCCAAATGTGTAAATGTTTAATACTAGGCTTTTTGCCTGTCCATAATTCATAAGGGGTTTTAGTTACCACTTTGCTCGGAACCCTATTGAGGATATACACTGCAGTCTTTAATGCTTCTCCCCAGAGGGATTCTGGTAAAGAAGAATGATTTATCATACTTCTTACCATGTCCTTAAGCGTTCTATTTCGTCTCTCAGCAACACCATTCATGCTAGGTTTGCTTGGCATTGTGTATTGCGGGACAATGCCGCATTCCTTTAGGAATTTCGCAAAAGGTCCTGGACGTTGTTCACCAGATCCATCATATCTACCATAGTATTCACCACCACGGTCAGATTTGACAGCTTTAATTTTCTTGCCAAGTTGATTTTCAACTTCAGCTTTGAAAGCCTTAAATACATCCAGGGATTGAGACTTCTCATGTATCAAATATAGGTACCCATATCTTGAATAATCGTCTATGAACGTAATAAAATACTGTTGATCATTCCAAGAGGCTGTAGGAAATGGTCCACAAATATCAGTATGTATTAGTTCTAATACATCAGAACACCTGTTGGCACCTAATCTCCTAATGTTTGTCTGTTTCCCTTTTATACATTCAATACAGACTTGAAAATCTGTTAAATCAAGGGAATCAAGAATTCCATCAAACACAAGTCTTTGAATTCTCTGTTTAGAGATATGACCTAAACGCTTATGCCATAGTGTGGCGGAATCCTTATCAGTTAATTTTCGTTTTGTACCTCGTGAATTTATATGCAAGGTTTCATTAATTGAGGCAATTGTATCCAACAAATATAGGTTATCATGCAAAGACAAAAAACCAGTACCAATAAGATTTGAATCTTGAAAAAGACTAAATTTATTATTTCCAAATGAACAAGAATAACCAAATTTGTCCAAAATAGAAACTGAAACCAAATTCCATCTAAATGACGGCACTACATAAGTCTCTTCCAAATTCAAAAATTGACCAGTTTTTAATAATAACCTAAAAGTTCCTACAGCCTCTACTGCAACTGTTTTGTCATCGCCCACATAGATGAATCTTTCAGCATCACTTGGCATTCGGCTCCACAAGCAACCCTGCATAGACACACTTATGTGAGTAGTAGCACCAAAATCTATCCACCAAGTGTATTTAGGTACAGAAGTTAAATTAACTTCAGAACAAACCAAATTGAGAAGCACACCTTTCTTGACACGCCAATTGGCGTACTTGGGACATTCTTTCTTCATGTGTCCAGCTTTCTTGCAAAAGTAACAAGTAAACTCCTCATCCTGTTTCTTTTGCACCTTATGCTGTGATGCCCCAACTGCAGCTTCTTTTCCTCTTTTCCTTTTCTTGTCCTTAAAGATAGTTGCTAAGTGAGTACTTTCAAGACCTTCTCGCTTTAATCTTTCCTCTTCTTGCACACAGTGAGAAATGAGCTCATTAAGAGTTCATTTGTCCTTTTGAGTGTTATAATTTACTTTAAACTAACTATATTGTGCAGGAAGAGAAATCAAAACTAAGTGCACCAGCAAGTCCTCAGACAGCTGTAACTTTAGTGCCTTTAGTTTGGAAGCAATATGAGACATCTCCATGATGTACTCCCTTATGTTCCATTTTCCTTTATACTTCATTGAAACAAGGTTAGCCAAAAGGGTACTTGTTTCAACCTTTTCGTTTTTCGCAAAACGTTGTTTTATTTCCTCAAGGAACTGCTTAGCATTTTTCTCTTCGGACATAGAGCCTCTAAAAGTTTTCGGAATGGAACGTTTCATGATCATAAGACACATGCGATTAGAACGGTCCCACTTCTCCATGTTCGCCTTTTCATCGGTAGAACTATTCTCATTAAGAGCTGTAGGCCGTTCTTCTCGAAGCGCAAGGTCAAGATCCATGCAACCGAGAACAATCATAACGTTCTCTTTCCAATTCTTGAAGTTCGTGCCATTAAGTACAGGAATGGAATTGATATTGGCAGATATTGTTGAAGCAGAAATAGTAACTGAATCCAGAACAAAATTAAATACAAGCTCATAATTAATAATCATGTCATAATACAAAAATAATTAATTAATTAATATATTCATGAAATGTTTAAATAATTCTCATAATGGTGGGCCCTAAAACAAAATATCTAGCACAACATTGATATTTAGTCTTTGGACAGAAAGATCAACTATAAGTGGTACTCTCCGTGCAGTAATCAAATATTGACAATTAATCCGGTCAAGCAATAAACCTTTCTTTGGACCGATTTATTGCTCACATGGAAAACCTAATAATCGTCACATATTTATTACCACAAGTATACCTATTATTTGGCCAAATAACAATCTTCCTTTGGGCCGGTCATTATTTGCATAAATAATAGATACACATATCTTAATATTCCAAAATAAACAAATTTACATTATAGAGGTTACTTTGGCAACATATAATTTCAATTCAATTTATTTTGAAATATCAGATTTATTTTATTTATTTATTTTGTGAACTAAAGAAACTATATTATATTGGCAAAACAATACAGAAGCATTATGCACAATATATATAAGCATTACACTGACAAAACAAAATTGAATCAACCGCAAGCAAAAGCAATTCAAAAGCAATTCAATGACCAAAAAGTCAACCGTAGAACACCGAATTCATCCAAATTGCAAGCGAAAAACAATTGTGATCACCAAAGTAAAACACACAAAACGACAACCCGAATTGCAAGCCAAAACAATAAAGGAAAAGCAATTCAATATATATATCTATATATATTCACGCCACTGTCATCGTGTTTCAAAAAAAAACAAACACATGACAATTGCTTTTGTTGACTTTTAAACCAAAACCTCTCACTATATATAAGTTTTGCTTTATTGATTTGCGGCTATTGTTATAGAAAAACAAAAAAAAGGCAAATTGCAAGCAATTCAATATATATATTCACGCAAACTTTCCAGAATACACAAAAGGCACATAATTCAGTATATATATATATACTTGCTTTAATAATCCAACTGATTTCATGATTTGCGGCTGCTGTTAAAAATATATATATTTATTTATTTATTCTTCAATTGCTTCAAAAGACAAAAAACAATAACCAAATCAATTAATTTCTTAATGATTCAACATGAGTTGGCTCTGATACCACTTGTTGGAGATAACTTTAATAGGTATAAACCTATACCAAAATCTAGAAACTCATATTAAATCATTAAGAATTGTTACAGAAAAACATACCTGAATCCATATTGATAAATTTGAGAATGATTGAGTCTTCCATAGCCAAATCACCTTAGTAAGCTCTGTATTTTTCTTCTTGAATGGGGAAGGAGAAAGAGAGCAAAAATTATGTATATTGATTTGACTTGGGGACCATAACCCTTTATAGTATTCTTTATATACTAACCTAATTAGGTTCCCATTAACCCTAATTCCATTAGTATTAGGTTTCTACACACTTAAGCCCATACCCAATGGATATTTGTAGAGCCCAATTAATAGATCACTTATTTGGCCCCATTAAAATTGATAGCTTATAATATAATTGTTATTTAATATGTAAGCCCACAATAAGAAATATTAAAAATACCCAACAATTTCACTTTACAAATGTTGGTCGATATATGCATGAGCCTAGAACCATCTGAAAGTTCAAACAAAATGAGCTTAGTTAGACTTTCAACAAATAAGGGAACTTCTTCTATTTCAGACCCTTTTAAACTCAATATCCGTATATTCTTTGAAACCTGTGGAAACTTCATGAGATTAATGCATGACAAGAGATCAAGATTTTTAAGAGATTCGAAATGAATGTCATTTGCAAAGCTTCTAAGGTTATCACAGCCCTCGAGACGTAAGTAATTAAGGTTGTCGAGATGTTGAATAGAAGAGCTAATGTCAATCAAGCTTCTACAATCTACAAGATCTATAACCTCAAGATTTGGGGATCCTGAGAGGTCAGAGATCCTATTCAGTTACTGAGAGTGTCTAAGAATAAGTATTTTCAACCTAGGGACATGGTGCAACAAAATTTAGCAAAAATGATTGGATTAGGTGATTAATTATAAGTGAAGTACACATAATATATTAAAAAAAATGAAATTGTGCATACTTATATATAATTCATACCTTCTTGCACTTAATTTTAATGGCAATACTTTAGAAGGATAGTTGTGCCAATTTATGTACCTCAATCCATCCAGAAGAGAATTCAGACCACCGAGAAGATGTACTTTTGAGATATTTGTGGGGTCTCCAAAATGTCAAGTCCAATCATAGAGCTTGAGATATCTAAAATTGCTCATGTTCTCGAAAGTCTGAGAATTCAAATCTATGTTCTTTATTTTAGACATATCTAAGAGGATGTCTTTAACTGATTCAGTTCCCTTTCAATCCACAAGTAAATAATAAGTTATAACATAGAAACATACGAAAGCTTCCTAAATTTAATACATACATAATCATTTAATGGAAGACAAAATCGTGAAGGTAATTTTAGTAGTGAACATTAATTTAATATATGAAACAAAACCAAATAAATTAGGCACTTACAGTGTTTCTTCTTAGTACGCGACAAACATCCTCATGACCATGCAATCTACTACGCTCCCCGGACTTGTTGAGAGATTCTTGACGAACAATTTCCCAACACATTTCTTGCAATAACTCATGCATATTTATCTTGGTGGCTGATATTATTATTAGAGACTTATCAATGGGGACACTAAGTGTAACTTGTACAGAGAAGTAACAACTATTTAGTAGTTTTATCACGTGGTCTCTATACTCTCCTTTGAAAAAACACCCAATGTCAAGTAATATGTTCTTCTCCTTGTGATCTAGTGCATCGTAACCTATTCTCAATATATTATGAATTTCGGGCTTAGAGATTTTATTTAACTTATGCAATGTACTTTCCCGATCTTGTTCGCTTTTTTGATACAGGGAGGAACCCAACACTTTTAATGCTAAAGGATTGCCTTTGGCATAATCTGTTGCTCTATGAGCATACACCATAAGATCTTTAGGAATAGGATCTTCTTTGAAGGCAAATTTACAGAAAAGTTGAAGAGCTTCACAATCGTCCAATGTCTTAACCTCACCCGAATTGACCTAACCTAAGGGTGCTAAAATTGGGGAAGGGTGTTTAGTTTTGCATGTGCATAAGTGAATATATTTTGAGTCGGTTTGGTTTTGGAACGGATCTAAAAAATTGACAATAAGGGCATATGAGTAAATTCAAATTTGCATTTACTCTATATAAGGTCTAACTCTAATTAGAATCTCATTTTCTTCTTCTTCTTTTTAGCCACCTAGCCTGATGCCATTTGTTTCTTCTTTTTCTTCGTAGCTATTCACCATTCATCGCAAGCGGCACCTAGGCTGAAAGTCCATTATGGCTGAATAGACTAGTAAGCCCATAAACCCAAAAAAAAAAAAAAAAAAAAAGAATGAGACAATATAAATGCCATTACTCAAGGACACGTTAGCAAACGCCACGTCAGTAGAAGTATGTAACATATCAAATAACGCTAAGACAGTAAGACAACTCGGGTCAATGAGCTCGCATGAGATGCACCTCAAGGTCGCAACGACATAATAGCTCATAGAACACAATCAGCTCATAATTTCCTTAATAGCATAGAATTCCAAAAAACAAAAAGATTCTTATTTCACGTAGAAGATCACCCCAAATAGGAAATTAACTCTTATATGAATATCGATGTATTAATTACAACTTGATTTGAATATAAAGTACTAAATACAATATCATATAAATGAGAAAGAAGGATCTTAGTCTTTCCTATATTCTAGTAACCTTATTGTATATAAACAATAAACCCTAATACTATATAAAGAGTCATTCACATGTACAAACGATAGGCTTAGAAGCTCATATACAAGTCGGTAGCAAAAAGTCATAAAAACTCTACTAAAAACCCCAATAAATACAGTTTTCCCCTTCAGCAATAAAATAACCATGGACGTAAGCATTAATTATAGGGTCGAACCACATTAAAAATTCTCTTGTCTCCTTGGTTATTTTTCCTTTGCATTATTATTGCTTATTATTCTTACCATTGTTACCTACATATTAATTTCATCCAATCCTTCGTAATTTGCTCAATTCACCATATTCACATTAATCGTAGTGTTGACCGATTTCTTTATGTCAACAGTAGTCTTATGATTTTAACTAGCATTTGTGTCTAAGATATTGAGGCAAAATGCAAATTTAATTAAAACAAAACTAGATTTTGGAAAATAATTTTGAATTTAATATTAATAAACAGACATTTGTCTTCTTTTTCAAAAGTCCTTTTTCATTGAAAGTTTTCATATTCTATTTTTCAAATCAAATTTCTTCTTCCATCAACTTCACTTCGTACTTTTAGCATTGAAAATGTGCATATTATGGACACATTTAGAAGGGAGGAAATAGAATGGGATTGGATAAAAAATTTTCCAACACAATAAAGCTACTGTTTTGAACAAGTTTGGATGAAATTTCCCATCCTAGGCCATGCCGATGTGGGCCCCACAATGAAAACCCATTGGTGAAATTTCAAAGACCTACCAATGCTAATTGATTTTTGAAATCCTACCTATGAGGGATTTCTTTTTCTTTTTAATTTAATTTAATTTTTTAATTTTATTTACTAAAAAGTATTACAATGTATTGTAATATTGAATATATTTAATAATTTTAAATTTATTTGATAGTTTTATAAATTTAAAATTTATGAAAAAATAAATTTTTATTTTTATCTATTTTAATTTTATATTTATATTAAATTTATTTAAAGATTAATTTATTAAATAATATTTAAATTTCAATCTACACAAATATTAAATTAATTTAGTTAAATCCACTCCAATTCAATCCCAACTACACAAAACACAGTATAGTGCTATTGTAATCTCATACGATCCTGCCTCATTTTATCCTATTCAATCTCACGCACCGAATGAGGCCTAAAGTCTCAATGTATAAGAAAATTTTATCTCAATATTAATAGACTAATTTGTATTGTAGTTATAATTAAACATAAAAGATTTGTGAACGTGAATCACAAGACTAGGTACCTTAACTTGTATATTTTTTTTCCCCTTCTTTAAACATCAAATTTTATACTAAATGAGTGAAAGTACATAATAAGTCTTTCTATTTGAATAAAAACCATGTGCACGAATTTATTTACATTAAAATATTAGCATCATAATTATCAATATAATGAAATCTTCAGCTCAAATATATGCGCAAATTTATAAATAATTCTAGAACAAGTATAAAAATATCTGTGAAACACAAGGATAGTGAAATAATATTTAGGTATTATCATTTAATTTTGTAATCACTGCATAATTGATATTGTAATTTAATTACTTGTAGGGTATTTTTTTAAAATATTAATTACGGCAAATTCAATTCAATTTTATTGCAATTAGAGTCCACATGTATTATTAATAAAAATGATATATTTTCTACTAGCAAACGACACTATACAATTACATAATCATGGTTGACGATACAAAGATTTATCACAGTCATAACCATGTCATGGAAAATTGGCTGCCTTGTTAGGGAGGGTTCACTATACGAAACGATGCAGACAAGGCCTCTTTACCTCCATGACTCTTTCTATTTAGTTGTTATACAAAGTCCTTCTCAACTCTTTGATAGATGTATCCATTTGATGCAGTTCCTTTATGTTCGAGTCATCAATGAAGCCACACACCAACTTTAGTATGAGTGGTTGAGTATCAATTTTGCGAAATACGGAGAGCTTTAATATAGGTGTTGAGAGAAAATTGAGAAATGTTAAACTAAAATGATCAATGGGCCATTTCCCTCCACAAAAAGTTAGTTTCGCAAACATTTCAACAAGGTTAGTTTTTGTGCCTCTTCAAAGGGTCATTTTCGATATTTTCTCTTAATATTAATTGAAGAGAGAAAAAATGATGTAATAATAAAGAGAGAGAAAATAAAACTTTTTTTTTTTAAAGAAATAGAAAATATTTATATTGAGTGTAAAATATCGTTGTATATATTGATGTGAGTAAATTTAAACCAATGAAATCTTGTACATCTAATAGTCAGCAATAATCAATAAATTATGTCAAAATTTATGTTATCCGATCCTGTTTCTATATATACATATATATATATATATATATATGTCACTAGTTTTAGGTCCGCATAATAAAATAATAGCTTGTAGACAGATGGCAGCCATTTGGAATAATAATTCCGGACAACTGATATTTAAAGCTTGTGGGACCGTAAAGTGGCTGAAGATGGACGCTTACATATCACGTGATAAAGATTTAAAACTTGTGGGACACTGAAAGGGAAAAACCTTGGCTGAAGATGGATGCTTACATTACATATCACGTGATAAAGATTCTCACATTCGAGATTCTTTCTTGTAAGTCCTCCAAAAAAAAAAAAAAAAAGATTCTTTCTTATAAACAGAGATTGTATATTTAGCAAACACGTCAAATTATTATGTGGCCGATCAGATTAAATATACAAATAAAATAGTTTTTTTGCCAAATAGTTGGATATGTTGAAGTAATGAATTTAAATAACAAATTTAACTAAATAAAGCTCTAGCCATTATCGCATATTTAGTAATCACAATAAATGTTTTAAGTTGGCAATCAAATTAAACATACAAGCAAATTAGTTTTTTTAACAAATAGTTAAATATTGAAGTCACAAATTTAAATGTCAAATTTAACTAAATAAACTGCTATCTTATTATTATATATTTAGTAAGCACCATGAATGCTTAAGTTACCAATTATCAAAGTAAATGTACTTTCAATTATGTTCTTGGCATATAGTTGTATATAGGGAAGGGCCAAAAAAAATGACCTCAACTTACCTGACCCAAGGGTGCTCGAACCAAAGAAGGGTGTTTAGTTTTGCATATGGATAACTGAATATTTTTTGGGTCAGTTCGGTTTTGGAACCGATCTAAAAAACCGAGAATAAGGTCACATGCATAAATTCGCATGTACCTTATATAAGGTCTATCCCTAATTAGAATCCCATTTTCTTCTTCTTCTTTGCAACTAGCCACCCTGACCCCATTTGTTTCTTCTTTTTCTTTGTAGCCATTCGTCGTTCACCGCAAGGAGCACTTGGGCTGAAAATCCGTTATAGTCGAATAGACCAGTAAGCCCATAAACCTAAAAATAAGAATGAGACAATATAAAGGCCATTACTCAAGGACACGTTAACAAACACCACATGAATAGGAGAATGTAACATATCAAATAATGCGAAGGCAGTAAGGCAACCAAGATTAATGAACTCACATGAGATACACCTCAAGGTTGCAACGATCTAACAGCTCATAGAATACAATTAGCTCGTAATTTTCCTTAGCAGCATAGAATTCCAAGAAATGAAAAGATTCTTATTTCACGTAGAAGATCACTCCAAATGGGAAGCTAATTCTAATATTAATATCGATGTATTAATTATAATTTGATTTGAATATAAGGTACTAAATACAATATCATATAAATTAGAAAAGATGATCTTAGTCTTTTCTATATTCTAGCAACCTTATTGTATATAAACAATGAATCCTAACACTATATAAAGAGTCATTCACATGTACAAACGACAGGCTTAGAAGCTCATACATAAGTCGGTAGCAAAAAGTGTTAAAAACCCTAGTAGAAACCCCGATAAACATAGTCTTCTCCTTCAGCAAAAAAATAACTGTGGACGTAAGTATTACTTATAAAGTCAAACCACATTAAAAACTCTATTGTCTCTTTGGTTATTTATTTTTTATTTTTTTGCATTATTACTGCTTATTATTCTTACCATTGCTACCTACATATTAATTTCATCCAATCCTTATGATTCGCTCAATTCACTATATTTACATTAATTCTAGTGTTGATCAATTTTTTTATGTCAACAGTAGTCTTACGATTTTAACTAGCATTTGTGTCTAAGATGTTGAGGCAAAATGCAGCTTTAATTAAAACAAAACTAGATTTTGGAAAATAATTTTGAATTTAATATTAATAAACAGATATTTTTCTTCTTTGTCAAACAACCTTTCTCATTGAAAGTTTTCATATTCTATTTTTCTAATCAAATTTCTTCTTCCACCAACTTCACTCCGTACTTTTAGCATTGAAAATGTGCACATTATGGACACATTTAGAAGGGAGGAAATAGGATGAGATTGGATAAAAAATTTCCAACACAAAAAGCTACTGTTTGAAACAAGTTTGGATGAAAAATTTCCCATCCTAGGCCATGTAGGCACCACAACGAAAACCTATACTGGTGGAATTTCGAAGACCCACCAATGCTAGTCGATTTTTGAAATTCTGCCTATGAGGGATTTCTTTTTCTTTTTAATTTAATTTAATTTTTTAAGTTTATTTACTAAAAAATATTACAATGTATTGTAATATTAAATATATTTAATAATTATAAATTTATTTAATAGTTTTGTAAATTTAAAATTTATGAAAAAATAAATTTTTATTTTTATCTATTTTATTTTTTATTTATATTAAATATATTTAAAGATTAATTTATTATATAATATTTAAAATTCAATGTACACAAATATTAAATTAATTTAGTCAAATCCACTTCAATTGAATGCCAACTACACAAAACACGGTATAATGCTACTTTAATATTATCCAATTCTATCTCGTACCATCCTGTCTCATTCTTTCCTATCCAATTTTATGCATTAAATGAGGCCTAAAGTCACGATCTATAAGAAAATTTTATTTCAATATTAATAGGCTAATTTGTATTGTAGTTATGATTAAACATAAAAGATTTGTGAATGTGAATCATAAGACTAGGTACCTTAACTTGTATATTTTTCCCCTTCTTTAAACATCAAATTTTATACTAAATGAGTGAAAGTACATAATAAGGCTTTCTATTTGAATAAAAATCATATGCACAAATTTATTTACATTAAAATATTAGTATCATAATTATCACTATAATGAAATCTTCATAATAATAGGCTCAAATATATGCGCAAATTTATAAATAATTCTAGAACAAGTATAAAAATATCTATGAAACACAAGGATAGTGAAATAATATTTAGGTATTATCATTTAATTTTGTTATCACTGCATAATTGATATTGTAATTTAATTACTTGTAGGGCTTTTTTTTAAAAAATATTAATTACAGCAAATTTGATTCAATTTTATTGCAATTAGAGTCCACATGTATTATTAATAAAAATGATATATTTTCAACTAGCAAACTACACTATACAATTACATAATCATGATTGACGATACAAAGAATTATCATAGTCATAACCATGTCATGGGAAAATTGTCTCCCTGGTTAAGGAGGGTTCACTACACGAAATGATGCAGACAAGGCCTCTTTACCTCCATGACTCTTTCTATTTAGTTGTTATGCAAGGTCCTTCTCAACTCTTTGATAGATGTATCAATTTGATGTAGTTCCTTTATGTTCAAGTCATCAATGAAGCCACACATCAACATTTAGTATAAGTGGTTGAATATCCATTTTAACATTTAAAAAGTTATTGGTTTAAGTCTTACTCTTATCCTTTAAAACATAATATGTGAGTTATGAGTCTTCACTTGATAGGAGTTACCCTTTCCCTGTTTGTGGGAGTAGCCATCGAACTGATCTATCTTGACAGGTTCTAGCAGTAATTTGACTCATAAGATATCAACATAAAAATAAAAAATAAAAAGTAAAGACTCATCAATGAAGCCTACTCACCAATCTTGTGTTTTTGTTTGGTTGACATATCCTCATGGGGCTTTTCACATCTCCTTTAGGCTACATTTGGCACGCGAGATTAGAATTGAATAGAATTGATTCAATTGGATTGAATTGGAATGAAAAATTATCATCCCATATTTGGTAAAATTTGGGATTGGATTAAAAATTATACCACATCATGTTTAGTGTAGGTTGGGATTGGATTGGAATAAATTAATTTAATTTTTTATTATATAAAATTAATTTTATAAAAAATCTAAAAACAAAATAAAAAACCAAACATCATCTTCCGCAATTCATCAAATATCAAAAACCACACTTCATTAATATTATTATCTCTCACAATTCAACATCATCAATCCACTTCATCAATATCATCATCTCTCACAATTCAACATCATCAATCCACAGTTCATTAATATCATTAATCCAATTCATCGATATCATCATATCCTATAACAACAACATCATCATTAACATGAAATCATCATGACATAAAAAAAACAAAAAACAAAAAAACAAAAAACAAAAACACTGAGAACTGAACCCAAAACCAGATGGTTTTGGGTTCATCGTCGAACCCAGAACCATCGTCAACCCAGAACTAGATCGGTTCTAAGTTCACCGAACTAGAACCAGATGAATCCAGAACTAGATCGAACTCAAAACCGATCAACTCAAAGAAGAAGATGAAAAAGAAGAAGAAGAAGAAGAAGAAGAGAGGTTCCATGGATGTTTGATGAGAGAAGAAAGAAATGTGAGAGAGAGATAAATGGAGAGAAGAAAAATATATGAAATCCAATCTCATCCCACCCAATGACATGGTTGTGGGTGGGATTGAAAAATGCCAAATGAATGGTACACCTGCCCACACTTTTTCTCATTGTCTAGTTGGTGAAAGCGTTTGTTGTAGTACCAGTTCAGCTTCACAATACTTACCTAACAATGAGTCTCAATAAAAGGGAGAAGTGTTAACATTTGGTAAAGAGTTCAATCCGAGGAAGCAAATCAACATAGCTTCAACTGAAGGGGTGGCAAAGGCGTATGGCTTCCCTGATGGTCAGAATACCACAACACAGACCTTATTAGCACCGGTTATAGACAACCTCACTTGCCTTTATATTGATTCATGTCTAGGCTGCTTGGTGAATGTTATCGTCATGTAATCTTTTAGTCCTTGTTTTTCCCTGCCAAACTTAGATAATGATAACATTCACCAAACGTGGAACAAAAATCTCCAAAAAGGAAAGGGAGCTTGTCAATCTAATTGGCCTTGCGGTGTTCTCACCATCGGGGAAAGCCTACTTCTTTGGCCATCCTTCATAGGAAGCTATTTCGAACTGCATCCTGGAAGTGAACATCTACCTTCAAATGATAGCACCATTCTCTCGCTAATTAAGGCTCATCTCTAGGTAAGAATTCTGGAGCAATTGCCCATTTGATATTTTTGCTCTTTGTTAGAGGTGGAAGTCCCACATTTAAATAACAAATTTAACTAAGTAAAGCTCTACAATATTATTGCACATTTATTAAGTACAATAAATGTTTAAGTGGCCAATTAAATTAAATGTACAAACAATAATATAGTTCACGACAAATATTTGGATGTTAAGGTAATAAATTGAATATATTAAAAAACTGAACCAAATATAGCATTGGCCATTTCCACATATTTAGTTAGCACAATGTGGAGCAATTACCCATTTGATTTTTTGCACTTTATTAGAGGTTCAATTCCTGCATTTATATAACAATTTAACTAACTGCAGCTCTACAATAGTATCATATATTTAGTAAGTTCAACAAATGTTTAAGTGGCCAATTAAATTAAATGTACAAACAATAATATAGTTCACGACAAAAATTTGGATGTTAAGGTAATAAATTTAATATATTAAAAAACTTAACCAAATGTAGCTTTGGCCATTTCCACATATTTAGTTAGCACAATGTGGAGCAATTACCCATTTGATTTTTTGCACTTTGTTAGAGGTCCAATTCCTGCATTTATATAACAATTTAAACTGAAAGAGGAAGAAAAGAAAAAGCTTAGTTTTTCTTTAAACCATATTTTTATCCAAAAAAAGAAAGAACCCCGTGGGACACAAATAATAAGATTATCGAAATAAGATTCTTTAACTTTACTTTTTTTTTTTTTTTCTTTAAATCTTTATTTAAGCAAAGATTTGAGACTCAATTATTAGAGTTTAATTACTGCAAAATAAAATCGTCTGTGTGGAGCAAATTTGGTCATGAACTTGACTGTATTTATTGTTTTCACTTTGTCATTATTTAAGCATATATTTATAACAAAATTTTTAAATAAAATATGAATATATAAATCAAATTTTTGGATGGCAATATCAACACCCTTTTATTTCTTATTTTTATTGATACATAATTTTTTTCAACTATGACAATTTTAGAGATTAAGGAAAATAATACAATTTTAACCCTCCATCGCATTTATGTAGGTATGATTGACATAACATTATGCCAACATCATCTTGTTTATACACAGAATTATTTTACATAAAGAAATACCTTTAATTAAATATGAAAATTAAAAAATTTTAATTATAAAAATTGTAGGCATGTGCACCAAAACCTAGTAATAACAATAAATCAGACTGGATGTAAGGGGAACGATTGTTTCTTTCTTCTTTTTTTTTTTTTTTTTTTTTTTAATATGAAAATTAAATGGTCCTGAAAATTTTCCTAAAGATTAAATATAAACTGAAATTTGGATCTAAATTACATGTTTATATTTTTTTTCCTATCTTGGTAGTTACGGTCAACTTAGTTGTCTTTTAAAAATATTTTTTTAAATAATTAATTTAATATTTATACTTTTTTAAACTTGAGGTTATCTGTTATTATTTAATATAATAAAAAAAACTAAAAATATTAATTTAATGAATTTTAAACCACTTTTACATAAATATGATAACATTTTATTCATAATTAATATATAAGAAAAAGTAATATATAAATAATTTTTATATTATTTAATAAACAAGATGAGAATTCAACAATGGTATTGAAATGTTAATGATTTGCCATAACTTCCAAGTTATGATCTATGCAGAATAGGACTAAGATAATTAGCTTTTGTTTATTATAAGTATTATATTATAATAAAAAATTTGTATAATACATTATTAAGACAAAATTGGAAATATATTATGTATAAGAGAATAAATTTGTGAATTTTTTTTTTTTTTAAATATAATCTAGTGATTCACAATAAATTTAAAAGTGGAAACTTTTTACATTTTCCTTCATTTTTTTTTTTCTTTTAACATTTGTAAGTTGTCAAACAACTTAACAATGTGAAAAAAATAACTTATAAAACAACTTAACAAATTCAATTTAGATTCGTTTAGCATTGAGTTGAAAAAACAAACAACACCGGCATTACTTTTTTCCCAAAAGATCAATTTTTATTTTGATCCTTATGTAATAACAAAGTAGTAATTTTTACTTACGAATATATTTTTCTCCATGATCCCTAAAGTTTTAGAAACTTACTTAATTAGTCTCTCTTTTAGTCATTTGTTAGTCAACTTTGGGTTATTTTGATCATTTCATGCAAAAGTAAAGCAAAAATAAAAAAAAAAAAAAAAAAAAAAAAAAAAAAGAAAAAGATCTCCACTAACCCTTTGAATAATAAATGGTGGATATCAAAAGCATTCAAAATTGAATTTAAGAAAAAAAAAATTAAAAAAAATTAAAAAGTCCACTTGATCCCCCATTATCCATCTCAAGATAAGATGGACAATAGGGATCATCTATCACATTAATTGATTGGAATACCAAATGATGGATCTATATTGCCTAGAAATTCAAGAGATTAATCGCCACCGCATGGAGATCTAGGTAATGGAAGATCTCTATCACTATGATGAAGATCTTTTATCACCTGAATCTCCAGGTAATAGAGATCCTTCATATGGTTTTTTGGACAATGGAGAGGATGGACGATCCTTACCATCCATCATTGACCATCTTGAGATGAAAGTTGGGGATTAAGTAGATATATATATTTTTGATATTTTTTTGTTTAAAAATAATTTTTTTTCTTTAATTCCATTTTTTTGAAAGATTTTTTAACTCTAATTGAAATATTGTTTTTTTTTTTTTTTAATTCTAATTCTTTTTTTTAATCAATTTTTGTTTGAATGAATATCAATTTTTAAGTTATAAATTTTCAAGAAAAAACTTCATTTTAGTTCTTAAGGTTTCAACAAATATTAGGTTTTTAAATATTTTTTTAGAAATAATTCTTTTCATCCCTAACTTTTCTAAAACTCTTCCAAAAAGTTCAAATCCAAAAAGTTCAAATCGTCAGTCAATTTACAGTCAATAATGATTTTAAGCAATTTAAATTATAATTTAATAACTTAAATTCAAACGCATTTTAGATAATTTAACTTGTAAATTTATTGTTTTATGAAGATAATCCGATAATTTATATGCCACTAGCAACCATCCAAAGCCAAAATATTTTTTAACGCAATCTGTTAATGTTGATCAAAAGTTGACTGATGGTTTGAACTTTTTTTAAGTATTTTGGAAAAGTTAGGGATGAAAAAAACTATTTTCAAAAGAGCTTTAAAAACTTAATATTTTCTAAAACCTCAATGACTAAAATAAAGTTTCCCCTATTTTTAATATATAAATTATTAGTTTTCATTATATTTATATAATTAATTTGTTTTGAATTGTACTTCCATTTTATCTATTTTCTATATAATTTATAAGCTTTTTTTTTTATATTTTTTAATTTATGAATTTAAAAAAAATATTTAATTTCATGTTAAAGGTATTTTGGTAATAATAAGCAAAGTCAAATTATAACTTTCTAATTTTAAAGGCAAATTGATCTTTTTCATGCATATAATAATCGTTTAAAAGTTAAACAGTTTCTCAATAAATTCTGTCATGTTTTACCCTTGGATTTTACATCAAAAAAATTGAGGTTTATTCAATCTAACAGTTATTAAAGTTTGATAGGATTTTTTGAAATAATAGATTTTGGTGAAATTCATGAACTCTATAGATTTTATATAGATTTTGTTAAAATTTTTTATGACATCCGATGAAATCTTTATGAATAGGATAAGATTTGTGATCTACTTTTTGTTTTTTCACAAATTATATTTTCAAATCTATCAAAATTCATTGAATTATATCACTTATATAAAATCTACAAAGTTAATGACTTTTTTAACATATCTAAATTTATTTGGACTTTTTAAAAATTTAAATAGAATATATATGAATTTGTATGAATTTCAATAGGATCCAAACAAATATGATTTTTTTTTTTTAATATAAGGTTGTTGGTCAAAACCAACGTATTATTAAAAAAGAAAAAGAGTACAAAAAGAGAAAAGACAAAAAACCAATAGGATTAGAAACTGAACATGAGAAGAGAAAGATAGTAGAAGATTTAGTTGAAACCAAAACTTTACAAATCAATCTCTATTATAGATCTCATTAAAAACCTTATTGGAAAAACCCAATGGGAAAGACTCGGTAAGAAAAAAAGAGTGTTCACTCCCTAAAGTATAAACTAACAAAACCAATATCAACATTTGCCAAGTAGATGATCATAAAGAAAAGGGCTTAAAAAGTCAGGAACTATTCACTACCAGGTGAAACAAACAAAAGATAAAGAATGAGAAGCTAGTGCATTCGCAACAGAATTTCCCTCGCAATAAATATGTGTCGCTATGAAATCCATACCTTGTAAATAGTAAAGACATTTCTCCCACACTGATCATTAGCGTCAGTGAACTCTAGAAGAATGGGTAAGAAGAAGAGAAACCACACAAGCATAATCACTTTCTAATCAAAGCTTCGTCCAATGATAATTCCAAACATACTGAATGACATGAATAGTTGTTGTTAATTCTGCCTCAAAAGCATAATCTATTACGAACGGAATAGTAAAGACACTTTTGAAGAATCTAAGAGAGGTAAAAAAAAAATTCTAGCACATTCAACTATACCAAAAGCTCCAAAAGCAAAACCCTCAGTATTAACTTTGATCCATTTTAGGAGAGGGAGAGACCAAGCTACCTCTATAATACGTGGAGCTTTAGGAGGACGAGCTGAAACATAAAGCTTATGTAGAACTAATAAATCATTCATTGAATTCCGTATAGCCCCAGAGCTAAGAGAATCTATTTCTCGAATAGAATGTCAAATAAAAGTCAAACAGTTTCTCAATAAATTGTGTCATGTTTTACCCTTGGATTTTACATCAAAGAAGTTGGGTTTTATTCAATCTAACATTTATTAAAGTTTGATAAGAGTTTTTTGAAATGATAGATTTTGAGGAAATTCATGGACTTTATAGATTTTATATAGATTTTGTTAAAATTTTTTATGACATCCAATGAAATCTTTGGAAATAGCGTAAGATATGTGATAGACTCTTTATTTACAAATTATATTTTCAAATTTATCAAAATCCATTAAATTTCATCACTTACATAAAATCTACAAAGTTAATAACTTTTTAAATACATCTAAATTCATTTTAACTTTTTAAAAATCTAAATTAAATATATCTGAATTTGTATGTATTTCAGTAATATCCAAACAAATATGATCTGAATACACATAAATTTATATGGATTTCAATAGATTTTATACAAGTTTATTGAATACGCCTAAATTTCGATGGACTCTTTAAAACTTTTAATTGAATATACCAAAACTTTTAAAGTTATTTAAATTTTAATGAAATTTTAAATTGAATGTACCCCAATAATTTAATAAATTTTCGATATTTTAGAGACTGACAGGAATCAACAAACGTGTCACAAAGGGGAAAAAGAAGAAAAAAGGAAAATGATAACTCATGACAGAGGGATGAAAAATGAAAATTTTCCAAAAAAAAATTGATAAATACTGTGTGTTTGTTGGATCGGTAATTTTATGGGATGGGATTAGAAACTATCTATCCCCGACAAGGAAAGGGAAGTTTTCTTTCCCAAGTTTGCGTGGACCTCATGGAATTCCCTGCTTGAGCCGAATTTTGAAACCCGACAACATTGGTAGGTATCAAGAATCCCGCTCATGCGGGATTTAATTTTTTTAATCATTTTTAATTAATATAATAAATCAATAATTATAATATTAAATATATTTAAAATTATAATTTTATTTAAAATAGTTTTTTAGAAGTTATTTAAAATAGTTTTATAATTAAAATCTTTTAATATTTTTTAAAAGTAAATTATATTTTATTAATTTTTGCTTTTATTATTTATTATTTACATTAAATAGTTTAAAATTAATTCAAATATTTTTATTTAAAAATTAATTTTATTTAATATTAAATTAATTTAGTTAACTCCAATCGAATCCAATTATAACTGCACACCACATTATAGGACATATCAAATCTCAGCCCCTGTCAGTGGAGACAAAAGGTGGTGCCCACTCGGGACCACCGTGTGAAAACGTTTGTGTTTAAGAAGGAGAGTTGGAGTTGGAGAGTATCAGCAACGAAAAACAAACAAGAAGCACCCAGCGGAGGGAGAGAGCGAGAGAGAAATGGAGGCTTCAGCAAAAGTAGGTTCGTTGTTCATATACCCAATCAAGTCATGCAAAGGAATTTCTGTCTCTCAGGCACCTCTGACTCCTACTGGTATTACATCACTCACTCTGTCACTTCTCACTACTATGTTTATCATTCCTTGTTCTTAGTTTGGCCAACTTGGTTTTTCTTCTACTTTTGTTGATTTCTACATTCAAAATCTCATCTTGGTTATGTGCATGTGTTGTTTCGGTGCATTTCTCGGGTTCTCTTGCTCAAACTTTTGTGGAATTGCGTGCTTTATTTGTTCCTCTGTTTTTGACTAGTGGTTGATGGAAAATGATAAGCGAGAATCATTTGATCACGTTTTGAATGTGTTTAACGTGCTTTCATCATCTTTTGAATGGTCACTTTTGTTCTGTTCTATTATTTTCATTGTACAAGTTTATTGAATAATCATCGTATTTTTTGTACTTTATTTAAAAAAAAAAACAATTATGTTTGTTTGTTTTTTTCCTAGATAGATTCTTCAAAAGGAATTGGAATATATAAGTTTAATTTTTAGCTTGTAATTTGTATATTGAGACACAATTTTGTAGAAAATTTTGTTATTTATTGTCTATACTTGATGAGTTAAATCAGTTACATCTAGTCCTGGTAATCATGGAGTGAAAATCGAGCTTTACTTGGTCAAATTTTAGCTGAATAATTGAATTTTTTTTAATGATATTGAGATGAACTGATCATAGTTTTGATTTGGGGTGTTTTGAATTTAATCTGAAAAAGAACACGAACATGTAAATCTCATTGTGCTGTCCAAGCCTTTATATTCTCAATTATGCGACATTGAAATGGTTGATGCTGATGTTGTAATCTTCACATGAATTTTCCTGCTTTAGTTACTAAACTGTTGGATTTCTTTGTTCTTGATGGTTGGACATGCAAACTTAACTTGCATATTTTTATTTTATTCCCCATTTGGATATACAGGATTTCGATGGGATAGGCACTGGATGGTAGTTAATCATAAAGGGAGGGCATATACTCAAAGAAACCAATCAAAACTTGCTCTGGTTCAGGTAGAGCTGCCGAATGAGGCATTTTTGGAGGAATGGGAACCTACTAAGAGCTCATATATGGGTAAAATCATTTTCTTCTTCATTTTTCTTCTATCTTGCAACAAAGATGTTGAAATTGTAGTTATTGCCTCTGTTCTTGTGATTTTTTATAGCCAGATTATTGTGCCTATTTGGAACAGAAGAAAATTTGTTGTTCATGAGTGGATGATTAAGATGAGTGCAGCTTGTGTTAAGTTTGATTGTCTATTCTGAAATAAAAGTCATACATAGTATGTATTATCTTAATGGCTTTGGATTTATCAGTGACTGGCTGCTAGCTTCTCTCTAAATTGAAAATTCAATCTGCTTTTATCTGTCCATCACTATTGGAAGCTGTTTTCACATCTTATTCTCATTGTACGTGTTGAGTCTTCAGGGGTTTGGTTTGTAAAATTATGTCCTTTCTTGCAAGTTGATTGACTACGTTCTTAAATATAAATGTTAAGATCTTTGGAAGAGGGGTTTAATATTTTGTCCACAAAGGAATGACCTAATGAGTTATATCTCATGTAGTGAAGTAGACGTCAAGGGATCAATTTCCTTTCACACCACTGTTAAAGAAGGTTTATTTGCTTTCGTACATGGAATTAGATGGGGGTGTGATGTGTGGTTGCAAGGGAAAAAAAAACAGGAGCTTGTCATTTATATAAGATTTCATATGGTTGAATATCAAATATTGTTATTGTGATCATTCAAATAAGATGCTACACATCCTAGCAAATATATTCGAACTAATGGAAATGAGATAGGGTAATAGCTTTTCCCTTTTGACCTGAGCAATATAAAGATAATGCAAGTTGTCATGATGCTCAGTGTTGTATCTTGTGTATTGTCTTCTTTCTGTAAGTTCCACATTCAGGCGTAATTCCTTTCACTTTGAATTTGGGATTAATGGGCATGGTTAAATAGTTCTTTTGCCATTGGCTTGTGGTGCTTGGTCTTTGTATTTTGAATCTGTCTTGAAATGAAAATTTTCTTTCAATGAACAAGTCAATTGATGTCCTTCATTGTTGTGGACTTTGTAACAATATATGTGCTTATTTTTCTTTTCAGATAGTACATCAATGGTGTTTTGCTTTCTTGTCATGTGATTTTCAATGTGATCTAATCTGATATTCACTAACTTTTGCAGCAATAAGAGCTCAGGGTATGGATGTGCTCAAGATTTCACTGAGCAGATTAAATAATTCAACAGATGGTATTTCTGTATGGGAGTGGTCTGGCTCTGCATTGGATGAGGGAGCTGAAGCAGCAAACTGGTTTTTACATGTTATCTTGGGAAAACTAGTCGTCTAGTTTGTTTCAATGCAGGTTTGGTTTTATTTTTGGTGCATATAGTGAGAATGGGTTATTAACTACACTGACTATTGGCGTATGGGCATAATTCATGGTTTTTCAAAATGAATATGCATGCTGTTATATTTCCTAATCAAAATTAGGTCATAATGAGGCTACATTCTTACTTCTGCAGCTTCACAAACTAGGCCTGTTGATCCTGCATATGCTCGTGGACACAAAGTTATGTTTGCTGATATGTATCCATTTATGCTGTTGTCTCAGGTTAGTCAACTTGAGAGGCATGAAATACAGTTGTTCTTGTAGTTATATGATGTCTCAAACCTTATGCTTATCAATATGTCATTTGTAGGAATCTTTGGACGCACTGAATAAGCTTCTCAATGAGCCAGTTCCAATCAACCGTTTCAGACCCAAGTACGTATCTAGAAACAAATCATATATGTTTGTTATTAAAAGCACTATAAGACTTCTAAATTCTTGTGTTACCCAGCTTCAAATTTGTGATCTTCACTTTCTACTATTTGTTGTTATCATTATGCCCCGTAGGAGTCAATGCTTGCAACTGTGTTCCCTGGATTCATATTGTTGATTTGTCTGGTTTCAGAGTCACTTAAATTATACAAATTCTCTGTTATTTTCTTCTCCTCATCCTCTTTGATTACCCCACTACTGCTTTCTTCTTCGCTTGGTGTATGAATACCAAATTTTTTCATGCTGAGGCCACGGCCAAGTGAAGGAAAAATGCTATTCACCGACTTTATGATGACACTGGGCATACGGTGGAATCAAAGGAGGGTATGGCAGCCTTGGTATGTTCTTATTTTTCAAATCTTCTTAATACCTCTTTACCCAATGATGTTGATATAGATATGGTGTACTCTCACTTGCAATCAGTTGTAGATATGGCAGGGTGTAGTATTTTGTCTGCTCCCTATAGTTTGGATGAAATTCGACGGGCGGTTTTCGACCTGGGACCTACTAAAGCTCAAGGTCCGGATGGCTTTCAAGCCATCTTTTTTCAAAAATTTTGGGATATAGTTGGTGTGGATGTCTCTAAGGTATCTCTTCAAGTTCTGTGGGGAAACTGCTCCATGATAGACTTTAATGACACCAATGTAGTTCCCATTCCTAAGCAAAAGAATCCTAGGTACCTCAAAGACTTTCGACCTATAAGTTTGAGTTCCGTTTTGTATAAGATAGTTGCAAAAGTGTTTGCTAATAGGCTCAAGAGAGTTCTGCCTTATTTGATTTCCCCTCAGCGGGCTGCCTTTGTTCAAGGTCTCCAAATTTTCGACAATATTCTAACTTCTTTTGAGATCCTGCATTCTCTTCATCATCAACGTTCAGAAGCCTTGGGTTGGATAGCTGTCAAGCTTGATATGATCAAGATATCTGACAGGATTGAATGAAGAATTTCTTGAAAAAGTTCTTATCAAAATGGGTTTCCCTCAGCACTTCATATACTTAATTATTGATTGTATCACTTCCACTAATCTTTCTTTCCTTCTCAATGGTGTTCAGGTAGGAAGTGTGCATCCATCTCGTGGGATTCGTCAAGGATGTCCGCTATCACTCTATCTTTTTATTCTCTGTGTTGAGGCTCAAAATGCTGAGAACAACAGACGTGGCCTTGGCTTACGCTGTGATTGAAATAGCCTCCTTGTTAGTCACCTGTTTTTCGCTGATGATAGTTTGCCATCTTGTAAAGCCACACTTGACAACTGTAGGCAGATTCTTCAGCTCCTTCAGATATATGGCAAAGCATCAGGTCAGCTTGTTAATTTGAAAAATCTACATTAACTTTCAGTCCCAATACTTCTCCAAATATGCGAAAGAATATTCAGACTTTGTTCGGAGTGACAGCTGGTTCTTCTTATGACAAATATTTAGGCTTGCCAACTGTTGTTGGTCGCTGTAAGAAGAAGACGTTTAATGCCTTTAAAGAACGAGTTTGGAATAAGTTTCAGGGACAGAAAGGTCAACTCTTTTCGCAGGGGGGGAAAGAGGTGTTGATCAAGGCAGTAGTGCAAGTTGTCCCTTCATACTTGATAAGTATTTTCAGGCTTCCTATTGGCTTTTATTAAGAGCTTAGTGCTATGACATCCAGATTTTGGTGGGATTTGAGTGGGGAAAATAGGAAAACCAACTGGATCAAATAGGATTATATGTGTCTTTCTAAGTCTTGCAGAGGTCTTGGTTTCAGAGAGCTTCTCTCCTTTAATCAGGCCTTTCTTGCCAAGCAAGCATGGAGGTTGGTTTCAAACCCGACTTTAATGACAGCAAAGCTTCTTAAAGCCAAATATTTTCCAAATGAAGACTTTTTACAGGCTACACTTAAAAGGGGCTGCTCTTACATATGGACTAGTCTCCTATGGGGACGTGACCCTCTGAAGAAAGGATTGAGGTGGCAAGTTGGTAATGGACTATCTATTAAAGCTTTTAACTTCCCCTGGCTTCGTCGTCCGTCATCTTTCACTCTATTTCCCCTTGTATTGATTCTACTGTTCGGGTGGTTGATCTTTTTGATTTTCAATCTAGAAACTGAAAAATGGCGGCTTTGTCCAATCTTTTTGTACCTGCTGATCGCAACTTTCTTCTCTAAATCGCTCTAGGCTCGAGGCCAACAAATGATTTCTTACGATGACATTATACAAACTCAGGCTTGCATTCTATCAAGAGTGGATATCAATTGGCTATGTCTTTCAAAGCTTTCACATCTCCTTCTACTAGTGCTTCAGGGCAGGGGTAATGGAAAGCGATGTGGTCCTTTCATATCCCTTCTCAAATGAAGATTTTTGTCTAGCGCGCTTGTGTTGATGCTCTTCCTGTCAAGCTGAACTTGGCTCAACGTCATATAGGATCTGATACTCTTTGCCCTCGCTATTAGGTATCTCCCAAATCCATCTCTCATGCTTTATTGTGGTGTTCTCGGCTTCGTCAAGTGTGGGAAAGCTAGGATGTTTGGCATCTTTTGTTCTCTTTTCAGCATCTTTCTATCATTGATGTTTTGTGGGGTTTTTGGACAAATGTCAGTTGCGACAGCCTTGTTCAATTATGTATGTTGATGTGGGCAGTATGGTATCACAGGAATGCATCCTTTCATGATGGTTGCATTCAATCTCCTGTTGATCTCATATCTCAGGCTCTTCAATTGTTAGAGGAGTTTTCAATCATCTGTAACGACCGTTTTCGGTCTCCATGCCCACTTCTGATTTCCAAGCTTCCACTTCATGGTGTCCTCCTCCTACTGGTTGGTTAACACTCAACTCAGATGTGGCGATTAGATCTAGTCTATCTGTTTTTGGCATTGGTTGTGTTATCAGAAATCATGAAGGCGGGGTTGTAGCTGCTATCTGTAAATTCGGATGTGGTAAGTTTTCTTTTGCTTTGGGAGAAATATTGGCTTTACAGGAGGGTCTCTTGCTTGCTAAAAATTTGCGTTTGCGGGTTCACATAGTACAACTCAATGCAACTAATGTTGTCTGAGAAATCGCCTCAATGTAATTCAATGTTTATATCATTTTTTGGCTGTAAATAAAGTCAAAATGTTTTGTTAGGAAGTTGGTGTTGTAAAGTATCAGGTCATTTCCAGACAGTGGAATCGTCTAGCTCATAAACTGGATTACTTAGCTATGTCTTCTAATATTGTACATGAGTGGTTTAATATCGCTATTTCATGTGTCTTTCCTTCTGAGGTTTCGTAATATATATATGTTCTTTCAAAAAAAAATTAATAATAATAATGAAGTTTGAACATGAAACAAATGAAATTTGGACACACGTAGTAGCATGAAATTTTATTAATGTCCATTAGATTGAAAATTATTGATAATGTAAGCAAAAATGATTTTACATTGTTAGTTAAAATTTCTCTTTGCTATTTTATTTATACACACACACGCAAAGTCAACCCCATCAACTTATCAAGTTTATACATGATCGATGTGCACTATAGATACCATAATTGTAGGAATTCAAGTTCCACCAAACACGTTTTACAAACTTCATATAAGTAGTTTTTTCTCCTTCTATAGGAGGGAGCGTAATTATCTCCCAATTATTTTCATATTCAATCCTAGTAAATAGTAATTAATTTCAACAAATTCCAATAGATCTCTGATTTATTTGTATTAATTGGAGGGAAAAAAAAAACCTACCAAGTTGATTATGGATTGAATGTTGATTGATATATGATGTATCATATCTAAGACAACAAGCAATCTATTATGAACTGACATGAAAATGATGTATTTGTTATGCTTTGCAATATGATTTCATTCTGTTGGACTCGAGGCAACCGGTCTCTTTACATCCCATTAACAGTAGAGTAATGACTATGAGGAAATTTTCAACCAAACTAGCAAAGTTTATTAAAAACTTAAACAAGATATTTAATCAAATATCTTTTACAGAGCGGTCAAACACGTCACTAGGTCAAAATTATATTTTACCACCTCATCCAAATGTTTATTTTGAATATAAGTATTGGAAAACACATTTTAATTTGACTATTTATCAAGTCATATTTATATCATATAAGAAGCAAAGTCTGTTAACATCGATAACATGATATTTTTTTTCAAAACACAATTCATGAGAGCATTGGAGATGCCATTATAACCCCTTAACCCCATCTGTATTTGGGGAAAGATTTTGGAGATCAATTGACTACTTCCACTTCCCTAATTTTATCTATTTATAACATAAAAATATAAAAATATTTATATTTAAGAATTAAATCTATTCTACTAACTCCTTTTGACTTACTAGATTGTAATTTTTTTTCCATTACTTGCCCTGAACTTTCCTCCGAGGTTGCTACAAATATAATATGTAGTTTTGTCTTTTTAATATAAATTACTGAATTATTCATTTAAGTTATTAAATTATGACTTTTTTAATCTATGGGGCGGTTTAGTGGGCTACAGCAAGTGGTGCAGGAAATTTAGGATGAAATTTCCTTTGCCTAGCTTCAGAGGAGGATGATCGAGGGTAGGTGCAAAAATTAATATTTCTATAGCACTATTTAAAATATAATACACTAAATATGTATGTGTATATTAATTAATATACACAAAAGTTTTGTATTACATATATAAATGTATATATATATATATTTAATTTTATCATTCTCTATTATAAATATAAAAAAGATGATATATACAATTCATTCAAAAGAAACGTATATATCCAACAACTTTTCTTAATGCATGCAATTAGATCATTGAATGAAATTTTGTTATTAAGGACTTCGCCTTAAAAAAGTTACAACCGTCCTCATAGTTCGAACTTAAATTCAGTAAAGATTTTTTTTAATATTCAACTCTTTTTTGAATGAATTTTAATATACAACTAATCAAACACATATTAATAGAAGTTATATTACAAATAAAGTACACAGTTATCAGAGCAAATGATATATTCTAGTTTCTAGTTTTTTTTTTTTTTTCGAAAAAAGTTTCTAGTTTTTTTTGTTATTTTATTTTCATACATTTCCAAGACCACCAAATTTTTAGGTGCAACGTTTTGATTATTCAATCAAGCAAAAAATAAAATATCTAAGGAGAATCCTTGTTTATATTTTTAATGGTGAGACAGCTTTTTCCAAAGAGTTCAAAGAATGGAAAAACTATACATCCAGTAAACAAGATTCCCTGCAAACCATTCACTCATGGTCGGTTTGGGAGATCTTATTCGAATTTGAACTTTCAGCAGTAAATTTTCAGAATTTGAGCTGAAAAAAAATTATTAGTTGTTTAGTTATTTAATTTTGAAGTAACTTTTATATAATTAATTTATTAAATAACACATCAAATAGTATAGTGTTGATTATGTGTTCTTTTTCTTTTTTTTTTTTTCATAAATAAGGAAAAACGTGTTAAATTTGTGTTTTTTCAAGGTTTTTAGTTAGAAAGATTGTAATGGAATTAAAAAATATATATCATAATGATATTTTTGACTTTTCAATACTTTAAAAACACTTAGAAACTTCTTTTCCAAAGTATCTAAAATTTGAGTTTCTTTTAATAGATATAAAATAAATTTTTTAATCGTTCAAAAAATCTAGTGAAATACTAACCAAGCAATACGAAAAAAAAATAAATAAATAAAAGAGATTTTGAAATTAAAAAAGGAATCTATTTACTAGTAAAACATCAATTCTTCTTATTACGAATTTTCCAACATCAGTTTGACTGAAATTGGTGTAAAGACTTCAGTTTGGATTATTTGTTTGACTTGAAGGTATTGTCAGTATTGAACATGCATATCAAACCAAGTCTTGCTAAATATGTTCATGTTAGGGCTTTTATTTTTTTTGTCAAAAAATTAGACTGGTGTAAATTTTGAGTTGCAAAAGATTTAAACAAAAATCAAAACCGCACTATTGGTATTTGTAAGAATTGTAGAGACCGCCATACATACTTACAGTCAACCAAACCTAAAGCCAAATAAATTAGATAGTATATTGCTGAGTATGAAGTGCAGTGAGAAGTGCTCAAGTGTGTAATCCATGGTTTACAGAAACATATATATATATTTTTTTACAGAAACATACAATATCTAAGAGAAAAAAATATATTTTTCTCTGATGATACAATTCCTCCTCCTTATGTTCCTCTTCTGTGTCATGCAAGGCCAAGCTAGTCTCTGGCACATACCCCGTCTTTTTTAACTGCCCAATCAGTCCTTCAAGCTTTGAACGTATAGCTTCTCTTTGTGGATGACGTTTGCCTCCAGAGGCAAACTCATGTGGAGGCAAACGTATGCACGTGATTGTCGGTCTCAATCCAGCTTAAACTAGGTTCCTTTCTCACTCTCGACCTTTCATTTCTTTCCTAATTAACCTTGCTTTATTGAAACTTCCACTTGAGCAATATATGTTCGACATTTGCGCGGAACCAAACGAATCTTCAGGCTCCAACTCTTTCAGTTTAGTTGTTGCTAACTCAGCTATCTTGGTCATATATTGAAAATGTAAGGTTTCAAATACTGATTAGATGAAACACTGACGTAAAAAGTATAGTGGAGAACGAGATAGACAATCAGTTTGACTGAAATTGGTGTAAAGACTTCAATTTGGCATTTGATTATTTGTTTGACTTGAAGGTATTGTCAGTATTGAACATGCATATCAAACCAAGTCTTGCTATATACGTTCATGTTAGGGCTTTCTTTTTCTTTGTCAAAAAATTAGACCAGTGTAAATTTTGAGTTGCAAAAGATTAAACAAAAATCGAAACCGCACCATTGGTATTTGTAAGAATTGTAGAGACCGCCATACATACTTATGGTCAACCAAACCTAAAGCCAAATAAATTAGATAGTATATTGTTGAGAAACAACATATGAAGTGCACTGAGAAGTGCTCGAGTGTGTAATCCCTGGTTTACAGAAAAATACATTTTTTCTTCACAGAAACATACAATGTCTAAGAGAAAAAAACATAGTTTTCTCTGCTTCCTTTGACCATGAACAGTCGTTACAGTAACGATCAGTATAGCTGGTTTGATTGGCAATGTCTTTGCAAGTCTTTGCATGGTAACGAGTGAAGTCAGTGATGATTGCCTTTTTCAGACTCTGGACATCTTTACAATGAGGACTACTAATGATAAACGTATTCTTGTTTTCTTTTGCGCAACATTCACGTTCCTACCACTTATGACTTTTCAGCGCCGTGCAACATACATCTTTCCCCCAAAAAAATATATAATTTTAAATTTTAAGAATAAAAGGACACGAAAGCAAAAGCAAAAGCAGACAAAAAAAATTCAAAAATGACGTGGAAAGGCCAAGTTGCACACAATCCTAGATTGTGAAAGCCACAATGTCTAAGTTAGGTGAGAAAAAAAAATTTAAAAAAAAAAAAAATTGAAGAAGAAAAGCAAGACTTTTTAAAACCTTACAAAGCTGCCCAACACGAGAGTTAATTCCAACAAGGTCCCCAGTCAAACTCGAATCTGTTGGACTCAAACTCAATCTACTCAAAATCACGTCTACAATTTTTTTGATCACGTCCGCTTCATACCTGTAAACGCAAAACCAAACAAGAAATACTTCATGTTATTAAAATTGCTATTGCTTAGACTTACACTTGAAACTCAAATACAAGTAAAAAATTAAAAATAACAACTTATATCAATTTTGCACTAAAGAATTCAAACTTAACAACAATGTTACAGTAAGGTCCTCTCTCTTCTTTCTAGAGAAAAAGTGGAAGAAGACTTCTTCGGGTTGTCTTCCACAGTGCAAGAAGACGGTAGAAGCTTTTCGCTCACTGTTCATCTCTCTCCTTCTCTCTTTCTTCTAGAGTCTTTAATCCCTAATCGTCCATTTTAGCTTCATTGTACATCCCTAAGAAAAGTTTCATGGGACTTATTGGGGAAACTGAGAACAGTTGATAATCTTCCATGGCTATGTGGTGGCAATTTCAATGAGATCCTCCGGTTTGATGGGAAGTCAGGTGGTTCAGAAAGATCAATCTTTGGGATCAGACAATTCAGACAAGTGATACTGATAGAAGAGTGTGCCTTGGAGGATCTTGGCTATTCAGGTCCATCACATACATTGAGTAACAAAAGGAATGGAAGAGATAATGTTCAGGAAAGATTAGACAGGCTCTTGGCTGATGAAAATTGGCGCAACCAGTTTCAACAATTTCAGGTTGAGCATCTGAGCTTCAGCTTCTCAGATCATTGCCCGATATTATTGACACCAGCAGGTATCTTTTCTCTTCTTACTAGGCCTACATACAGAGCATTCAGATTTGAACCGTATTGGTTGCATGACGAGGAATTTTATAGAATTGTTAAAGAGGCCTGGGAGGAGAGGACTATAAGACATCCTAATTCAGACTTGAATGAGAGCTTAAGTTGGTATGCAGTTAGACTAAAAAAGTGGGGCCAAGTTAAGTTTGGATCCCTTCCCAGATCCATTGAAGCTAAACAGAAGGAACCGGACAGGATTGTACATCATCAGAAATGGAACCAGGATACGGAAAGGATCAAGAAAGTGGAAAGGGACCTGGAGAGATTGGTAGATATGGAAGAGATGTACTGAAGGCAACGATCCAGAGCTGAATGGTTGCGTGCTGGGGACCGGAATTCAAAATATTTCCATGCCAAAGCTACTTCAAGAAGAAGGAAAAATCTGATTACAAGATTGCTTAATAAGTTTAGACAGCAAGTGGATGACACGGAGGGTATTAGCAGGGTTTTTACTTTTTATAGAGTATTTTGAGGATCTATACACATCTTCTTCTCCTATACCATCTGATTTGCAGAGAGCTACTGAGGCAATCTCTTGTGAGCTTAAGGGGTCAGAATATATAAGTATTTGATGCAGCCTTACTCAGACGAGGAAGTTACCAGAGCAGGCTTGCACATCCTTAATGAAGGTGCTTCTATTTAGCATTTCAACCAAACTAATAAACTCGATGACGATGCAGGACTTTAGGCCAATAAGCCTATGCAATGTTATATACAAAATCGTGGCGAAAGTCCTTGCTAATCGACTCAAATTGGTGGTGCCTAGCATTATTTCCGCTAACCAATGTGCTTTTGTTCCAGGCAAGTCAATTGCGGACGATATAATGACAGCTTTTGAACTCCTTCGCTCCATCAAAAATAGAACAAAGGCAGTAAAAGCTACATGGCACTAAAACTAGACACGAGTAAGGCGTATGATCGGGTTAGAATGGTCGTTTGTGGAGCAATTTTTAATTAAAACGAGGTTTCCAGAAAGGTGGATCAGATTAGTGATGGATTGCATCTCAACCTCTGAAACGGCGTTTGTTATAAATGGTGAAATTGGGGGCCATGTGAAACCTCGCCAGGGCTGTCTCTTGTCTCCTTACTTGTTTTTACTCTGCGGAAGCTTTCTCAAGCAAAACCAAACAAGAAACACTAATTTTTGAACTATGTTCTTAAATTGCTGTTCCTTAGACCTACACTTGAAACTCAAATACAACTAAAAAAATGAATTTAGATTCAATCCTTAAAAAAGGAATGGTATTTTTCTTTTAATATTATTTATGAATTGATGGGATAATTATAACCAGAATATTATCAAACTGAATAAACTTGAAGACTGATATTTACTTATTTTGAACAAAATCAGGAATTTTGGTTTTATAAATGGATAAGATAAAGTAGCTAGGAGATAGATGTACCCTTCTACATGCCATCCTTTTACACGGGATGCGACCCCCAAAGCTTGTCTCCATTTTTGCATCTCTTGGTAAAATTCATTTTTACGCTTCTCAACATCGGCGAAATCAAGCTGCTCCTTTTCCAAGTTTTCTTCAAAGTCTTTCTCAAGTTGATCAAAACCATCCTTGAAACTCCGTTCCTGGTGACCTACATCGTGTACAGTAACCTTGTAGAAAACAGGTATGACAGTTTGGCCAGTCTTCAAAATCTCTACAAGCTCACGCAAGCACCATTTGGATGAAGCATATTCTTTCGAGAAAATGACCACCGCAATCTTCGATTCTCCTATTCCTTTTAAAAGCTCAGGCCAAATTTCTTCACCTTTTGTAATTCCTTCTTCATCTCTGAAGGTTTCGATTGATTTGCTAAGCAATTCTTCATAGAGATAATTGGTAAAACCATCACGGGTATCTATACCTCTAAAATTGAGGAAAACTTCATATTTCTTTTCCATGGTCTGGGTGGAAGAAGAAGGATCTGATCGTGAGTTGGCCATAGAGAAGCAAAAGGTTACAAACAGATTTTTGGAAGTAGAATGGATGCTAACACTAAAAAAAAAGGAAAAAATTAAGAGAGGTGATGATGACGCTAGGCTGAGAAAGAGAGACGTGTGACTGAGAGGTGTGAGAGCAGACGAGTGAAATCAAGTTGGCAGATGAGCGCGGCGAAAGAAATTTCAGAGAAGATGGAAATGGATGTAAATTAACCCTAAAACAAATTTAGGAGAGACTTGATGAATGAGCGAAAGTCAGGCATACGCGTGTTGTGAACACTGCAAGTGAAAGTAAAGGGTGGTGGTCATGGAAGTCCTCGGTCACGCGTCTTAGTCACGTGCTGTCCACGACTTTTGCTTCATTTAATTGGATAAATTTGTAAGTCCACTTTAGGTATTATTTATTTTTATTTATTAATCATTTAAATTGAGAATTATCAAAGCAGCATTAAACTCATCATGCCACATTAAAAAGTATTATCTACATTTGTTGCTCCAATCATAATAAGATTTTAAAGCATTGAATAAAAGAATTATAATTATTTTTTAAGACATAAAATGTTATATATGAATTCATCAAAATAATAAATATAAACTATTTATTAAAATTTCGAATAATTTTTCTTTTAATACCACCAAATTAGCTGATTAAATAATTCAACTATCTATATATGTATATATTGTGAGAGTATAGATATAGAAGCCTAGAGATTATTTATATATTTTTCTTCTTTTGTTATCTTGTTGTGATTATATCATGCTACATAAAAAGAAGAAGGAATCAATTGTGCCTTCCTTTTTTTCTTCTTTTTTTTTAGC
Organism: Nephelium lappaceum; assembly: GCA_021234005.1. Taxonomy (NCBI): domain Eukaryota; kingdom Viridiplantae; phylum Streptophyta; class Magnoliopsida; order Sapindales; family Sapindaceae; genus Nephelium; species Nephelium lappaceum. The sequence goes on along the minus strand of CM038010.1, from coordinate 8,282,101 downwards.
AAATTACATCTACCTGAACCATATAATAGATATCATGGTGCGATCTAGATCACAACCTTCTATTCAAGGGGAAAATTGCCCTTACCACCCTAAAGAGCTTATTCGTAATTTATTCACACATAGAGAGAACCCTAGCGAAAATTATTCAGATTGCTGTGAACGACGCACTCGAACTTACGTACTTCACATGAGGCATAGGCATGCTTGCTGCTAAGGCACAACAACTTAATGCATCAATTGTGTCTCTTATTTTTATGAGCTGGGGGTACCAAAAGGTGAAAAGAAAATGGATAGATATTGATTTTTATTTGTTTTTGCATTTAGAATTATATTAAGTGATTAGACTATTATTATTTTTTCTTATAAAATTTAATTTATATTAGTTTTTAAATAGATTATTATTATTTTAAGACATTATTTTTTATTTATAATAGTTAATATTTTAATTATTTTATTTTATATAAATAAAAATATATGTTAATTAAAAAAAAAAAGACAAATAAGAAGTTGCTTCTTTTGTTATTGTCAATTGATAAAGAGATCGTTGACTGAACTCCAATTTTTGGATTTGGATTCAGTATCAAATGAGAAATGTAGTTGCATTGAATTGGGGCTAAATTTAGATTTTGTAAAAGAATATGTTTCTTTTTATTTGTTAAAATTTGATAATACTGCTATATATCTTATCTTTTATATCCAAAATAATGACGTATTAATTAATAAATAAATACATTTTTTAAATGAAATAAATAATCATAAATGAGTTCTAATACATCCATTGATGCACATCATTACTCAAAATTTAATTATATGTAGTTTTCTTTTAACAAGATTAAGTATTGGGGTTAATTGTAAAATGTAAGATATTCAAATTGGATTCCAATTTATTTCCTAATCCATTTTTTTTTCATCCATTTATTTTTAATTTACTAATCAATTTTGTTTAATAAATTTTATTTTCTACAGAAGCAACAATTAATCAAATAAAAAAGATAGATGTATTTGAACATAAAATATATCTTCATTAAAAGTTTGATATGATAGTATCACACTAAAATAAATATGATTCAAAGCACTGCTGTAGTTAAAGTAGATCCCGGCTAGATTGACATCTAATTAACTATAAATTATTTATACTTTCAAATTTTACAATAAATTGTGTTTGTTTTTTATATGAATAGTGAACAATACTAAATTTTACTAGACACAGAGTATTGATTATAAAATATATATATTGAATGTGTTATAGTATTGATTATAAAATATATATATTGAATGTGTTATATATATATATATATATAATTCTACTATTAATATCTCCTAACTTTAAAATATTACGACGAATCAATCAAAATCATCAATTGCATCTGAATTAAATAGAAAATAGAATTTGTTTTATGATAAAGAATGCAATAAATGAATTTGACTGATTCATCTTAACTTTTTAAGTTATAAGACAATGATAATAAAATTACTCTATATATGTATATATATATATCTATGGATAATACCTCATAATTTTAAAAAGTTAGGATGAACCAAATAAATTGATTCATTGTATATCAAATTCATCAATTACATTTGAATTGAATAGGAGAAATTTTGTTTTAGAAAAGATAATGCAATGGATGAATTTGATTGGTTCATTCTAACGTTTTAAAGTTAAGAGACATTAATCATAGAAGCTATATATATATATATATTTTTTTTTTTGTGAAGTGAAAAAGCATTATTATATTTACTAATAAATTTAATAGAAGCCAAATTTTGATTGGCTAAGTTGGCGGTGAGTATTCCTTCACAGTGAAGCAATTGAAGCCATCCATTGCCGACTTGTTTTATCCTCTCTAAATATGTGTATTGGGTTTGTTCAAAAATTAATGGGATGAAATTCATCAACAGTTTGCTTCTCTTCTTTTCACTCTCTCTCTCTTTATATACCTGTTATTCTCAATCTCTCCTTGCCTCAACCTTATTTATTTATTTGATTCTAGTTTATTTGTTTGTTCATAACACAATATATATAGGGCGAATTGCACAAACCTCCCCTGAGGCTTGACGAAATTGCACAAATATTACAATGTTTGGGTAACTTGCACGGGCACTACCCAAGATTTCAAAAACTCTACATGAACCTCCCTTATCGTCAGTCAACAACGGTTAAATCCTTATGGTCAACGGTTAAAAATATAAAAAGACTAAAATACCATTCAATAAATTTAAAATTAATATATTATACATTTTTTTATTTAATTTAAAAAATAAAACATAAAAAAAATTAAAAAAAGAAAAAAAAATGTCTCAATGGGAGACCAAATCGGTCTCCTATGGAGGCCGACCGTCGTTATCGCTAGAGATGGCGGCGTCTCCAGCAATGGAGACGACCGCCTCCAGCGATGGAGATGGCATCTCCATCGCTGAAGATTACTCCAGCGATGGACGTCCATTGCTGGTCTCTCGACCAGCGATGGAGACGTCTATCGCTGGAGACGGCTCCATCGCTGGAGACTCCAGCGATGGACGTCTCCATCGCTGGTCGAGTCACTGGAGTAATCTCCAGGGATAAATACCATCTCCATCTCTGGTCGAGAGACCAGGGATGGAGATCTCGATCTCCATCGCTGGTTATGGAGACCATCAGCGATGGAGATCTCCATCGCTGGAGGCTGCCGTCTCCATTGCTGGAGACGTCGCCGTCTCCAACGATGGAGACGGTCGACCTCCATGGGAGACCAGATTGATCTCCCATAGAGACATTTTTTTTCTTTTTTTAATTTTTTTATGTTTTATTTTTAAATTAAATAACAAAATGTATAATATATTAATTTTAAATTTATTGAAGGGTATTTTAGTCTTTTTATATTTTTAACCGTTAACCATAAGGATTTAACCGTTGTTGACTGACGATAGGGGAGGTTCGTGTAGAGTTTTTGAAACCTCATGTAGTGCCCGTGCGAGTTATCCAAACATTATAATATTTATGCAATTTCGTCAAACCTCAGGGGATGTTTATGCAATTCGCCCTATATATATTAACTACATATAAAAATATGGGAAGAGAACTTTAAAAAAAAAAAAAAAAAGGAAAGAATGCTTTTTTTTTAAAAAAAAAAAAAGGGAAGAGAAGGATGAATACTGAAAAATTCAAGACCCACATTTGTTTGAAAATAAAATTACACTTCTATCCTCCACTCAGGCATTGAAACCAAACTGCACCATCACCATTGCTAACTTACATCAACCATCAAAACCAAACTTCACCATGTCTACTGGCCTTCACTCTCTCCTGCCTTGACTGCTTCGGCCTAACGGTGGAGTCGGCTCCGTCGGATAGCAGTGCTGGAGGCAGAGATCCGGTGGTCGCCTACGGGCCATCGAGGCGGATGAGACCTTGACGGAGAGGCAGAAGGTGAAGATATAATTTGTGGATTTTTTTTTTCTTCTTTTTCTTTGTAATTTGTGGATTTTTTGATGATATAATTTGTGGGATATGTATTATTTTTTATTGAAGTGGATGGCAGTTTGGGTTGATATTGTTATTAATTGTTAGTTTTTTTTTTTTTTTTTTTTTTTTTTTTTTTTTTTTTTTTTTAAATATACTTTAAAGGTGATTTGAAGATGAAGATGAAGATGGGGTTTGGCAGCGGCGGCTTTAGAGGCAGCAGAGATGGAGGCCACGGGAGAGGTGGCCGTTTTGGTGGCGGTAGGGATAGAAGAGGCGGTCGCCATGGTGGTGGTGGTGGTGGCTTCTGTGACGAAGGACCTCTAGCGGAAATTGTAAGTCAGTGTCCATTCGTCCTTTTAACTCTTTTTGGTTTGCTTGAGAAAAATGTATGACGTAGAAATAATAAAGTTTAGATTTTTATTTGGTTATGTTATTGAAAACAAAGATCAAATATAGGTTCTATTTAACTACTTAGTATATGTTTTTGATGGCTTGAATTGGTGGAGAATATATGTCTTGTTTGATTTGGTAGCTTGAAGTCGTTGTTTTATTTGTGAGAATAGCTGAACAATGATGGCTTTATGCTTTCGAAAGCAATAAGATCACATTAACAATGACCCGATGGAATCCCTGCTATGAGTACTTTTGTTTAGCTGGCAGTGATTTGTGTGTGTTCGCGGATTGTTATGGTGTTATAATATGGCTTTTTGGTGTATATCTTGCCAGATTTTTGAAAAGATATTTTAAAAATAGATTCATCATTTTGTTAGTAATTTTGAGCTTTTTGTGTATATTTATCTATTGTTTATTAGTTTGCTTGTTTCTATTTATGATATGAGTTATTAGGAATATTGGTCATAATCAATCAAGTTATTTGGATGGATGTTTATTATTATTTTTTATTTTTTCGGTATTTAGAGTTTTCAAAGTTAAAATTTGTGTTTGAGGGTGTTTCAGTTGGTCCATTTTGTACTATTGGGTCGTCTGCTAGACTTGGAGATGGTTGTCAGTTATATCCTGGAAGCCATGTATTTGGAAATATAGAATTGGGGAGCAATGCATCTTGTTAATGTGAGTTTTGCTTTTGGTTTTAGCTCACTTTTTTACTTTTAGTATGTTTAATGAGTGACGTTCATTTATGTAAGCATTTTAAACTTTGTCAGGCAGTGGTGTTGTGGTTGGTGATGATCTTCCTGGGCAAACTATCTAAGGGTGTAATAACATTGTTGGGCATCATGCTGTGGTTGGTGTTAAATGCTAGGACATGAAATTCAAGGTTCATTTCTACTAGTTTAGATGCTAACTGATTTATTGTGGGGCCTGATGGGTACTTGGTTGGATGTATGTTTTCTTGGAAGTTTAGTTTGTCAATTCGACTGTGTGTCGATGGCAATGTTTCTAATTAAACATCGTTGTACTTTATTGAATTGGATGTCTTCATTACAGATGTCATTGTACATGTTTATTGTGATTATAATGTTTAGTAGTAGCATTTCATAATGTATAGCAAGCTACTTAAATGTATATTTTTATATGGTTTTAGTCAGGGGATGAGTGTTTTCTTGATGTTGGAAACAACAATTATATCAGAGAGCATGATTCGATTCATGGATCTTCAAAGGCAAGTGATAGAATGGTATGGAGATGTGGCTAACATATATATATATATATATTTTGCCTTTTGTTTTCTGTAGCCAGCACCATGCGTGTGAAGTTATACATAGTTATACATAGTGTTATACATAGTTATCTTATTTGCAACTATTTGCAAGAAGTTGTTTCAAGTGCTGTAAATGTAGGACTATACTCACACTACATGGGCCATTGTTGTTCATCAGTTTTGCTGTGTTGGCTCGTTTTCTTTCATTGGCTGGCAGGGGTTCTGTGGTATGATCCTTTTCCGTTTGCTGGCCCTGATTTTTCAATCTATTCTCTCATTCTCTATGATGAGGAACTTGGATTTATTTGTGTTTGTCTGCTATTTATGTGAGGTGTTATACATAGCAACCTCAAGATCAATAAAACAATGAAATAAAAACTTACAAAATGAGTTTGATTGGATTGATAATAAAACATTAAATAAAACTTACAAGATGAGTTTGATTGGATCAATAAAAAATTTGTATTATGAAGTTGAAACTTGCTTGTGATTAATGATTAAGAAAGTTTCGTGAGTGAGAAAAAGAAAAAAAAAAACTTTAACACCTCATTAAAGTGTGTATTTTAAATGGAAGCATTTGAGAATGGTTTTAAATTTAATTGTCTGTCAAGTGATATTTATATTATGTAGGAAGTAAGTCTGTTGACATTGATGACATGACATTTTTTTTAACACACAATCCATGCTCTAAATTTGTTTTGCTTCCTCTTTATAGGGAATTGCTCTTGGCCAGAGGAGGGATGCCTGAAGTGGAGGGAGAAGCTAGTCTAGTTATATACCAATTTGCTTTTGTTTTTGACATTGATTCCTACTTGAAACATTTTCCTTTCTTTAGTTTTATTGTGATGAGTGGCTATCAGATGCTACTGGCTTTTGCTTGGATATTAGATCATGGTTTTTGTTAGGATCAGAGTATTGGTCTTTATTTGGACATAATTTGGACAAAGTTAAAGAATGAGAAGTACATCAAATAATGTTAATAAATTTCTTCTCACTGCCTGATTTGGTTTGCTATCAATGGATAATGTTAATAAATTTCTTTTCATTGTCTTTGAATGAAGAAAAATTATAACTTCAGGTCAATCTATTTGAATCGGATCACAAAGTTGATCCGAATTGAAATTAACATTGTGGGTTAGAAGTTGATCTGATTCGGGTTAGAATATGAAAGGTTTGGTTATTATTATCACGAATATGTCTCTTTATATCAAACATTTAATTATTATTATATAATTATTACCTAAATAACAGGGGATTAATAGTATTTTTGCACTTGTTTGAAAAAATAATATTTTTTTACTTAAATTATTATCATAGGGTTTAACCATAGCTATAACATGTTTAGTTTAATTATGAGATAAAAATGAATATTCAATATATTTTTATCTTATAAATTAATAAAATTTTAAGTGATCATAAGAATTTCATCAAACATTGTAGACTCAGAAGAGGGTAATTAAATAAATAACTATAATAAAGAGAAATCTTATTTATATGTTATTTAGATTTATTATTTATGATATCATATATGTGATAATAATTTAAGTAAAAAAGATTATTAATCTAGTAGTTAAATTTAAATATCCACTTAATATAAATTATAAATGATAATATTTAAAAAACAAACCTAATTTAAGCACGTGCAGCCAAAAATAATATATATAAACTAAAACTTCATTCCTAAGATTAGAAAATAAAAAATCCAAATTTAATTCATTTAAGTGAAAAATAAAATATTTTCACTTTTAGTTTGGTGATTTTAATAGTTATCAAAATGATTTTATTACCTAAACAATCAAACAAGTAACTTTTTGGAACTCATTAATTGTTATTAAGTCAAATAAGCTTATCAAGTGCTTGAGCAATTCCCCTTATTATATTTGTAATAAGCGTTCAAGTTTCACATTTGCTAACAATCACCAAGTCTTCGATCCACTTTCTTGCCTCCTTATTATAGTTGAAGGCTTGACGGACAAAATTTATGTCCATTACAAGAACTTTACAAACTTTCTTGCCTCTTTCCTGTAATTTTCAGGATCTGCTTTCCATCCAAAAGTCTTCAATTCACTTTCTTGCCTCCTTCCTCCATGTAACTAGCTATAACATTGTGGGTCATCAACACACGTTGGTCAAAAAAGTAGATGAAAGTGCTCTTAAATAGGCCAAGGGAATCTTTGCTTTTTGCCTTTTTCCCTCTTTCGTTGTTTCTTCTCTAATGCAGATCAAAAGTGGGGAAGAGCGTTGGTATTTGAAATTAGATGACAAGAATTTGATCAGAAAACAACGGTGTATTTTATTAAGAAAAATGTTTGCAAAGTGGAGGATTTTGACTTTATATATCATACAAACTCAGCCTGTTTACCTTAATATTATGGATTTTAACTTTATATATGATGTATTTTATTAAGAAAAATGTTTACCTTGCCAAATGGAATTCAGCCTGTTTTGCAAAGAAACAAAAGGAATCAAATATAAAACAAGTTAATCATAAAACAATGTTATTGTCTTACTGCACAATTTACAGGCACTACCACGACCATATAGTAATCAAATATAGAAAAGACGATAAGAAGTTTAACTGAGTCAAAATAATATACTTGTTCATCCTAGAGTGGAATATGAAAAATCAGAATCTAAGCATGCTTGAACCAGATGATTATACTTACGTGATTTACATATCGTATGAGATGAATTGAAGTATGGAATTAAAATTTACAGCTTTTGTAGAGTAGAGGACGATCATGACATATTTGTGGAAGGGTACAGAATGTTGGATAGTCAAATCGTTGAGAGATCCATACAATTGGAGGCAGAGGTGTTGTTAGTAGTAGCAGGACATGCTTCTACACTAGAGGCAGTCAGATTATCCACCGCTGTAAATCAATCAGCAGCTCCTTCTGTTATCAGATTTTTTTGACTAGCACCAAACAAAAAAACACAGATAAAAACTTAAACAAAACATGAGTTCCACTCATGGCAATAGCAGAAGTGCTAATATACATAAATTTTGATCTTTATAGTACATTTACAACTCATGTTTATAAAGACTTCAATTTATAACTTTGAACACTAATGCTGCATATTTTGCACATTAGAGTACAGGCAACATTCACAAAAAATGATATTCTTGAAAGTTAAAAAAGCAAAGTAAAAACTGTACTTAAAATTACTAGTGAACCGTAGATATCATCCTACATTAAGACTAGAGTTGCCATATGCTTGTACATGTTAACTAATAGAACAATAATATTAATAACTGACTTTGGATTAGTAGAAATTACATGCTTTGCGTATTTTGCATATGAGATGACAAGTAAATTTCACGACGAGTGGACAATTGAAGCACAAGTAACACCAGCATCCCAAAAACACAAAGTCCACAAAACAGGCAGGGAAAGAAAATCCAAAAACAGGAGAGCCATAAGCCAACTTTGTCAACCAAACTCCTATAAAATGGAACAATTTTGTTGCTAATGGAGAGTGTTGGTTTCTTTTCTGGGATTGTCATAAGATCCGGTAACGAGTCTTGGCCATTGGAATAAAATTTCTCATCAGAAATGCTGGTTTGGATTATTTCAGGCTCTGCATATAGTGGACACACCCCGCAATATTTCAGTTTGCAATTTTGGCTTTTATCAGGAACCCCGAATGTGTCTTCTATTTTTGAAAATTTTCTAAGAGGGATCCTTGGAGAGCTATCATCTAGAGCCTTGAACTTAACTGTACAAATTGCGAAGTTATCCATAGGCAGCTTAAGACGTGAATAGTAATCATACCCTAGTAAGACGTGATCCGAGTCAATGAATATGCTGTCCTTAATACTTTCTATCAACACGAACAGTCAAATAGTTACCTTCAAATGTAACCCGATCACCACGATCAGTTTGAAAACAGCACTTGTAAGGGACCCCAAAAGAAAAGTCACTGGTATAACACTATCCCTTAAATGCAACAACAGCGCACAAAGCAAATCCCAGGAACTTATGACCTTAGCAATTAAGTAGAGGCAGTTGAATATTCACTGAAGATCCGTAACTTTAATAGCAGAACCACTCATGAATTTTGCTTACAGGATAACAAATGCTGACACGAACCTCTTTTTGATACTTCTGTAACATTATAACAAATCTTAAATATTTTGAACCGGATATAAATTAAAGAGACAGTGTAAAGTATGCAAGAAAATTACCTTTCCTGCCGTTGCCATAAGCTGAATTATTTGTAGCGACTCTTGAAAAACATTGCTGAATGGTTTCTCATCAAGTTTCGGGCTATTAGTGAACATGAATTCTAAGTTTGTGAGGCTTGAATATCCCCAAGTGATGCGTTCGGATGTTATTAATTCTACAAATTCGGATGTATCTGGCAATGACTAGAGCTGCTTGCGATTCATTGCTTTGAAAATGTGTAGATTCAATGGAAGCATTGTCACACATCGAAGCATATTGCGATCGTTCAATAAAAGCTTTTGCAACTTAGATAGTTGTTTGATGCTTGTTGGTAGACTCTCAAGATCATTTCTGCATAGCTCTAACGTTTTCAATGAGGATAGACAGCAAATATCTTCTGGGATTTCAGTCAGGTTGCATTTGTTTAAACATAAATCTTCCAAAGAGAATGATAAACCCGAAGAAGGACCGAATGCCAAACACTCTATAAGAGATCTCAAACATGTTGAAGAGGATGGTAGTGAACTTTCAACACTTCTGCCTGCTGAGAGATTCTCCATGTTCACTGGCAACTTGTCAAGTTTTGAGCAATCAGAAAGATCGAACTCAATCAGAGATGCTAATTTACAGATGCTACCTGGAAGCGTCTCAAGATTTTTGCAACTCCTCAAAAATAATTTCGAAAGACCAATCAGATTTTCAATCGAAGAGGGTAGCTCTTTAATTGCTGTGCCAGATAAATCAAGAGTTTCTAGACATTCCATTGTCTCCAAAATTTCAGGGAAATGCTCGAGTTTGGAGCAGTTTTTAAGAATTAGAGAATGAAGAGATTTCACTTTACAAATGTTGGTTGATATATGCATGAGAATAGAACTATCTGAAAGTTCAAACAAAATGAGCTTAGTTAGACTTTCAACCGATGAGGGAACTTGTTCGATTTCAGACCCTTTTAAACTCAACATCCATATATTCCGTGAAACCTGTGGAAACTTCATGAGATTAATGCAAGAGATCAAGATTTTTAAGAGATTCGAAATGAACATCATTTGAAAAGCTTATAAGGTTATCACAGCCCTTGAGACGTAAGTAATTAAGGTTGTTAAGATGTTGAATAGAAGAGTTAATGTCAATCAAGCTTCTGCAATCTACAAGATCTATAACCTCAAGATCTGGGGATCCTAAGAGGTCAGGGATCCTAGTCAGTTATTGAGAGTGTCCAAGAATAAGTCTTTTCATCCTAGGGACATGTTGTAACAAAATTTAGCAAAAATGATTGGATTAGGTGATTAATTATAAGTGAACTACACATAATATATTCAAAAAAATGAAATTGTGCATACTTATATATAATTCATACCTTCTTGCCTTCCCAAAGTTGTTCAACATTGCTATCATAAAGATCAAGTTTGATAACGTTCTCTAGACTTAATTTTAATGACAATACTTTAGAACGATACATGTGCCAATTTATGTACCTCAATCCATCCGAAAGAGAATTCAGACCATCAGGAAGATGTACTCTTGAGATATTTGTGGGGCCTCCAAAACGTCAGGTCCAATTACAGAGCTTGAGATATTTAAGATTGCTCATGTTCTCGAAGGCTAGAGAATTCAAATCTATGTTCTTTATTTTAAATTCATTTGATTGAAATAATGATAAAATGATTGCAATTTATGTCATTTGAATTATTGCAATAGGTTGGATTAATAACTTATTTATTTCATTTAAGTTATGAATGAAATAAATAATTTTATTTAAATTTTGAATAACAATTGTAATTGAGTATTACAATTGATTTCATTCATTATTTCATTAAAGTTTGAATGAAATAAACATTTTTGTATTGCAATTGTAATTGAAATTTGCAATTCATTTCTTTTGAATGAAATAATTGCAAGATGGCAATCGTGGTTGTAACCGAAAGATTTATTGATGAAATAAATTTGAATAATGGCAAGTTTGAATGGCAATTATGGTATATAACTGTAGATATGATTAATTCTGAATTAAATTTGCAGAATTAAGTTTTTATTTTTGTAACTGCAGACATGAATAATTACAGCCATTAAGTCTGATTTGAATTTACAGAATTAATTTTGAATTTGTAACTGTAGTCTTATTTAATTCTACATTGAATTTGCAGTATTAATTCTTGGATTAATACTTTGTAACTGCAAAATCAATAGAATTAATAATGGATTAAAAGATCATTATTTTTTGGTTTTATGAGTGCATCTGTGACAATAACTCTGTCTATTGCATAGTTGGATAATCTAATAATACCAGTTTCGATTTCTATGAATCATTGGAAAAAACTGGACAAATTTAGTGGTTTAAGAGGTGGTAGCAAGAGATGCTATTTGTTTCAGTTTCTATGAACCATTAAAAAAAATAAAGAAATTCGGTGGTTTGAATTTCAAGAGGTGGCAATAAGAGATGTTGTTTGACCACCCTGAACCTTGCGAGGTTCCTAATCGAAGATGCTCCTAAGGAAAAAAAAAAATGACGAGATAGACATTCAAATCATTAGTGCCATTAATGCATGAAACCGTTTAGATTTCATTTTTAGGAATTATATTATGAATGGTTTGACTAATGCTTTATATAATGTGTATACGTTTAAAAAGATAGCTAATGAGTTATAGAAATCCTCAAAATAAACATGTATAACCAGATCCATAATGAAATCTGAATTTATTGTTGGAAATAAGTGTGATAATGTGGAAGTGCATCTCTAGAAATGTTCTAGCTAGGAAAGATTTTGTATTTAAGTGTGTCAATTATGACCAACCTCTCTTTCCTGGGAACTTACCTAATGTACTATTCACAGACTACGTACACTAATCTAGTATACAATTATTATGTCAAAGTTTTCAAGCCTTATGAGGCTTGATGTAGAGAGATTTGATGAAAAATTTAATATCCATCAAAGCCTTTGTGGATAAGTGTGAAATCTGAAGAGACTGAATGGTTAAACCATTTTCTAGAGAATATTCTAATGTAGCCAAAGCCAATTCCTGTAAATTGCATCCACTGCAATAGCTTGTTTGCAATAGAAATGGTTAGAGCAATGTGAATAATAATAAGTCTAGACATATACGTCATAGACATAATACCGTGAGACAACTACTCTCAACTGGGGTTATCTCTATTGACTATATAAAGTCAAAAGATAACATTGCGAATCTATTAACCAAAAGGTTAACTAAAGAGTTAGTTGAAAAGTTATAAGGGGAATGAGACTAAAACCCATGAAATAATAATTTATTACAAAGGAAACCCAACATATGTGACTAGAGATCTAAAGATCTAGATTCAATAGGACAACCTAACTGTAAAGACTTGGTTGTATCACTATAGAGGATATTTTTCTATCCATTAAAGATTATCCACATGTCTATTCTCATGATCACATAGTGATGCCCGTAAAAGTTAGGATAAGCTATGCTTTTAATGATCCTTATGCATCAGGAATCCGAGCAGAGTAATGCAGGTTACTCTAAATTAAGAGGTCACCTACGTAAAAGAGAAGTGAGGCCGCTTCTAGGGAGAATTGTAATGGCTCAATTCTTTAAAAACTCTTGCAGAACCAGGAAGATATTCATGGCCAAAACGAACATAATAATGAGAACTGAATTGTATTAGAAAAGATTTCCGCGTGAAATATATAATCGTTTACACAAACGACAGAACAGTTCAAGGACATCGCGTCTACTAATCAGCCAAAAAAGGAAATATATTTTCACAAAGGAAGGTTCAAAGACCAGAACCTACCTATGTTATGCAGAATCTGATCATTGAACTCTATCACCAAGTTATAAGCATTCTTTGAGTAGCTTTTGTTTCCTCTATCAATTTCATTCATATGGAGGATTGTTGGGAAAATGGGATAAACACTCATTTTAAGGACCAACTTTTCATTGGGTAAGAGATCTTGATTGAAATGAAACAAGATGGATTCATGGAAAAAACGGTAATTGGATGAATAGAAATTGTATTGAAGATTTAATTTTTAAAATATATTTGATGGATTAAGTGTCATAAATACAACTATTGAGTTTTTTTTTAAAAAAGTAACTGTCAAATTAAATTATAGATTTAATTTTTTTTCAAATTGTAACTGTAAGTATTACTTGTAGAAATTGAATTGAAGATTTACTTTTCAAAATATATTTGATGCATTAAGCGTCATGAATACAACTATTGAATTTAAAAAAAAAAATGTAATTATAAAATTAGATTGCAGATTTAATTTTTTCAAATTGTAACTGCAAGTATTAACTGTAGAATTGAATTGTGGTTTTAATTCTTAGGAATTCTGAAATTAAATATTCAAATTGTAACCGTTTATGTTAAATGAAAATTTGAATTTTCAAATGTAACCGTTATTGGTTGAATGGCTTATTTAAAATCAATTTTGTAACCGTCTACATAGAAATTATAAATTGACATCATTTCTAGTTGTCAAAGATAATTGAGAATTCATTTTTGTTTTCAGTTCATTTTTTCTCTCAAATACTATTCCTAATGGTAGAATTCCAGAGTGACAGAGATTTAGAAATAATTCAGTTCATCAGACGATATGTGGTTGGTGTTGTTGCATCTTGAGAGACAAACACTGAACAACTCGGAGAATGTGAAACGGATTTGTCTGAAGGACACCGTAGTTATTACGGGCTTCCATAAATATTTTGGTTTATTTGTTTTTTTCCTGTTACAAAGTTGTTATAATCTGATCAGTCTCCATAATTTTAATTTTATTATGATCATCTATTCTTCTTATTACGAATTTTCTAACATCAGTTTGACTGAAATTGGTGTAAAGACTTCAATTTGGCTTTTGATTATTTGTTTTGACTTGGGGGTGCTGTCGGTCTTGAACATGCACATCAAACCAAGTCTTGCTATATATGTTCATGTTAGGGCTTTCATTTTTTTTTTTTTTTTTGTCAAAAAATTAGACTAGTGTACATTTTGTGTTGCAAAAGATTAAACAAAAATCAAAACCGCATTATTGGTATTTGTAAGAATTGTAGAGACCGCCATACATACTTATAGTCAGCCAAACCTAAAGCCAAATAAATTAGATAGTATATTGCTGAGAAACAACATGTGAAGTGCACTGAGAAGGGCTCAAGTTTGTAATCCCTGGTTTACAGAAACATATATTTTTTCTTTACAGAAGCATGCAATATCTAAGGGAAAAATACAGTTTTCTCTGATTCCTTTGAACAAGAAGAAAGTGATGCCATTGATGAACAGTACTTACGGTAACGATCAGTATAGCTAGTTTGATTGGCAATGTCTTTCCAAGTCTTTGCATGGTATCGAGCAAAGTCAGTGATGGTTTTGCCTTTTTCAGACTCTGGACTTCTTTACAGTGAGGACTACCAATGATAAACATATTCTTGTTTTCTTTTGCGCAAAATTCACGTTCCTACCACTTATGACTTTTCAGCGCCGTGAAACATACAACTTTCCCCCAAAAAAATATATAATTTTAAATTTTAAGAATAAAAGGACACGAAAGCAAAAGCAAAAGCAGACAAAAAAAATTCAAAAATGACGTGGAAAGGCCAAGTTGCACACAATCCTAGATTGTGAAAGCCACAATGTCTAAGTTAGGTGAGAAAAAAAAATTTAAAAAAAAAAAAAATTGAAGAAGAAAAGCAAGACTTTTTAAAACCTTACAAAGCTGCCCAACACGAGAGTTAATTCCAACAAGGTCCCCAGTCAAACTCGAATCTGTTGGACTCAAACTCAATCTACTCAAAATCACGTCTACAATTTTTTTGATAACGTCCGCTTCATACCTGTAAACGCAAAACCAAACAAGAAATACTTCATGTTATTAAAATTGCTATTGCTTAGACTTACACTTGAAACTCAAATACAAGTAAAAAATTAAAAATAACAACTTATATCAATTTTGCACAAAAGTTCAAACTTAACAACAATGCTACAGGAAGCTCCTCTCTCTTCTTTCTAGATAAAAAGCGGAAGAAGACATCTTCGGGTTGTCTTCCACAGTGGAAGAAGACGGTAGGAGCTTTTCGTTCAGTGTTCATCTCCCTCCTTCTCTCTTTCTTCTAGAGTCTTCAATCCCCAATCGTCCATTTTAGCTTCATTGTACATCCAACCACAATTTATCGATCCATCTTCAGTCAGCATTATCTTGGGTGAACTACGGATATGGAGGAAATAGACCAACTTTGCAATGTCGAAGTAATTGGTCGGAAAACGTCTATCCAACAAAAAGGTGAATAGGGAGGCTTTTAGGGCAGTGATGATGCAGCTTTGGAATATAGTTTTTTTTTTTTTTTTTGATATAGGTTTGGAATATAGTTGGTAGAGTGGAGGTACAAGCAGTCGGTGATAATGTTTTTGTGTTTCACTTTGCTAAACAATCAGATAACTGAGAATCTTCCATGGCTATGCGGTGGCGATTTCAATGACATCCTCCGGTTTGATGAGAACTCAGGCAGTTCAGAAAGATCAATCTTTGGGATCAGACAATTCAAACAGGTGATAGAAGACTGTGCTTTAGACGATCTTGGCTATTCAGGTCCATCATATACATAGAGTGACAAAAGGAATGTAAGAGATAATGTTCAGGAAAGATTAGACAGGTTCTTGGCTGATGAAAATTGGCGCAACCAGTTTCAACAATTTCAGGTTGAGCATCTGAGCTTCAGCTTCTGGGATCATTGCCCCATATTATTGAAACAAGCAGGTATCTTTTCTCTTCTTACTAGGCCTATACACAGAGCATTCAGATTTGAACCATATTGGTTGCATGACGAGGAATTTTATAGAATTGTTAAAGAAGCCTGGGAGGAGAGGACTATAAGGCATCCTAATTCAGACTTGAATGGGAGCTTTAGTTGGTGTGCAGTTAGGCTAAAAAAGTGGAGCTAAGTTAAGTTTGGATCCCTTCCCAGATCCACAGAAGCTAAACAGAAGGAACTGGACAGGATTGTACATCATCAGAAATGGAACCAGGATACGGAAAGGATCAAGAAAGTGGAAAGGGACCTGGAGAGATTGCTAGACGTGGAAGAGATGTACTGGAGGCAACGATCCAGAGCCGAATGGTTGCGTGCTGGGGACCGGAATTCAAAATATTTCCATGCCAAAGCTGCTTCAAGAAGAAGGAAAATCTGATTACAAGATTGCTTAATAAGTTTAGACAGCAAGTGGATGACACGGAGGGTATTAGCAGGGCTGTTATACAGTATTTTGAGGATCTATACACATCTTCTTCTCCTATCCCATCTGATTTGCAGAGAGCTACTGAGGCAATCTCTTGTGAGCTTAAGGGGCCAGAATATATAAATGTATTTGATGCAGCCTTACTCAGCACGGGATGTTACTAGAGCATGCCTGCACACCCTTAATGAAGGTGCTTCTATTTAGCATTTCAACCAAACTAATAAACTCGATGACAATGCAGGACTTTAGGCCAATAAGCCTATGCAATGTTATATACAAAATTGTGGCGAAAGTCCTTGCTAATCGACTCAAATTGGTGCTGCCTAGTATTATTTCCGCTAACCAATGTGCTTTTGTTCCAGGCAAGTCAATTGCGGATGATATAATGACAGCTTTTGAACTCCTTCGCTCCATTAAAAATAGAAGAAAGGCAGTAAAAGCTACATGGCACTGAAACTAGACATGAGATGATCAGGTAGAATGGTCGTTTGTGGAGCAATTCTTAAATTAAAATGAGGTTTCCAGAAAAGGTGGATCAGATTATTGATGGAGTGAATCTCAACCTCTGAGATGGCGTTTGTTATGAATGGTGAAGTTGGGGGCCGAGTGAAACCTCGCCATGGCTGTCTCTTGTATCCTTACTTGTTTTTACTCTGTGCGGAAGCTTTCTCAAGCAAAACCAAACAAGAAACACTAGTTTTTCAACTATGTTCTTAAATTGCTATTCCTTAGACCTACACTTGAAACTCAAATACAACTTAAAAATGAATTTAGATCCATTCCTTAATTAAGGATTGGTATTTTTCTTTTAATATTATTTATGAATTGATGGGATAATTATAACCAGAATATTATCAAACTGAATAAACTTAAAGTCTGATATTTACTTATTTTGAACAAAATCAGGAATTTTGGTTTTATAAATGGATATGATAAAGTAAAGTAGCTAGGAGTTAGACGTACCCATTTTCATAGTGCCATCCTTTCAGATCGCATGCGGCCTTCAAAGCTTGTCTCCATTTTTGCATCTCTTCGTTAAATTCATTTTTACGCTTCTCAACATCGGCGGAATCAACCTGTTCCTTTCCCAAGTTTTCTTCAAATTCTTTCTCAAGTTGATCAAAACCATCCTTGAAACTCCCTCCTGGTGACGAACATCGTGTACAGTAACCTTGTAGAAAACAGGTATGACAGTTTGGCGTTTCTTTTCCCTACACTCCATAATCTCTACGAGCTCACGCAAGCACCTTTTGGATGAAGCATATTCTTTTGAGAAAATGAGCACCGAAATCTTCGATTCTCTTATTGCTTTTTGGGATTTTTTTTGGGATTCCTTCTTCATCTCTGAAGGTTTCGATTGACTTGTGAAGCAATTCTTCATAGAGATAATTGGTAAAACCATCACGGGTATCTTTAACTCTAAAATTGAGGAAAACTTCATGTTTTTTTTCAGTGGTCTGGGTGGAAGAAGAAGGATCTGATCGTGAATTGGCCATAGAGAAGCAAAAGGTTACAAACAGATTTTTGGAAGTAGAATGGATGCTAACACTAAAAAAAAAGGAAAAAATTAAGAGAGGTGATGATGACGCTAGGCTGAGAAAGAGAGACGTGTGACTGAGAGGTGTGAGAGCAGACAAGTGAAATCAAGTTGGTAGATGAGTGTGGCAAAAGAAATTTCAGAGAAAGAAGATGGAAATGGATGTAAATTAACCCTAAAACAAATTTAGGAGAGACTTGATGAATGAGCGAAAGTCAGGCATACGCGTGGTGTGAACAGCGAAAAGCGAAAGTAAAGGGTGGTGGTCATGAACATGAAAGTCCTCATTCAGAACTCACACGTCTTAGTCACGTGCTGTCCACGACTTTTGCTTCATTTAATTGGATAAATTTGTAAGTCCGCTTTAGGTATTATAAATTTTTATTTATTAAAGATACAACAAATGATCCAATCATTTAAATTGAGAATTATCAAACTAGTTTAAACTCATCATGTCACATTAAAAAGTATTACCTATATTTGTTCCTCCAATCATAATAAGATTTCAAAGCATTAAATAAAAGAATTATAATTATTTTTTAAGACATAAAATATTATATACGAATTCATCAAAATAATAAATATAAATTATTTATTAAAATTTCGATTAATTTTTCTTTTAATACCACCAAATTAGGTGATTAAGTAATTCAAATACATATATATATATATATATATATTGTGAGAGTATAGATATAGAAGCTTCGAGATTATTTATATATATTTTTTTTCGTTTGTTATCTTGTCGTGATTCTACATAAAAAAAGAAGGAATCGATCGTCTCTCTTTTTTTTTTTTTTTTTTAGCAAATTACATCTACCTGAATTACATGATAAATATTATGGTGCGATCCGGATCATAGCCTCCTACGTAAAGGAAAAATTGTCCTCTTCACCCTGAAGAGTTTATTATTAATTTATCTATACACATAGGAGGCCTAATGAAAATTATCTGCATTGCTACTGATGATGCACTCGAACCTATGCACTCCATATGAGGCACAGACATGCTTGCTGCTGAGGCACAACAACGTAGTGCATCAATTGTGTCTCTTATTTTTATGACTTGAGGTACCAAAAGGTGAAGAGAAAACGGATAGATATCTATTTTTATTTGTTTTTGCAGTTAGATTTATATTGAGTGATTAGATTATTATTATTATTATATATTTTTTTCTTATAAAATGTAATTTCTATTATTTTAAATAGATTATTATTGTTTTAAGATATATATTTTTTTATTTATAATATTTAATATTTTCATTATTTTATTTTATATAAATAAAAAGATATGTTAATTAACAAAAAAAAAAAAAAAAGACAAATGAGAAGTTGCATCTTTCGTCATTGTCTATTGATAAAGAGACCATTGATGGAACTTCAATTTTTGGATATGGATTCAGAATCAAATGAGAAATGTAGTTGCATTGAATTGGGGCTAAATTTAGATTTTGTAAAAGAATATGTTTCTTTTTATTTGTTTAAAAATTGATAATGATGCTATATATCTTATCTTTTATATCCAAAATAATGACATGTTAATTAATAAATAAATACATTTTTCAAATGAAATAAATAATCATAAATGAGTTTCAATTCATCCATTGATGCACATCATTACTCAAAATTTAATTACATGTAGTTTTCTTTTAACGAGATTAACTATTGGGGTTTATTGTAAAATATAAGATATTCAAATTGGATTCCTATTGATTTACTAATCAATTTTTTTGTTCATCCATTTATTTTTAGTTTACCAATCAATTTTGTTTAATAAATTTTATTTTCTATGCAAGCAACAATTAATCAAATAAAAAGATAGATGTATTTGAACATAAAATATATCTTCATTAAAAGTTTGATATGATAGTATAATACTAAAATAAATGTGATTCAAAGCATCGCTATAGCTAAAGTAGATCCTGGCTAGATTGACATCTAATTAACTGTAAATTATTTATATTTTCAAATTTTACAATAAATTGTGTTTGTTTTTTATATGAATAGTGAACAATACTAAATTTTACTATACACAGGGTATTGATTATAAAATATGTATTGAATATATATATATATATATATATAATTATACTATCAGTACCTCCTAATTTTAAAATATTATGACAAATCAATCAAAGTTATCCACTATATTTGAATTAAATAAGAAAGAGAATTTGTTTTAGGATAGAAAATGTAATTGATGAATTTGATTAATTTGTCTTTAACTTTTTAAAGTTAGTATCTCTTAATTTTAAAAAGTGAAGATGAACTAAATAAATTCATTTATTGTATATCAAATTCATCAATTGTATTTGAATTGAATATGAGAGAATTTGCTTTAGAAAAGATAACAGAATGGATGAATTTAATTGGTTCGTCCTAACTTTAAAAAGTTAGGAGACATTGATTATAAAAGTTGTATATATATTGTGAAGTGAATAAGCATTATTATATTTACTTATTAATTTAATGGAAGCCAAATTTTGATTGACTAAGTTGGTGGTGACTATTCCTTCACAGTAACGCAATTGCAGCCATCCATTGCCGACTGGTTTTATCCTCTAAATATGTGTATTGGTTTTATTCAAAAATTAATGGAATGAAATTCATCAACAGTTTGCTTCTCTTCTTTTCACTCTCTCCCTGTATACCTGTTATTCTCAATCTCTCGTTGCCTCAACCTTATTTATTTATTTGATTCTAGTTTATTTGTTTGTTTATATCAATATATATATACACACACACTACATATAAAAAAATGGGAAGAAAACTTTTTAAAAAAAAAAAATGGGAAGAGAAGGATGAATAGTAAAAATTCAAGACCCACATTTGTTTGAAAATAAAATTACACTTTTATCCTCCACTCAGCCATCAAAACCAAACTGCACCATCACCATTACTAACTTACCCACCAACCATCAAAAGCAAACTTCACCATCTCCGTTGGCCTTCACTCTCTTCTAGCTTGACTGCTTCGACCTAACAGTGGAGCCGGCTCCGTCCGACAGCAGTGCTGGAGGTAGAGATCCGATGGCCGCCTACGGGCCATTGAGGCGGATGGGACCTTGACGGAGAGTCAGAAGGTGAAGATATAATGTGGATTTTTTTTCTTCTTTTTCTTTATAATTTTTGGATTTTTTGATGATATAATTTGCAGGATATGTATTGATTTTGATTGAAGTGGATGGCAATTTGGGTTGATATTGTGATTAATCGTTGGGGTTTTTTTTTTTTGTTTAAATATACTTTGAACGTGAATTGAAGATGAAGATGAAGATAGGTCTGGCGGCGGCGGCTTTAGAGGCGGCAGAGATGGAGGCCACGGGAGAGGTGGCCGTTTTGGCGGCGGTAGGGATAGAGGAAGCGGTCGCGGTGGTGGTGGTGGCTTCCGTGACGAAGGACCTCTAGCGGAAATTGTAAGTCAGTGTCCATTCGTCCTTTTAACTCTTTTTTTGTTTACTTGAGAAAAATGTATGAAGTAGAAATAATAAAGTTTAGATTTTTATTTGGTTATGTTATTGAAAACAAAGATCAAATATAGGTTCTATTTAACTACTTGGTATATGTTTTTGATGGCTTCAATTGGTGGAGAATATATGTCTTGTTTGATTGGTAGCTTGAAGTAGTTGTTTTATTTGTGAAAATAGCTCAAAAATGATGACTTTATGCTTTTGAAAACAGTATACTCGCATTAACAATGCCCCGATGGAATCTCTGCTATGATTACTTTTGTTTAGCTGGCAATGATTTATGTGTGTTCGTGGATTGTTATGGTGTTATAATATGGTTTTTTGGTGTATATCTTGCCAGAATTTTGAAAAGATATTTTAAAAATAGATTCATCATTTTGTTAGTAATTTTGAGCTTTTTATGTATATTTACTGATTGTTTATTAGTTTGCTTGTTTCTGTTTATGATATGAGTTGTTAGGAATATTGGTCATAATCAATCAAGTTATTTGGATGGATGTTTATTATTATTATTACTATTATTTGGTATTTAGAGTTTTCAAAGTTAAAATTTGTGTTTCAGGGTGTTTCAATTGGTCCATGTTGTACTGTTGGGTCATTTGCTAAACTTGGAGATGGTTGTCAGTTATATCCTGGAAGCCATGTATTTGGAAATACAGAATTGGGGAGCAATGCATCTTGTTAACGTGAGTTTTGCTTTTGGTTTTATCTCATTTTTCAACTTTTAGTATGTTTAATGAGAGATGTTCATTTATGTAAGCATTTTAAACTTTGTTAGACAGTGGTGCTGTGGTTGGTGATGATCTTCCTGGATAAACTGTCTAAGGGTGCAATAACATTGTTGGGCATCAAGCTGTGGTTGGTGTTAAATGCTAGGACATGAAATTCAAGGTTCATTTCTCCTAGTTTAGATGCTAACTGATTTACTATGGGGCCTGATGGGTACTTGGTTGGATGTATGTTTTCTTGGAAGTTTAGTTTGTCAATTCGACTGTGTGTTGATGGCAATATTTTTTATTAAACATTGTTGTACTTTATTGAATTGGATGTCTTCATTACAGATGTCATTTTACATGTTCATGGTGATTATAATGTTTAGTAGTAGCATTTCATAATGTATAGCAAGCTACTTACATATATATTTTTATGTGGTTTTAGTCAGGGGATGAGTGTTTTCTTGATGTTGGAGACAAAAATTATATCAGAGAGCATGATTCGATTCATGGATCTTCAAAGTCAGGTGATAGAACGATATGGAGATGTGGCTGACATGTATATTTATTTATTTATTTTCCTTTTGTTTTCTGTAGCCATCACCATGTGTGTGAATTTATACATAGTGTTATACATAGTTATCTTATTTGCAAGTATTTGACAAGAAGTTGTTTCGAGTGCTGTAAATGTAGGACTATACTCACTTCAGGAGCCATTGTTGTTCATCAGTTTTGCCGTGTTGGCTCATTTTCTTTCATTGGCAGGGGTGCTGTGGTATGATCCTTTTCTGTTTTCTAGCCCTGATTTTTCAACCTATTTTCTCATTTTCTGTGATGAGGAACTTGGATTTATTTTTGGTTGTCTACTATTTATGTGAGGTGTTATACATAGCAACCTCAAGATCAATAAAACAATAAAATAAAAACTTACAAGATGAGTTTGATTGGATTGATAATGAAATGTAAAATAAAACTTACAAGATGAGTTTGATTGGATCGATAAAGAATTTGTATTATGAAGTTGAAACTTGCTTGTAATTAATGATTATGAAAGTTTTGTGATTATAAAAAAAAAAAAAAAAAAAAAAATACTTTAACACCTCATCAAAATGTGTATTTTAAATGGAAGCATTTGAGAGCTGTTTTTAATTTGTTTGTCTATCAAGTGATATTTATATCATATAGGAAGCAAGTCTGTTGACATTTGATGATATGATATATTTTTTTTTAACGCATAATCCATGCTCTAAATTCATTTTGCTTCCTTTTTATGAGGAACTGCTCTTGGCCAGTAGAGGGATGTCTGAAGTGGAGGCAAAAGCTGGTCCAGTTATATACCAATTTGCTTTTGTTTTTGACATTGATTCCTGCTTGAAACATTTTCCTTTTTTTAGTTTTACTGTGATGAGTGGCTATCAGATGCTACTGGCTTTTGCTTGGATATTAGATCCTGGTTTTCATTAGGATCTGAATATTGGTCTTCATTTGAACACAATTTGGACAAAGTTAAGGAATGTGAAGTACATCAAATAATGTTAATAAATTTCTTCTCATTGCCTGGTTTGGTTTGCTGTCAATGGATAATGTTAATAAATTTCATTTCATTGTCTTTGAATGGATTCAGATTAATCATTAACTTGAAGAAAAATTATAACTTCAGGTCAATCTACTTGAATCGGATCACAAAGTTGATCCGAAGTGAAAGTAACACTCCGGGTCAGAAGTTGATCCGATTCGGGTTAGAATATGATAGGTTTAGTTATTATTATCACAAGTATGTCTCCTTATATCAAAGGTTTATTATTATCATATTGTTATTACTTAAATAACAAGGATTAATAGTATTTTTATACTTTGAAAAAAGAATATATATATATATATATTTTTTCACTTAAATTATTATCATAAGGTTTAATTGTAACGACACTTTTAGTTTAATTATGAGACAAAAACAAAGATTCAATATATTTTTATCTTATAAATTAATAAAATTTTAAAGTGATCATAAAAATTTCATCAAACATTTTAGATTTGGAAGAGGGTAATTAAATAAATAAACATAATAAAGAGAAACTTTATTTATAGGTTATTTAGAATTATTATTATGATATTATATATGTGATAATAATTTAAGTAAAAAATATTATTAATCTAGTAATTAAATTTAAATATCCATTTAATATAAATTTTAAATAATAATATTTAAAAAACGAATCTAATTTGAGGTACAGCCAAAACAAATATATATATATATATATGTATATAAACTAAAACTTGAGTTATATAGATTAGAAAATAAAAAAATTCAAATTTAATTTATTTAAGTGAAAAGTAAAATATTTTCACCTCTAGCTTGGTGATTTCAAGAGTTATCAAAATGATTTTATTACCTAAAAAATCAAACAAGTAACTATTTGGAACTCATTAAATGTCATTAAGTGAAAAATGAAAAGTCAAACAAGCTTGTCAAGTGCTTGAGCAATTCCTCTCATTATATTTGTAATAAGAGTTCAAGGTTCACATTTACTAATAATCACCAAGTGTGACAAAGCGCCTCTCTCATAATAGTTGAATTCTAAATGGTGCTTATTGCTTGATCCGATTGCTATGTTTGAAGTCTCACCCTTACTAATTATATCATAAACTGTGAAGAGACCTTTCTCCTACAGTGGCAGTTATGGTACAGGCAATGTTTGGTCTTTGATTAGATTGGTAATAGATTTTTCTAAAAAAGTAAATAAACTATAGAATAGTTAGTACAAGGAAAAACAATTCAACTTTAATCGTTAATACTCAACTTAGCTTCACCTAGTTGAAAGCTTGACGGACAAAATTTATGTCCATTACAAGAACTTTACAAACTTTCTTGCCTCTTTCCTGTAATTTCTAGGATCTGCTTTCCACCCAAAAGTCTTCAATTCACTTTCTTGCCTCCTTCCTCCATGTGACTGTGGCTATAACATTGTGGGTCATCAACACACATTTGTCAAAAAAGTAGATGAAAGTACTCTTAAATAGGCCAATGGAATCTTGGCTTTTTGCCTTTTTCCCTCTTTCGTTGTTTCTTCTCTAATGCAGATCGAAAGTGGGGAAGAACGTTGGTATTTGAAATTAGAGGACAAGAGTTTGATCAGAAAACAACGGTGTATTTTATTAAGAAAAATGTTTGCAAGGTGGAGGATTTTGACTTTATATATGATAGAAACTCAGCCTGTTTACCTTAACATTATGGATTTTAACTTTATATATATATGATGTATTTTATTAAGAAAAATGTTTACCTTGCAAAATGGAAATTCAGCCTGTTTTGCAAAGAAACAAAAGGAATCAACGAGAAAATTACACTTCACATCTAATTTCGATC
This sequence comes from Nephelium lappaceum, assembly GCA_021234005.1. Lineage (NCBI taxonomy): Eukaryota > Viridiplantae > Streptophyta > Magnoliopsida > Sapindales > Sapindaceae > Nephelium > Nephelium lappaceum. The sequence continues at coordinate 8,256,531 of CM038010.1, read as the reverse complement.
CGTGTCAATTCGTATCGGTTAGCGTCATTTAATATAAATGGCGAAGTTAAATGAAATCGCAAAAGCTCGAAACTTGCATGAGGAATGAAAATTGATCTTAAAGAAATGGGATCTCAGTCCATTTTACTAAGAAACAATAGAAATCAACCACAAACTGAAAAAACTACACTTTACGTTTGATTTCGGTCAACTTTGATTCATATCGGTCAACATCATTTAGTGTCAATGGAAAAGTTAAATGAATTTACAAAAGCTCGAAACTTACATGAAGAATGCAATTGGATCAGAATAATGCACCGAGTTAATCATAAAATAATGTTCTTGTCTTACAGCACCATTTACAGGCACTTCCACGACTATATAGTAATCAAATATAGAAAAGACGATAAGAAGTTTAACTGAGTCAAAATTATATACTTGTTCATCCTAGAGTGGAATACGAAAAATCAGAATCGAAGCATGCTTGAACCAGATGATTATACTTACGTGATTTACATATCGTATGAGATGAATTGAAGTATGGAATTAAAATTTACAGCTTTTGTAGAGTAGAGGATGATCATGACATATTTGTGGAAGGGTACAGAATGTTGGATAGTCAAATCGTTGAGAGATCCATACAATTGGAGGCAGAGGTGTTGTTAGTAGTAGCAGGACATGCTTCTACACTATAGGCAGTCAGATTATCCACCGCTGTAAATCAATCAGCAGCTCCTTCCGTTATCAGATTTTTTTGACTAGCACCAAACAAAAAAACACAGATAAAAACTTAAACGAAACATGAGTTCCACTCATGGCAATAGCAGAAGTGCTAATATATATAAATTTTGATCTTTATAGTACATTTACAACTCATGTTTATAAAGACTTCAATTTATAACTTTGAACAATAATGCTGCATATTTTGCACATTAGAGTATAGGCAACGTTCACAAAAAATGATATTCTTGAAAGTTAAAAAAGCAATGTAAAAATTGTACTTAAAATTACTAGCGAACTTAAAATTACTTAAAATTCTACATTAAGACTAGAGTTGCCATATGCTTGTCCATGTTAAATAATAGAACAATTATATTAATAACTTTGTATTGGTAGAAATTACGTACCTCGCGTATTTTGCATATGAGATGACAAGTAAATTTCACAACGAGTGGACAATTGAAGCACAAGTAACACCAGCATCCCAAAAACACGAAGTCCACAAAACAGGCAGGCAAAGAAAATCCAAAAATAGGAGAGCCATAAGCCACCTTTGTCAACCAAACTCCTATAAAATGGAACAAGTTTGTTGCTAATGGAGAGTGTTGGTTTCTTTTCTGGGATTGTCATAAGATCTGGTAATGAGTCTTGGCCATTGGAATCAAATTTCTCATCAGAAATGCTGGTCTGGATTATTTCAGGCTCTGCATAGATTGGACATACCCAGCAATATTTCAGTTTGCAATTTTGGCTTTTATCAGGAACCCAGAATTTATCTTCTATTTTTGAAAATTTTCTAAGAGGGATCCTCGGAGAGCTATCATCTGGAGCCTTGAACTTAACTGTACAAATTGCGAAGTTATTCATAGGTAGCTTAAGAAGTGAATAGTCATCATACCCTAGTAAGACGTGATCCGAGTCAATGAATATGCTGTCCTTATACTTTCTATCAGCACGAACAGTCAAATATTTACCTTCAAATGTAACCCGATCACCACGATCAGTTTGAAAACAGCACTCGTAAGGGACCCCAAAAGAAAAGTCACTGGTATAACACTATCCCTTAAATGCAACAACAGCGCACAAAGCAAATCCCAGGAACTTATGACCTTAGCAATTAAGTGGAGGCAGTTGAATATTCACTGAAGATCCGTAACTTTAATAGCAGAACCACTCAGGAATTTTGCTTCCAGGATAACAAATGCTGACACGAACCTCTTTTTGATACTTCTGTAACATTATAACAAATCTTAAATATTTTGAACCAGATATAAATTAAAGAGACAGTGTAAAGTATGCAAGAAAATTACCTTTCCTGCCGTTGCCATAAGCTGAATTATTTGTAGCGACTCTTGAAAAACGTTGCTGAATGTTTTCTCATCAAGTTTCGGGCTATTAGTGAACATGAATTCTAAGTTTGTGAGGCTTGAATTTCCCCAAGTGAAGCGTTCGGATGTTATTAATTCTACAAATTCGGATGTATCTGGCAATGACTAGAGCTGCTTGTGATTCATTTCTTTGAAAACGTGAAGATTCAATGGAAGCATTGTTACACATCGAAGCATATTGCGATCGTTCAATAAAAGCTTTTGCAACTTAGATAGTTGTTTGATGCTTGTTGGTAGACTCTCAAAATCATTTCTGCATAGCTCTAACGCTTTCAATGAGGATAGACAGCCAATATCTTCTGGGATTTCAGTCAGGTTGCATTTGTTTAAACGTAAATCTTCCAAAGAGAATGATAAACCAGAAGGACGGAATGCCAAACACTCAATAAGAGATCTCAAACATGTTGAAGAGGATGGTAGTGAACTTTCAACACTTCTGCCTGCTGAGAGATTCTCCATGTTCACTGGCAACTTGTCAAGTTTTGAGCAATCAGAAAGATCGAACTCAATCAGAGATGCTAGTTTACAGATGCTTCTTGGAAGCGTCTCGATTTTTGCAACCCCTCAAAAATAATTTCGAAAGACCAATCAGATTTTCAATTGAAAAGGGTAGCTCTTTAATTGCTGTGCCAGATAAATCAAGAGTTTCTAGACATCCCATTGTCTCCAAAATTTCAGGGAAATGCTCGAGTTTGGAGCAGTTTTTAAGAGTTAGAGAACGAAGAGATTTCACTTTCCAAATGTTGGTTGATATATGCATGAGCCTAGTTAGACTTTCAACCGATGAGGGAACTTCTTCGATTTCAGACCCTTTTAAACTCAATATCCGTATATTCCCTGAAACCTGTGGAAACTTCATGAGATTAATGCATGACAAGAGATCAAGATTTTTAAGAGATTCGAAATGGATGTCATTTGAAAAGCTTCTAAGGTTATCACGGCCCTCGAGACGTAAGTAGTTAAGCTTGTTGAGATGTTGAATAGAAGAGCTAATGTCAATCATGCTTCTGCAATCTACAAGATCTATAACCTTAAGATTTGGGGATCCTGAGAGGTCAGGGATCCTAGTCAGTTACTGAGAGTGTCCAAGAATAAGTCTTTTCAACCTAGGGACATCCTGTAACAAAATTTAGCAAAAATGATTGGATTAGGTGATTAATTATAAGTGAACTACACATAATACATTCAAAAAAATGAAATTGTGCATACTTACATATAATTCATACCTTCTTGCCCTCCCAAAGTTGCTCAACATTGCTATAAAAAAGATCAAGTTCGATAAGGTTCTCTAGAATTAATTTTAATGGCAATACTTTAGAAGGATACCCATGCCAATTTATGTACCTCAATCCATCCAGAAGAGAATTCAGACCACCGAAAAGATGTACTTTTGAGATATTTGTGGGGTCTCCAAAACGTCAAGTCCAATCATAGAGCTTGAGATATCTAAGATTGCTCATGTTCTCGAAGGCCTGAGAATTCAAATCTATGTTCTTTATTTTAGACATTTCTAGGAGGATGCCTTTAACTGATTCAGTTCCCTTTCAATCCACAAGTAAATAATAAGTTATAACATAGAAACATACGAAATCTTCCTAAATTTAATACATACATAATCATTTAATGGAAGACAAAATCGTGAAGGTAATTTTAGTAGTGAACATCAATTTAATATATGAAACAAAACCAAATAAATTAGGCATTTACAGTGTTTCTTATTAGTACCTGACAAACATCCTCATGACCATGGAACCTACTACGCTTCCCTGACTTGTTGAGAGATTTTTGACGAACAATTTCCCAACACATTTCTTGCAATAAATCATTCATATTTATCTTGGTGGCTGATATTATTATTAGAGACTTATCAATGGGGACACTAAGTGCAACTTGTATAGAGAAGTAACAACTATTTAGTAGTTCTATCACATGGTCTTTATACTCTCCTTTGAAAAAACACCCAATGTCAAGTAATACATTCTTCTCCTCGTGATCCAGTGCATCGTAACCAATTCTCAATATATTATGAATTTCGGGCTTAGAGATTTTATTTAACTTATGCAATGCACTTTCCCGATCTTGTTCGCTTTTTCGATGTAAGGAGGAACCCAACACTTTTAATGCTAAAGGATTGCCTTTGGCATAATCCGTTGCTCTATGAGCATACACCATAAGATCTTTAGGAATAGGAACTTCTTTGAAGGCAAAGTTACAGAAAAGTTGAAGAGCTTCACAGTCGTCCAATGTCTTAACCTCACTCGAACTGACCTAACCTAAGGGTGCTAAAATTGAGGAAGGGTGTTTAGTTTTGCATGTGCATAAGCGAATATTTTTTGGGTCGGTTTGGTTTTGGAACGAATATGAAAAATTGGCAATAAGGGCATACGAGTAAATTCAAATTCACATTTACTCGATATAAGGTCTAACTCTAATTAGAATCTCATTTTCTTCTTCTTCTTTTTAGCCACCTAACCTGATGCCATTCGTTTCTTCTTTTTCTTCGTAGCTATTCGCCGTTCATCGCAAGTGGCACCTAGGCTGAAAGTCCATTATGGCCGAATAGACCAGTAAGCCCATAAACCCAAAAAAAAAAAAAAAGAATGAGGTAATATAAAGGCCATTACTCAAGGACACGTTAGCAAAGGCCACGTCAGTAGAAGTATGTAACATATCAAATAACGCTAAGGCAGTAAGATAACCCGGGTCAATGAGCTCACATGAGATGCACCTCAAGGTCGCAACAACATAATAGCTCATAGAACACAATCAGCTCATAATTTTCATTAACAACATAGAATTCCAAAAAAAGGAAAAGATTCTTATTTCACGTAGAAGATCACCCCAAATAGGAAGCTAACTCTTATATGAATATCGATGTATTAATTACAGCTTGATTTGAATATAAAGTACTAAATACAATATCATATAAATAAGAAAAGAGAATTTTAGTCTTTCCTATATTCTAGTAACCTTATTGTATATAAACAAGAAACCCTAATACTATATAAAGAGCCATTCACATGTACAAACGATAGGCTTAGAAGCTCATATACAAGTCGGTAGCAAAAAGTCATAAAAACTCTAGTAAAAACCCCAATAAGCACAATTTTCCCCTTCAGCAATAAAATAACCGTGGACGTAAGCATTAATTATAGGGTCAAACCACATTAACAATTCTCTTGTCTTTTTGGTTATTTTTCTTTTGCATTATTATTGCTTATTATTCTTACCATTGCTACCTACATATTAATTTCATCCAATCTTTTGTAATTTGCTCAATTCACCATATTCACATTAATCGTAGTGTTGACCGATTTTTTTTATGTCAACAGTAGTCTTATGATTTTAACTAGCATTTGTGTCTAAGATGTTGAGGCAAAATGCAACTTTAATTAAAACAAAACTAGATTTTGGAAAATAATTTTGAATTTAATATTAATAAACGGACATTTTTCTTCTTTTCCAAAAATCCTTTTTCATTGAAAGTTTTCATATTCTATTTTTCAAATCAAATTTCTTCTTCCATCAACTTCACTTCGTACTCTTAGCATTGAAAATGTGCACATTATGGACACATTTAGAAGGGAGGAAATAGAATGGGATTGGATAACAAATTTTCCAACACAATAAAGCTACTATTTTGAACAAGTTTGGATGAAATTCCCCATCCTAGGCCATGCCGATGTGGGCCCCACAATGAAAACCCATATCGGTGGGATTTCAAAGACCTACCATTGCTAATTGATTTTTGAAATCCTACCTATGAGGGATTTCTTTTTCTTTTTAATTTAATTTTATTTACTAAAAAGTATTACAATGTAATGTAATATTGAATATATTTAATAATTATAAATTTATTTAATAGTTTTATAAATTTAAAATTTATGAAAAAATAAATTTTTATTTTTATCTATTTTAATTTTATATTTATATTAAATATATTTACAGATTAATTTATTATTTAATATTTAAATTTCAATCTACACAAATATTAAATTAATTTAGTCAAATCCACTCCAATTCAATCCCAACTACACAAAACACGGTATAGTACTACTATAATCTCATACGATCCTACCTCATTTTAATTATCCTATTCAATCTCATGCACAGAATGAGGCCTAAAGTCTCAATGTATAAGAAAATTTTATTTCAATATTAATAGACTAATTTGTATTGTAGTTATAATTAAACATAAAAGATTTGTGAACGTGAATCACAAGACTAGGTACCTTGTATATTTTTTCCCCTTCTTTAAACATCAAATTTTATTCTAAACGAGCGAAAGTACATAATAAGTCTTTCTATTTGAATAAAAACCATATGCACGAATTTATTAACATTAAAATATTAGTATCATAATTATCAATATAATGAAATCTTCATAATAATCGGCACAAATATATGCGCAAATTTATAAATAATTCTAGAACAAGAATAAAAATATCTGTGAAACACAAGGATAGTGAAATAATATTTAGGTATTATCATTTAATTTTGTTATCACTGCATAATTGATATTGTAATTTAATTACTTGTGGGGCATTTTTTTTTTAAGATATTAATTACGGCAAATTCGATTCAATTTTATTGCAAATAGAGTCCACATGTATTATTAATAAAATGATATATTTTCTACTAGCAAACGACCCTATAAAATTACATAATCATGATTGACGATACAAAGAATTATCACAGTCATAACCATGTCATGGGAAAATTGACTCCCTAGTTAGGGAGGGTTCACTAGACGAAATGACGCAGACAAGGCCTCTTTACCTCCATGACTTTTTCTATTTAGTTGTTATATAAGGTCCTTCTCAACTCTTTGATAGATGTATCCATTTGATGTAGTTCCTTTATGTTTGAGTCATCAATGAAGCCACACACCAACTTTAGTATGAGTGGTTGAATATCCGTTTTGTGAAATATGGAGAACTTTAATATAGGTGTTGAGAGAAAATTTAGAAATGATAAATTGAAAAGATCAATGGGCCATTTCCTCCCACAAAAAGTTAGTTTTGGAAAAATTTTCAAAAATGTTAGTTTTTGGGCCTCTTCAAAGGGTCATTTTCGATATTTTCTCTTAATATTAATTAAAGAGAGAAAAAAGACGTAATAATAAAGAAAGAGAAGAGAAAACATATATTTTTTTTAAAGAAAGAGAAAACATTTATATTGAGTGCAAAATATAGATATATATATTGATGTAAATAGATCTAAATCATTGAAATCTTCTACATCCAATGGTCAATAAGGATCAATAAATTGTTTCAAAATTTATGTTATTCGATTCTGTTTCTATATATATATACACTAGGTCCGCATAATAAAGTAATAGACTGTAGACAGATGGCAGCCATTTGGAATAATAATTCCGGACAACAGATATTTAAAGCTTGTGGGACAGTGAAGTGGCTGAAGAAGAACGCTTACATATCACGTGATAAAAGATTTAAAACTTGTGGGACACTGAAAGGGAAAAACCTTGGCTGAAGATGGATGCTTACATATCACGTGATAAAGATTCTCACACTCAAGATTCTTTCTTATAAGTCCTCCAAAAAAAAAAAAAAAAAAATCTTTCTTATAAAAAGAGATCGGATATATTGAAAAAAAAATCAAAGTTTTATAATTTCTAGTCCATTAAATTTGTGTTACTCAAAAGTTGAATCAGTTATTTGACATTTTGTGTGAATAATATATATATATATATATATATAAAATGTTACAAAATATAAAGCATGTCTAAAATTCTCCAAGTTCACTGGTTTCTTATTACATGGTTATATAAAAGCAGCCGTTTGGAATTTGGAATATTAATGTGGGGCAACCAGAAAGTAAAGAGGAACACAGTTAAAGCAAATGCCCTTGGGCTAAAGATATGCTAGTGGTGGTGTATGTTTCAGCATGTGCTCAAGAATTTCAATACAAGGCACCAAACCATAGATTTATTTTGTTTGCTGACACAACCTACAGACAAGGTTCTGAGTACTGATTACAATCACACCACACTCCAATCTTACATTAATACAAGGTAAAGTAGCTCCCACACACAAGCTGATCACTATAACAAACATAAAAGAGTTATACCTACTCAAATCGGCCCACCAACTAAAATGGTGTTCTAGTGACGAAGTCTTCACTCTTCAGGTACCCAAGTTGCCTTTCTTGATGTCGATAAGCTTGTCGTAAACACACCATGCAAAGCTAAGGAAATGGTCCTGATCCATTCCTTGGTTCCAGATTGAAGCTGCACAAACAAGCAGACCTTGCAAACCAAGAAAGTGAGACGGCACTAATTGATATCTCCCTTTGCTGCCACTCCGCGACAATCCATTCCCATCATTACACTTGCCTATTAGTATCGCATAAGACTAAGTTTGACAATTACATTCTGATCTGGCACTAAAAGTTATTCTGCTCTCTCTTGTAACCTTCCTTGTTAGCATTATGTTGAATCTGAATCGTAATTTAATGTCAATAAAGCTTAATTTAGCTATGCTTCTAGGCAGAGAACCTCACAGCCCGAAGCATGTATGGTCGTATCATATAAAGAAAAATAAAACCACCCAAAATTAATATATTAACAAACCATATCAAAGTGTCAACATGGTGAAGTTGATGTATGATCAAAATGATATCGAAGTTTCAGTGGAAGTATTCTACTATCAATTATGCTGTAAGAAAAATGAACAATTAGATAATCAAAACTAGTCACCAAGTTATTGATTTTGTTAGCTACTTGAACCCAAATGAATGGCAATTTGTTCACATATCTTTAACATGTGCTGCATAGAACCAGCTGAAGTCTACTTAAGAACACTAGAGTGTGAAGACATTTAAATTTCGGGCATTCGAAAACTAGAGAATACTAGAGTGCGAAGATAGAGGTAATCAATTATTTGTATGTGCATCCAAGATAATGAGGTACACTTACTCCTTTCTCTCATGTCTTTTTTAATAGATTTATAATCTAAAAGTACTTCTAAAATAATACAATCAAACAATTTATAATTTAAAATAACATTTTTAAATTGATAACCAAATAGTTAATAACTTCTTTTCCAAAAATTTATTTCTAAAATATCAACTTCCAAAGGATCTATTTTTAAAATATTTACTTGGAAAAGTTATAACAAACGAACCTAAATAAAGCTCTACCTTATTATTGTATATTTAGCAAACATGTCAAATTATTATGTGGCCGATCAGATTAAATATACAAATAAAATAGTTTTTTTGCCAAATTGTTGGATATGTTGAAGTAATGAATTTAAATAACAAATTTAACTAAATAAAGCTCCAGCCATTATCACATATTTAGTAATCACAATAAATGTGTTTTAAGTTGACAATCAAATTAAACATACAAACAAATTAGTTTTTTTAACAAATAGTTAAATATTGAAGTCACAAATTTAAATGTCAAATTTAACTAAATAAACTGCCATCTTATTATTATATATTTAGTAAGCACCATGAATGCTTAAGTTACCAATTATCAAAGTAAAAGTACTTTCAATTATGTTCTTGGTAGATAGTTGTATATAGGGAAGGGCCAAAAAAAATGACTTGAACTGACCTGACCCAAGGGTGCTCAAACCAAGGAAGAGTGTTTAGTTTTGCATATGCATAACTGAATATTTTTTTGGGTCGGTTCGATTTTGAAACTGATCTGAAAAATCGAGAATAAGAGCATATGCATAAATTCGCATGTACCTTATATAAGGTCTATCCCTAATTAGAATCCCATTTTCTTCTTCTTCTTCACAACCAACCACCCTGACCCCATTTGTTTCTTCTTTTTCTTTGTAGCCATTCGTCATTCACCGCATGTAGCACTCGGGCTGAAAGTCCGTTATAGCCGAATAGACCAATAAGCCCATAAACCTAAAAATAAGAATGAGACAATATAAAGACCATTACTCAAGGACACGTTAGCAAATGTCACGCCAGTAGGAGTATGTAACATATCAAATAATGCTAAAACAGTAAGGCAACCAGGGTTAATGAGCTCGCATGAGATGCACCTCAAGGTCGCAATGATATAACAGCTCATAGAACACAATTAGCTCGTAATCTTCCTTAACAACATAGAATTCCAAAAAACAAAAAGATTTTTATTTCACGTAGAAAATCACCCCAAATAGGAAGCTAATTCTAATATGAATATCGACGTATTAATTATAATTTGATTAGAATATAAAGTACTAAATACAATATCATATAAATTAGAAAAGATGATCTTGGTCTTTCCTATATTCTAACAATCTTATTATATATAAACAAGGAACGTTAACATTATATAAAAAGTCTTTCACATGTACAAACGACGGCCTTAGAAGCTCATACATAAGTCGCTAGCAAAAAGTCGTAAAAACCCTAGTAGAAACCTCGATAAACATACTCTTCTCCTTCAGGCAAAAAATAACTGTGGACGTAAGTATTACTTATAAAGTCGAACCACATTAAAAACTCTCTTGTCTATTTGGTTATTATTATTATTATTATTATTTTTGCATTATTACTGCTTATTATTCTTACCATTGCTGCCTACATATTAATTTCATCCAATCATTGTAATTCACTCAATTTACTATATTCACATTAATTCTAGTGTTGACCGATTTTTTTATGTCAACAGTAGTTTTATGATTTTAACTAGCATTTGTGTCTAATTAAGATGGTGAGGCAAAATGCAGCTTTAATTAAAACAAAACTAGATTTTGGAAAATAATTTTGAATTTAATAGAAACGGATATTTTTCTTCTTTTTCAAACATCCTTTCTCATCGAAAGTTTTCATATTCTATTTTTCTAATCAAATTTCTTCTTCCATCAACTTCACTTCGTACTTTTAGCATTGAAAATGTTCACATTATGGACATATTTAGAAGGGAGGAAATAGGATGAGATTGGATAAAAAATTTTCCAACACAAAAAGCTACTGTTTGGAACAAGTTTGGATGAAAAATTTCCCATCCTAGGCCATGCGGGCCCACAACGAAAGCCCATATTGGTGGAATTTTGAAGACCCACCAATGCTAGTGGATTTTTGAAATTCTGCCTATGAGGGATTTCTTTTTCTTTTTAATTTAATTTAATTTTTTTAGTTTATTTACTAAAAAATATTACAATGTATTGTAATATTAAATATATTTAATAATTATAAATTTATTTAATAGTTTTGTTAATTTAAAATTTATGAAAAAATACATTTTTATTTTTATCTATTTTAATTTTATATTTTAATTTTTTATTTATATTAAGTATATTTAAAGATTAATTTATTATATAATATTTAAAATTCAATGTACACAAATATTAAATTAATTTAGTCAAATCCACTCCAATTGAATGTCAACTACACAAAACAGGGTATAGTATTACTTTAATCTCATCTAATTCTATCTCGTACCATCCTGTCTCATTCTATTCCATCCAATTTCATGCATTGAATGAGGCCTAAAGTCACGATGTATAAGAAAATTTTATTTCAATATTTATAGGCTAATTTGTATTGTAGTTATAATTAAACATAAAAGATTTGTGAACGTGAATCACAAGACTAGGTACCTTAACTTGTATATTTTTTCCCCTTCTTTAAACATCAAACTTTATACTAAATGAGTGAAATTACATAATAAGTCTTTCTATTTGAATAAAAATCATATGCACAAATTTATTTACATTAAAATATTAGTATCATAATTATCAACATAATGAAATCTTCATAATATAGGCTCAAATATATGCGCAAATTTATAAATAATTCTAGAATAAGTATAAAATATCTGTGAAACACAAGGATAGTGAAATAATATTTAGGTATTATCATTTAATTTTGTTATCACTGCATAATTGATATTGTAATTTAATTACTTGTAGGGCTTTTTTTTAAAAAAAAATATTAATTACGGCAAATTTGATTCAATTTTATTGCAATTAGAGTCCACATGTATTATTAATAAAAATGATATATTTTCAACTAGCAAACTACACTATACAATTACATAATCATGATTGACGATACAAAGAATTATCATAGTCATAACCATGTCATGGGAAAATTGTCTCCCTACTTAAGGAGGGTTCACTACACGAAATGATGCAGACAAGGCCTCTTTACCTCCATGACTCTTTCTATTTAGTTGTTATGCAAGGTCCTTCTCAACTCTTTGATAGATGTATCAATTTGATGTAGTTCCTTTATGTTCAAGTCATCAATGAAGCCACACATCAACATTTAGTATAAGTTGTTGAATATCCATTTTAACCTTTAAAAAATTATTGGTTTAAGTCTCACCCTTATCTTTTAAAATATAAGATATGAGTTATGAATCTTCACTTGATAGGAGTTACCCTTTCCCTGTTTATGGGAGTAGTCATCGAACTGATCTATCTTGACAGGTTCTAGCAGTTATTTGACTCATAAGATATCAACATAAAAATAAAAATAAAAAATAAAAAGTAAAGACTCATCAATGAGGCCTACTCACCAGTCTTGTGTTTTTGTTTGGTTGACATATCCTTATGGGGCTTTTCACATCTCCTTTAGGCTACATTTGGTACGCGGGATTAGAATGGAATGAAATGGATTCGATTGGATTGAATTGAAATGAAAAATCATCATCCCATATTTGGTAAAACTTGGGATTGGATAAAAATTATACCATATCATGTTTAGTGTAGGTTGAGATTGGATTGGAATAAATTAATTTACTTTTTTATTATATAAATTAATTTTATAAAAAATCTAAAAACAAAATAAAAAACCAAACATCATCTTCCGCAATTCATCAAATATCAAAAACCACACTTCATTAATATTATTATCTCCCACAATTCAACATTATCAACCCACTTCATCAATATCATCATCTCTCATAATTCAACATCATCAATCCACAGTTCATCAATATCATTAATCCAATTAATCGACATTATCATGTCCTATAACAACAACATCATCATTAACATCAAATCATCATGACATAAAAAAAACAAAAACAAAAAAACAAAAAACAAAAACACTGAGAACCGAACCCAAAACCAGATGGTTCTGGGTTCATCGTCGAACCCAGAACCATCGTTGACCCAAAACTAGATTGGTTCTGAGTTCGCCGAACTAGAACCAGATGAACCCAGAACCAGATTGAACCCAAAACCAATCAACTCAAAAGAAGAAGATGAAAAAGAAGAAGAAGAAGAAGAAGAAGAAGAAGAGAGGTTCCATGGATGTTTGATGAGAGAAGAAAGAAATGTGAGAGAGAGATAAATGGAGAGAAGAAAAAGATATGAAATCCAATCTCATCCCACCCAATGACATGGTTATGAGTGGGATTGAAAAATGCCAAATGAACAGTACACCTGCCCACACTTTTTCTTGTTGTCTAGTTGGTGAAAGCGTTTGTTGTAGTACTAGTTCAGCTTCACAATACCTACCTAACAATGAGTCTCAATAAAAGGGAGAAGTGTTAACATTTGGTAAAGAGTTCAATCCTAGGAAGTAAATCAACATAGCTTCAACTGAAGGGGTGGCAAAGGCGTATGGCTTCCCTGATGGTCAAAATACCACAACACAGACCTTATTAGCACCGGTTATAGACAACCTCACTTGTCTTTATATTGATTCATGTCTAGGCTGCTTGGTGAATGTTATCGTCATGAAATCTTTTAGTCCTTGTTTTTCCCTGCCAAACTTAGATAATGATAACATTCACCAAACGTAAAACAAAAATCTCCAAATAGGAAACGGAGCTTGTCAACCTAATTGGCCTTGCGGTGTTCTCACCATCGGGGAAAGCCTACTTCTTTGGCCATCCTTCATAGGAAGCTATTTCGATCTGCTTCCTGGAAGTGAACATCCACCTTCAAATGATAGCACCATTCTCTCGCTAATTAAGGCTCATCTCTAGGTAAGAATTCTGGAGCAATTGCCCATTTGATATTTTTGCTCTTTGTTAGAGGTGGAAGTCCCACATTTAAATAACAAATTTAACTAAGTAAAGCTCTACAATACTATTGCACATTTATTAAGTACAATAAATGTTTAAGTGGCCAATTAAATTAAATGTACAAACAATAATATAGTTCACGACAAATATTTGGATGTTAAGGTAATAAATTGAATATATTAAAAAACTGAACCAAATATAGCATTGGCCATTTCCACATATTTAGTTAGCACAATGTGGAGCAATTACCCATTTGATTTTTTGCACTTTATTAGAGGTTCAATTCCTGCATTTATATAACAATTTAACTAACTGCAGCTCTACAATAGTATCATATATTTAGTAAGTACAACAAATGTTTAAGTGGCCAATTAAATTAAATGTACAAACAATAATATAGTTCACGACAAATATTTGGATGTTAAGGTAATAAATTTAATTTATTAAAAAACTTAACCAAATGTAGCTTTGGCCATTTCCACATATTTAGTTAGCACAATGTGGAGCAATTACCCATTTGATTTTTTGCACTTTGTTAGAGGTCCAATTCCTGCATTTATATAACAATTTAAACTGAAAGAGGAAGAAAAGAAAAAGCTTAGTTTTTCTTTAAACCATATTTTTATCCAAAAAGAGAAAGAACCCCGTGGGACACAAATAATAAGATTATCGAAATAAGATTCTTTAACTTTACTTTTTTTTTAAAAAAAAAATCTCTATTTAAGCAAAGATTTGAGACTCAATTATTAGAGTTTAATTACTGTGTGGAGCAAATTTGGTCATGAACTTGACTGTATTTATTGTTTTCACTTTGTCATTATTTAAGCATATATTTATAACAAAATTTTTAAATAAAATATGAATATATAAATCAAATTTTTGGATGGCAATATCAACACCCTTTTATTTCTTATTTTTATTGATACATAATTTTTTTCAACTATGACAATTTTAGAGATTAAGGAAAATAATACAATTTTAACCCTCAATCGCATTTGTGTAGGTATGATTGACATAACATTATGCCAACATCATCTTGTTTATACACAGAATTATTTTACATAAAAAAATACTTTTAATTAAATATGAAAATTAAAAAATTTTAATTATAAAAATTGTAGGCATGTGCACCAAAACCTAGTAATAACAATAAATCAGACTGGATGTAAGGGGAACGATTGATTCTTTCTTCTTTTCTTTTTTTTTAATATGAAAATTAAATGGTCCTGAAAATTTTCCTAAAGATTAAATATAAACTGAAATTTGAATCTAAATTACATGTTTATATTTTTTTTCCTATCTTGGTAATTACGGTCAACTTAGTTGTCTTTTAAAAATATTTTTTTAAATAATTAATTTAATATTTATACTTTTTTTAACTTGAGGTTATGTGTTATTATTTAATATAATAAAAAAACTAAAAATATTAATTTAATGAATTTTAAACCACTTTTACATAAATATGATAACATTTTACTCATAATTAATATATAAGAAAAAGTAATATATAAATAATTTTTATATTATTTAATAAACAAGATGAGAATTCAACAATGGTATTGAAATGTTAATGATTTGCCATAACTTCCAAGTTATGATCTATACAGAATAGGACTAAGATAATTAGCTTTTGTTTATTATAAGTATTATATTATAATAAAAAATTTGTATAATATATTATTAAGACAAAATTGGAAATATATTATGTATAAGAGAATAAATTTACGAAATTTTTTTTTTTAAATATAATCTAGTGATTCACAATAAATTTAAAAGTGGAAACTTTTTACATTTTCCTTCATTTTTTTTTTCTTTTAACATTTGTAAGTTGTCAAACAACTTAACAATGTGAAAAAAATAACTTATAAAACAACTTAACAAATTCAATTTAGATTCGTTTAGCATTGAGTTGGAAAAACAAACAACACCGACATTACTTTTTTCCCAAAAGATCAATTTTTATTTTGATCCTTATGTAATAACAAAGTATTAATTTTTACTTACGAATATATTTTTTCTCCATTATCCCTAAAGTTTTAGAAACTTACTTAATTAGTCTCTCTTTTAGTCATTTGTTAGTCAACTTTAGGGTTATTTTGATCATTTCATGCAGAAGTAAAGTAAAAATAGAAAAAAAAAAAAAAAGATCTCCACTAACCATTTGAATAATAAATGGTGGATATCAAAAGCATTCAAAATTGAATTTAAGAAAAAAAAAATTAGAAAAAATTAAAAAGTCCACTTGATCCCCCATTATCCTTCTCAAGATAAGATGGACAATAGGGATCATCTATCACATTAATTGATTGGAATACCAAATGATGGATCTATATTGCCTAGAAATTCAAGAGATTAATCTCCACCGCATGGAGATCTAGGTAATGGAAGATCTCTATCACTATGATGAAGATCTTTTATCACCTGAATCTCCAGGTAATAGAGATCCTTCATATGGTTTGTTGGACAATGGAGAGGATGGATGATCCCTACCATCCATCATTGACCATCTTGAGATGAAAGCTAGGGATTAAGTAGATATATATATATATATTTGATTTTTTTTGTTTAAAAATAATTTTTTTTCTTTAATTCCATTTTTTTGAAAGATTTTTTAACTCTAATTGAAATATTGTTTTTTTTTTTTAATTCTAATTCTTCTTTTTTTAATCAATTTTTGTTTGAATGAAGTTTCAATTTTTAAGTTATAAATTTTTAAGAAAAAACTTCATTTTAGTTCTTAAGGTTTCGAAAAATATTAAGTTTTAAAATATTTTTTTAGAAATAATTCTTTTCATCCCTAACTTTTTTAAAACTCTTCCAAAAAGTTCAAATCGTCAGTCAATTTACAGTCAATAATGATTTTAAGCAATTTAAATTATAATTTAATAACTTAAATTCAAATGCATTTTAGACAATTAAACCTGTAAATTTATTGTTTTATGAAGATAATCCGATAATTTATGTGCCACTAACAATCATCCAAAGCCAAAATATTTTTTAACGCAGTCTGTTAATGTTGATCAAAAGTTGACTGATGGTTTGAACTTTTTTTAAGTATTTTGGAAAAGTTAGGGATGAAAAGAGTTATTTTCAAAAAAGCTTTAAAAACCTAATATTTTCTAAAACCTCAAGGACTAAAATAAAGTTTCCCCTATTTTTAATTTATAAATTATTAGTTTTCATTATATTTATATAATTAATTTATTTTGAATTGTACTTCCATTTTATCTATTTTCTATATAATTTATAAGCATTTTTTTTTTATATTTTTTAATTTATGAATTTAAAAAAAAATATTTAATTTCATGTTAAAGGTATTCTGGTAATAATAAGCAAAGTCAAATTATAACTTTCTAATTTTAAAGGCAAATTGATCTTTTTCATGCATATAATAATCTTTTAAAAGTTAAACAGTTTCTCAATAAATTATGTCATGTTTTACCCTTGGATTTTACATCAAAAAAATTGAGGCTTATTCAATCTAGCAGTTATTAAAGTTTGATAGGATTTTTTGAAATAATAGATTTTGGTGAAATTCATGAACTCTATAGATTTTATATAGATTTTGTTAAAATTTTTTATAACATCCAATGAAATCTTTATGAATAGGATAAGATTTGTGATCTACTTTTTGTTTTTTCACAAATTATATTTTCAAATCTATCAAAATTCATTGAATTATATCACTTAAATAAAATTTACAAAGTCAATGACTTTTTTAACATATCTAAATTTATTTGAACTTTTTAAAAATTTAAATTGAATATATATGAATTTGTATGAATTTCAATAGAATCCAAACAAATATGATTTTTTTTTTTTTAATATAAGGTTGTTGGTCAAAACCAATGTATTATTAAAAGAGAAAAAGAGTACAAAAAGAGAAAAGACAAAAAACCAATAGGATTAGAAACCAAATATGAGTAGAGAAAGATAGTAGAAGATTTAGTCGAAACCAAAACTTTACAAATCAATCCCTATTATAGATCTCATTAAAAACCTTATTGGAAAAACCCAATGGGAAAGACCCGGTAAGAAAAAAAGAGTGTTCACTCCCCAAAGTATAAACTAACAAAACCAATATCAACATTTGCCAAGTAGATCATCAAAAAGAAAAGGGCTTAAAAAGTCAGGAACTATTCACTACCAGGTGAAACAAACAAAAGATAAAGAATGAGAAGCTAGTGCATTCGCAACAGAATTCCCCTCACAATAAATATGTGTCGCCATGAAATCTATACCTTGTAAATAGTAAAGACATTTCTCCCACACTGATCATTAGCGTCAGGGAACTCTAGAAGAATGGGTAAGCAGAAGAGAAACCACATAAGCATAATCACTTTCTAATCAAAGCTTCGTCCAATGATAATTCCAAACATATTGAATGACATGAATAGTTGTTTTTAATTCTGCCTCAAAAGCATAATCTATTCCGATCAGAATAGTAAAGACACTTTTGAAGAATCTAAGAGAGGTAAAAAAAAAATTCTAGCACATTCAACCATACCAAAAGCTCCAAAAGCAAAACCCTCAGTATTAACTTTGATCCATTTTAGGAGAGGGAGAGACCAAGCTACCTCTATAATACGTGGAGCCTTAGGAGGACGAGCTGAAACATAAAGCTTACGTAGAACTAATAAATCATCCATTGAATTCTGTATAGCCCCAGAGCTAAGAGAATCTATTTCTCGAATAGAACGTCAGACAAAAGTCAAACAGTTTCTCAATAAATTGTGTCATGGTTTACCCTTGGATTTTACGTCAAAGAAGTTGGGTTTTATTCAATCTAACATTTATTGAAGTTTGATAAGAGTTTTTTGAAATGATAGATTTTGAGGAAATTCATGGACTCTATAGATTTTATATAGATTTAGTTAAAATTTTTTATAACATCCAATGAAATCTTTGGAAATAGGGTAAGATATGTGGCAGACTCTTTATTTACAAATTATATTTTCAAATTTATCAAAATCCATTAAATTTCATCACTTACATAAAATCTACAAAGTTAATAACTTTTTAAATACATCTAAATTCATTTTAACTTTTAAAAAATCTAAATTGAATATATCTGAATTTGTATGTATTTCAGTAGTATCCAAACAAATATGATCTGAATACACATAAATTTATATGGATTTCAATAGATTTTATACAAATTTATTGAATACGCCTAAATTTCGATGGACTCTTTAAAAATCTTAATTGAATATATCAAAACTTTTAAAGTCATTTAAATTTTAATGAAATTTTAAATTGAATGTACCCCAATAATTTAATAAATTTTCGATATTTTAGAGACTGACAGGAATCAACAAAGGTGTCACAAAGGGGAAAAAGAAGAAAAAAGGAAAATGATAACTCATGACAGAGGGATGAAAAATGAAAATTTTCCAAAAAAAATTGATAAATACTGTGTTTGTTGGATCGGTAATTTTATTGCATGGGATTAGAAACTATTTATCCCTGACGGTGCAGCGTTTGGAGTTGTCAAGAAAAGGGAAGGTTTCTTTCCCAAGTTCGCGTGGACCTCATGGAATTCCCTGATTGAGCCGAATTTTGAAACCCGACAACATTGGTAGGTGTCAAGAATCCCGCTCATGCGGGATTTAATTTTTTTAATAATTTTTAATTAACATAATAAATCAATAATTATAATATTAAATATATTTAAAATTATAATTTTATTTAAAATAGTTTTTTTAAAGTTATTTAAAATAGTTTTATAATTAAAATCTTTTAATATTTTTTAAAAGTAAATTATATTTTATTAATTTTTGCTTTTATTATTTATTATTTTCATTAAATAGTTTAAAATTAATTCAAATATTTTTATTTAAAAATTAATTTTATTTTAATATTAAATTAATTTAGTTAACTCCGATCGAATCCAATTATAACTGCACACCCACATTATAGATTTATAGTGCATATCAAATCTCTTCCCCTGTCAGTGGAGACAAAAGGTGGTGCCCACTCGGGACCACTGTGTGAAAACGTTTGTGTTTAAGAGGGAGAGTTGGAGTTGGAGAGTATCAGCAACGAAAAACAAACAAGAAGCACCCAGCGGAGGGAGAGAGCGAGAGAGAAATGGAGGCTTCAGCAAAAGTAGGTTCGTTGTTCATATACCCAATCAAGTCATGCAGAGGAATTTCTGTCTCGCAGGCGCCTCTGACTCCTACTGGTATTACATCACTCACTCTGTCACTTCTCACTACTATGTTTATCATTCCTTGTTCTTAGTTTGGCCAACTTGGCTTTTCTTCTACTTTTGTTGATTTCTACATTCAAAATCTCATCTTGGTTATGTGCATGTGTCTTTTCGATGCATTTCTCGGGTTCTCTTGCTCAAACTTTTGTGGAATTGCGTGCTTTATTTGTTCGTCTGTTTTTGACTAGTGGTTGATGGAAAATGATAAGTGAGAATCATTTGATCACGTTTTGAATGTGTTTAACGTGCTTTCATCATCTTTTGAATGGTCACTTTTGTTCTGTTCTATTATTTTCATTGTACAAGTTTATTGAATAATCATCATATTTTTTGTACTTTATTTTTAAAAAAAAAAACAATTATGTTTGTTTTTTTTTTCCTAGATAGATTCTTCAAAAGGAATAGGGATATATAAGTTTAATTTTTAGCTTGTAATTTATATATTGAGACACAATTTTGTAGAAAATTTTGTTATTTATTGTCTGTACTTGATCAGTTAAATCAGTTACATCTAGTCCTGGTAATCATGGAGTGAAAATCGAGCTTTACTTGGTCAAATTTTAGCTGAATAATTGAATTTTTTTTTTGAATGATATTGAGATGAACTGATCATAGTTTTGATTTGGGGTGTTTTGAATTTAATCTGAAAATGAACACGAACATGTAAATCTCATTGTGCAGTCCAAGCCTTTATATTCTCAATTATGCGACATTGAAATGGTTGATGCTGATGTTGTAGTCTTCACATGAATTTTCCTGCTTTAGTTACTAAACTGTTGGATTTATTTGTTCTTGATGGTTGGACATGCAAACTTAACTTGCATATTTTTATTTTATTCCCCATTTGGATATACAGGATTTCGATGGGATAGGCACTGGATGGTAGTTAATCATAAAGGGAGGGCATATACTCAAAGAAACGAATCAAAACTTGCTCTGGTTCAGGTAGAGCTGCCGAATGAGGCATTTTTGGAGGAATGGGAACCTACTAAGAGCTCATATATGGGTAAAATCATTTTCTTCTTCATTTTTCTTCTATCTTGCAACAAAGATGTTGAAATTGTAGTTATTGCCTCTGTTCTTGTGATTTTTTATAGCCAGATTATTGTACCTATTTGGAACAGAAGAAAATTTGTTGTTCATGAATGGATGATTAAGATGAGTGCAGCTTGTGTTAAGTTTGATTGTCTATTCTGAAATAAAAGTCATACATAGTATGTATTATCTTAATGGCTTTGGATTTATCAGTGACTGGCTGCTAGCTTCTCTCTAAATTGAAAATTCAATCTGCTTTTATCTGTCCATCACTATTGGAAGCTGTTTTCACATCTTATTCTCATTGTACGTGTTGAGTCTTCAGGGGTTTGGTTTGTAAAATTATGTCCTTTCTTGCAAGTTGATTGACTACGTTCTTAAATATAAATGTTAAGATCTTTGGAAGAGGGTTTTGATATTTTGTCCCACAAAGGAATGACCTAATGAGTTATATCTCATGTAGTGAAGTAGACGTCGAGGGATCAATTTTGTTTCACACCACTGTTAAAGAAGGTTTATTTGCCTTCGTACATGGAATTAGATGGGGGTGTGATGTGTGGTTGCAACGAAAAAAAAAAATAGGAGCTTGTCATTTATAGAAGATTTCATATAGTTGAATATCAAATATTGTTATTGTGATCATTCAAATAAGATGCTACACATCCTAGCAAATATATTCGAACTAATGGAAATGAGATAGGGTAATAGCATTTCCCTTTTGACCTGAGCAATATAAAGATAATGCAAGTTGTCATGATGCTCAATATTGTATCTTGTGTATTGTCTTCTTTCTGTTAGTTCCACATTGAGGCGTAATTCCTTTCACTTTGAATTTGGGATTAATGGGCATGGTTAAATAGTTCTTTTGCCATTAGCTTGTGGTGGTTGGTCTTTGTATTTTGAATCTGTCTTGAAATGCAAATTTTCTTTCAATGAACAAGTCAATTGATTTCCTTCATTGTTGTGGACTTTGTAACAATATATGTGCTTATTTTTATTTTCAGATAGTACATCAATGGTGTTTTGCTTTCTTATCATGTGATTTTCAATGTGATCTAATCTGATATTCACTAACTTTTGCAGCAATAAGAGCTCCAGGTATGGATGTGCTCAAGATTTCACTGAGCAGATCAAATAATTCAGCAGATGGTATTTCTGTATGGGAGTGGTCTGGCTCTGCATTGGATGAGGGAGCTGAAGCAGCAAACTGGTTTACAAGTTATCTTGGGAAAACTAGTCGTCTAGTTCGTTTCGATGCAGGTTTGGTTTTATTTTTGGTCCATATAGTAAGAATGGGTTATTAACTACACTGACTATTGGCGTATGGGCATAATCCATGGTTTGTCAAAATGAATATGCATGCTGTTATATTTCCTAATCAAAACTAGGTCATAATGAGGCTACATTATTACTTCTGCAGCTTCACAAACTAGGCCTGTTGATCCTGCATATGCTCGTGGACACAAAGTTATGTTTGCTGATATGTATCCATTTATGCTGTTGTCTCAGGTTGGTCAACTTGAGAAGCATGAAATGCAGTTGTTCTTGTAGTTATATGATGTCTCAAACCTTATGCTTATCAATATGTCATTTGTAGGAATCTTTGGACGCACTGAATAAGCTTCTCAAGGAGCCAGTTCCAATCAACCGTTTCAGACCCAAGTATGTATCTAGAAACAAATCATATATGTTTGTTATTAAAAGCACTATAAGACTTCTAAATTCTTGTGTTACCCAGCTTCAAATTTGTGATATTCACTTTCCACTATTTGTTGTTATCATTATGCCCCGTAGGAGTCAATGGTTACAACTGTGTTCCCTGGATTCATATTGTTGATTTGTCTGGTTTCAGAGCCACTTAAATTATACGAATTCTCTGTTATTTCCTTCTCCTCACGCTCTTTGATTACCCCACTACTGCTTTCTTCTTCGCTTGGTGTATGAATATCTCTTACATAGTAATACTTGCATATGACAGTATCCTTGTTGAAGGCTGTGGGCCATTTTCGGAGGACTTATGGACAGAGCTGAAGATAAGCAATTTCACATTTCAAGGTGTCAAGCTATGCTCCCGCTGTAAGGTAAATCGCCATCTTTCTGCACATCTGCTTGTCTTGTGAAAACTGTCCAGTTTACGCCATTTTGTGTTCTGTGGTAGCCCTTGGCTAGGCAAGTAGTATTATTCGCTTAGCAAGATAAACAATTTAAGGTAAATCAGTTTTTACATACTACACATAGGGTGTTCAAGAGTTGTATGTGTCTCAAGCCCATTCAATATGATCTCTTTCAAGCAGAAACTCACTTACGTTAAGCATACTATGAATAGAATGTTCATAACTTTTAGTGTGGATGCATTTCTAATTTTATAATTTTTTTTTTTTTAAAAAAAGCTTCTGTTTGTCTTAGTTTTTAATACTTGGAAGAATGTTTTCCAGATACCAACGATCAATCAAGATACAGGGATTGCTGGTTCCGAACCAAATGAAACACTAAAAAATTTCAGATCGGATAAAGTCTTGCGTCCGAATAAAAAACAACAGGGAAAGGTTAGATTTGAATTTAAAACTTTCAACCATGATCTTCATCACAGAAATAAATAAAAGAAGTTTCTTTTCTTGCAGATTTACTTCGGTCAAAACTTAGTTTGGAAAGACAATGCGACCAGAGGAAAAGGAAAAGTGGTTAATGTAGGAGATCCCGTGCTTGTCCTGAGGAAGATCTCTTCTGCTGCTGAAGCAGCAGCTTGAACTCCAGCCTTGCTAGTAGCTCGGTATTGTAACTGTGTTGGGGGTGGTTAAACTCCGTTGTACTATGGTGTGTTATAGAATAAGCAACAGATTGCATGCTTTAACACGATGTAATGATATAGTTTCTTTGAAAATACTAGTCTATATAAATATTCCGAAGATCAGCCTTAAACTTACATGCATGATTATGAAGTAGTTTTAAGTGACTTTGCATAAAGGGCTTTTGAATATTTTTTAGATGTGATACATCCATTTGAGTTTGTTAAAGGCTCATAATTCATTATCTTTGTTAAGTGAATTATACTAATTATCAAAATTAATATCCATTTATGCAGTAATAATATTAACTATTACAATTTAGGATTTGGGTTTAGAGTTATGAATGGAACCATAACATCATTGAGGTGAGCCCATAGCATGGCTTAGATTCTTGTTTTTTCTTTGTTTTTTTTTTTTGTTTTGTTTTTTTAATTGTTGCAATTAATTCGGGGTTTGAAAGAGATATGATCTCAACCAATAAAATTTTAAAATCATTTAAATTTTAATGAAATTTTAAATTGAATGCATCCCAATAATTTAATAAATTTTCGAAATTTTAGAGACTGACGGGGACCAACAAAGGTGTCACAAAGGAAAAAAAAAAATGGAAAATGATAACTCATAAAGGAGGGATGAAAGTGAAAATTGTCCAAAAAAAATTGATAAATACTCCATTTGATGGACTGGTGATTTTATTGGATGAGATTAGAAATTATCCATCCCATAAAATGCAACATATGGACTTGTCAAGAAAAGGAAAGTTTTCCTTCCAATGCTCGAGTGGGCCTCATAGAATTCCCAGCATGAGCAAGATTTTGAAACCCGAAAATATTGGTGGGTATCAAGAATTTCGTTTATATAGGATTTCATTTTTTTTAATAATTTTTAATCAATATAATAAATTAATAATTATAATATTAAATATATTTAAAATTATAATTTTATTTAAAATAGGTTTATAAATTAAAATCTTTTAATATTTTTTAAAAATAAATTATTTTTCATTAATTTCTGCTTTTATTATTTATTATTTACATTAAATAGTTTCAAATTAATTCAAATATTTTTATTTAAAAATTAATTTTATTTAATTAAGTCCAATGGAATCCAATGATAACTACACACGCTATAGTACATGTCAAGTCTCATCATCAGTCTAATCTCATATCATCCATTATACGTATCAAATCGGGCCAAAAGGTGGTGCCCACTCGGGACCGCTGTGTGAAAACGTTTTCATTTGAGGAGAGCTGGACTTGGGGGAGTATCAGTAACTGTAAACAAACAAGAAGCACCCAGCAGAGAGAGAGAGAGAAATGGAGGCTTCAGCAAAAGTAGGTTCATTGTTCATATACCCAATCAAGTCATGCAGAGGAATTTCTGTCTCTCAGGCGCCTCTTAATCCTACTGGTGTTACATCGCTCACTCAGTCACTCCTCACTACTATGTTTATCATTCCTTGTTCTTAGTTTGACCCACTTGGCTTTTCTTCTATTTTTGTTGATTTCTACATTCAAAATCTCATCTTGGTTATGTGCATGTGTTGTTTCGATGCATTTCTTGGGTTCTCTTGGTCAAACCTTTGTGGAATTGCGTGCTTTATTTGTTCTTCTGTTTTTGACTAGTGGTTGATGGAAAATGATAAGTGAGAATCATTTGATCACGTTTTGAATGTGTTTAACGTGCTTTCATCATCTTTTGAATGATCACTTGTGTTCTTTTTCTATGGTTTTCATTGTACACGTTTATTGAATAATCATCATATTTTTTTTACTTTATTTAAAAAAAGAAAAACAATTATGTTTGTTTGTTTTTTTTTTCTAGATAGATTCTTCAAAAAAAAAAAAGGAATATATAAGTTACATTTTTAGCTTGTAATTTCTATGTGGAGACATATTTTTCTAAAAAATTTTGTTATTTAGTGTCAGTGCTTGATCTGTTAAATCAGTTACATCTAGTCCTGGTAATCATGGAATGAAAATCCAGCTTTACTTGGTCAAATTTTAGCTGAACCTTTGAATTTTTGTAATGATATTGAGATGGACTGATCATAGTTTTGATTTGGGGTGTTTTGAATTTAATCGGAAAAAGAACATGAATATGTAAATCTCATTGTGCTGTCTAAGCCTTTATATTCTCAATTATGCGACATTGAAATGGTTTACGCTGATGTTGTAATCTTCACATGAATTTTCCTGCTTTAGCTACTAAACTGTTGGATTCATTTGTTCTTGATGGTTGGACATGCAAACTTAACTTGCATGTTTTTATTTTATTCCCCATTTGGATATACAGGATTTCGATGGGATAGGCAGTGGATAGTAGTTAATCACAAAGGGAGGGCATATACTCAAAGAAACGAATCAAAACTAGCTCTGGTTCAGGTAGAGCTGCCGAACGAGGCATTTTTGGAGGAATGGGAACCTACTGAGAGCTCATATATGGGTAAAATTATGTTTCTTCTTCATTTTTCTTCTATCTTGCAACAAAGATGTTGAAATTGTAGTTATTGCCTCTGTTCTTGTGATTTTTTATAGCCAGATTATTGTACCTATTTGGAACAGAAGAAAATTTGTTGTTCGTGAATGGATGATTAAGAAGAGTGCAGCTTGTGTTAAGTTTGATTGTCTATTCTGAAATAAAAGTCATACATAGTATGTATTATCTTAATGGCTTTGAATTTATGAGTGACTAGCTGCTAGCTTCCCTCTAAATTGAAAATTCAATCTGCTTTTATCCGTCCATCAATATATGAAGTTGTTTCACATCTTATTCTCGTTGTACGTGGTGAGTCTTCAGGGGTTTGGTTTGTAAAATTATGTCTTTCTTGCAAGTTGATTGAGTAAAGTTCTTGAATGTAAATTTTAAGATCTTTGGAAGAGGCGTTTGATATTTTGTCCCACAAAAGGAATGACCTAATGAGTTAGATCTCATGTAGTCAAGTAGACGTCGAGGGATCAATTTCCTTTCACACCACTGTTAAAGAAGGTTTATTTGCTTTCGTACATGGAATTGGATGGGGGTGTGATGTGTGGTTGCAAGGGAAAAAAATAGGAGCTTGTCATTTTTATAAGATTTTATATATTTGAATGTCAAATATTGTTATAGTCATCATTCAACTAAGATGGGTACACATCCTAGCAAATATATTCGAACTAATGGAAATGAGATAGGGCAATAGCATTTCCCTTTTGACCTGAGCAATATGAAAATAATGCAATTTGTCATGATGCTTGTATCTTGTGTATGGTCTTCTTTCTGTAATTTCGACATTCAGGCATAATTCCTTTCACTTTGAATTTGGGATTAATGGGCATGGTTAAATAGGTTCATTTGCCATTGGCTTGTGGTGTTTGGTCTTTGTATTTTGAATCTGTCTTGAAATGCAACTTGTCATTCAATGAACAAGTCGACCAATTTCCTTTATTGTTGTGGACTTTGTAATATTATATGTGCTTATTTTTCTTTTCAGATGGAATACATCAATGGTGTTTTGGTTTCTTATCATGTGATTTTCAATGTGATCTGATCTGATATTCAATGACTTTTGCAGCCATAAGAGCTCCAGGTATGGATGTGCTCAAGATTTCACTGAGCAGACCAGATAATGTAACAGATGGTGTTTCTGTATGGGAGTGGTCTGGCTCTGCATTGGATGAGGGAGCTGAAGCAGCAAACTGGTTTACAAGTTATCTTGGGAAAACTAGTCGTCTAGTTCGTTTCGATGCAGGTTTGGTTTTATTTTTGGTGCGTATAGTAAGAATGGGTTATTAACTGCACAGACTATTGGCTTATGGGCATATTCATGGTTTTTCAAAATGAATGTGTGTGCTGTTATATTTCCTAAGCAAAATTAGGTCATAATGAGGCTACATTATTACTTCTGCAGCTTCACAAACTAGACCTGTTGATCCTGCATATGCTCGTGGACACAAAGTTATGTTTTCTGATTTGTTTCCATTTATGCTGTTGTCTCAGGTTAGTCAACTTGAGAAACATGAAATGCAGTTGTTCTTGTAGTTATATGATGTCTCAAACCTTATGCTTATCAATATGTCATTTGTAGGAATCTTTGGACGCACTGAATAAGCTTCTCAATGAGCCAGTTCCAATCAACCGTTTCAGACCCAAGTATGTATCTAGAAACAAATCATATATGTTTGTTATTAAAAGCACTACATGACTTCTCAATTCTTGTGATACCCGGCTTCAAATTTGTCATCTTCAATCACATTCCGCTATTTATTTTATTGTTATCATTATGCCCCCTAGGAGCCAATGTTTATAACTGTGCACCCTCGATTCACATTATTCATTTGTCTGGTTTGAGAGCCACTTAAATTAGGAATTCACTGTTATTTTCTTCTCCCCATCCTCTTTGATGGCCCCACTACTGCTTTCTTCTTTGCTTGGTGTATGAATATCTCTTACATGGTAATACTTGCATGTGACAGTATCCTTGTTGAAGGCTGTGAGCCATTTTCAGAGGACTTATGGACAGAGGTGAAGATAAGCAATTTCACATTTCAAGGTGTCAAGCTATGCTCCCGCTGTAAGGTAAATTGCCATCTTTCTGCACATGTGCTTGTGAAAACTGTCCGGTCTGTGTACGCCATTTTGTGTTCTGTGATAGCCCTTGGCTAGGCAAGTAGTATTATTCGCTTAGCAAGATAAAACAATTTAAGGTAAATCAATTTTTACATAATACACATAGGTTGTTCAATAGGTGTAGACCATCTCTTTCAAGCAGAAACTAACTTACGCATACTACAATTGCAGTGTTCATAAATTTTAGAGTGGATACATTTCTAATTTTATTATAATAATAATAATAATTAAAAAAATGCTTCTATTTGTCTTAGTTTTTAACACTTGGAAGAATGTTTTCCAGATACCAACGATCGATCAAGATACAGGGATTGCTGGTTCTGAACCGAATGAAACTTTAAAAAATTTCAGATCGGATAAAGTTTTGCGTCCAAATAAAAAACAACAGGGAAAGGTTAGATTCGAATTTATAACTTTCAACCATGATCTTCATCACAGAGATAAATAAAAGAAAGTTTCTTTTCTTGCAGATTTACTTCGGTCAAAACTTAGTTTGGAAAGACAATGCGACTGGAGGAAAAGGAAACGTGGTTAAAGTAGGTGATCCTGTGCTTGTACTGACGAAGATCTCTTCTGCTGCTGAAGCAGCAGCATGAACTCCAGACTTGCTAGTAGCTCAGTATTGTAACTGTGTTGGGGGTGGTTAAACTCTGTTGCACTATGGTGTATCATAGAATAAGCAACAGAGCAACAGATTGCATGCTTTAACACCATGTAATGATATAGTTTCTTTGAATATACTAGTCTAAATAAATATACCGAAGGTCAGCCTTAAACTTACATGCATGATTATGAAGTAGTTTTAAGTAACTTTGCCTAAAGGGCTTTTGAATTTTTTAAAAGGATAATCTTTAAAAACCAATTGTAGTTTATAAAAATATATATTTTACCACCTATGATTTTATTTTTATCTAAAATCTCTTCTAACGTTAATAAAAACACTCAAAATATCCTCTAAATATGTGTGAAAGGGCGAAAATACTCTTGATGGTCACAAATTGATAATGAATTTATTAGAGGTAAAATGATCATTTTCAGTTAATTTTTTAACATCGAGGGGATTTTGGACAAAAATGAAACTACAATGATAAAATAGACATTTTTATAAACTATAATGAGTTTTTTGAGATTATCCTTTTTTTAAATGTGATATATCAATGTGAGTTTGTCGAAAGATTAATACTCATTATCTTTGTTTAGTGAGTTACAGTAATTATCAAAATTAATATCCATTTATGTAGTAATAATATTAGCTATTACAATTTAGGATTTTGGTTTAGAGTTATGACTGGAACCATAACATCATTGAGAGAGATATGATCTCAACCAATAATTTGTAGTGATGTATCTGTGAGGGCAATAGGACATATTATTGAGTCAATTTATCTTGTCACATTCATCCAATTTTAATTAAAGTAGTCTCTCTAAAAAAAATGTACATAAAATTAAGGTATTCAAATATTGAAGTCATGAAAGCAAAACTAAATAAAGGAGAAAAAAGTGGCATCTCTATTTACAACTTACAATATGAATACAGCGTGTAGCAAAATCTTGAATTGAAGTGGTTTAGAGAATTTCAAGAATACTAGTATTAATATATATATATATATAATAAAAAAAAGAAATGGTATAATTGAAAAAGTCTCAAGAATTTTATGAAATTATTATAAAAAGAGGCGGCATTGGATTTTGTTACCATACCATTTATGTTCAGTTCCATAGCAGAAGTTGCAGAACAGAGCCCACAAAATATATTGTGGCTTTCTCTATTTTTGTTTTTAAAATATTAGCATTTTTCAGTGAATGAATCCGCAAGTACATCGCCCGAAAGTCCAAAAAAGATATAAACAAAATAAATAAATAAATAAAATAAATAAAAAACACAATTGAATTTGTGCCAAGATGGTTACCAAGGACACAACACGACAGATCTCATCTTGAATCCAACTTATATCTTTAACTTGATGTGACAATTTCATTTGTCTAATATCTAATATACATAGCAAATAAATAGAACATTTCTAGTGAATGCAACCTTCTTTTTTTTTTTTTGTTTTTCTGTCTTTTTTATGCTAAAAGTTCAACGGTTAGAAGACTGTCGGGATTTATCAAAGTAAATTACTGATAACGCAGTTCAAAAGATTACTCTCAGATGTGGAAGATATCAACTTCTACCAAGAGGTAAACGTTTCTTACACTTTATATTTTAATAGAATAAGGATGAGCTTAAATCTTTTCTTAGGATGAAAGAAACACTCAATCACTCTTATTAAGGAGTAGTATATAGCAAACAAAACATTTGTTAGCACTTTTGTTTTCATTAATATGAATAGATATTTTAGGTAGTAAGGAAATTGATTGACTTTGTTGTAAAATCAAAGTGATTATGTTATATTTTACATCGAAGAGATTATGTGATGTGGACAAACATGTCATTGATGTGTCATAATCTTTCAACCACCAAAATGGAACAATAATGATCAATAATCCTTTAATCTTTAAGTTGGAACAATAACTTAACATTGATATTATCTTTCAGCAAACAAGTTAGATGCCATTGTTTTGGTTTTATTGTTTTAGAAGCCAATTTAACTAACGTTTGATCAGCAATACTCAAGTAAAAAATTAAAGAGTTATTTATAATTGGTATTTTAGGATAGTGCATTCAATTTAAACTTTTAATGACTTTTATAAAGTTTAAAAGTTTGAATGTATTCAATATAGATTTTTAAAGACTAAGTAATGTGATATTCAATATAGATTTTCAATAACTTTCAAAAAGTCAATAAAAGTTACGGAGCATTTAACCAAGATTTTTTAAAAGATTATAAAAGTTATGGAATATTCAAAATATCAATAACTTTTATAGAATTTTAAATTTTAATGATTTTGGTAGATTTTTATAAACTTTTGTGCTAAATTTATAACAATCAAACTTTACAAATTCTTTCCCACTCCCCTTAAAAGCTTTTATAGACTTTTATTATTAATTATAAAAGGCAAACCTCTTCTTATAATATATAGATATATATATATATAAACAAACCTCACAATCTCTTTTATGATAAGGATGAATTAATACCTTAAGCAACCAAAGTTGTTGTATATCTTACAACAATTGTTTTCTCTCTTTTCTTTAATAACTGAGTATAATTTTGTTCATTCATCTCAAATCTCTTGCCTCTTTTGTTTCCATTTTATATATTCATTTCCATTACATAATTTATTGAATCGACTATGAAGATCATCATAGTTGGCAAGTAACACCGTTGGTTTATGCACCAATTGCCCCATGCCACCTTTGGCACGACTCTACACCCCGGAGAACCAAAAAAAAAAAAAAAAGCAATTAGATTGCTTTGTAACTACCATTTTTGTCATATTTTAATTCAATTTATTTATATTGAAGAATGAATTTGTGATAGAATTCATGAGAGGATAAAGGAAATTTGAGAGAATAGGAAAAGAGTTATTTTCATTACTAAGGCGAGAGAATACCTGAGAGTTGAGAATGCCTTTTAGAATTTAGATAAATCGTACTCATTTATAATATCTTGATCTAATGGTTCATAATGTGCGTAAAATATTGTGTATTCTAAAGGGGATGCCTATCCTGCCATATGTGTGTATATATATAGTTGTCTACAGTACACTTGGGTATCAATATATTTAAATTGATTACATTCTAAAATTATTTATTGTGTTTTATTATATATAATTACAATTAAATATGCCGGATTACATTTACAATAATCGATCATATTTAGTTGTGATCAGAAATGTTTAATTGCTT
Source organism: Nephelium lappaceum (assembly GCA_021234005.1). NCBI lineage: Eukaryota > Viridiplantae > Streptophyta > Magnoliopsida > Sapindales > Sapindaceae > Nephelium > Nephelium lappaceum. Next base: position 8,224,052 of record CM038010.1, on the reverse strand, counting down.
TCGGATATAATAAAATATAATTAATAATTTTATTATATAATTACTCAATTTTAGTTATTAAGTGTATTGATATCCAAGTGTACCGTAGAATGTGTATATATTTGCTTTTTGGAATGTCAAAATTTAGTAAAGCTTTTGAAAAATCAAAAATTAATAAATGATTATGACCTATTGTTATTTGTCACACTAGTGATGACAGGAAAAACTAAGGAAGTTGAAGTATAAAACAGAGATTGTCATAGACATTTTAACCCGAAAGGTTAAAAATAATAATAATAATAATAATAATTGAGGACTTGAAGTTTTAATTTTAAATTCAACTACCGAATGTGGCAACGTACAGGTTTTGCTATTAAGTTATTAAGAAGACTAAACTAGTCGTATTAATAATATTTGATTGCTTAAAATTTATGCTTCTAAGACAAGGTAAACGTTATATATATATATGTAGTGTCTTTATAATCAAAACGTCCTAACTTTAAAATATAAGAACCAACCAATCAAATTCATCTATTGTATTATCTTTCGTAGAACAAATTCTCTATTCTATTTAATTCAAATGCAATGAGTGAATTTGATTAATTGATCATTACTTTTTAAAAGTTAGAACGTTCTGATTATAAAAATACTATATATATATGTATATATATAACTAACTTTTACTTTATTTAGAAGTATAAATTTTAAACGAGTAAACATTGTCAAGACGACCGTTTACTCTCCTCGATAAACTAGTAACAAAGCATGTTTATTAAACTAGTCACCTTAAGCATAGATTTTAAACAATAAAGTTTAGTCTTCTTAATAACTTGGGCAAATTGTACAAACACCTCTGAGGTTTGATAAAATTGCACAAATATGACGATATTTGGGTAATTGCACTGACACTACTTGAGATTTCAAAAACTCTGCACAAAGCTCCCTTGTCATTAGTCAACTACTGTTAAATCTTTATGGTCAACGGTCAAATGTACAAAAAGACAAAAATACCCATCGGATCAAATTTAAAGTCAACATGTCATTTTTTATAAATTTAAAATTAATAAAATAATAATATAATTTTTTTTGCTAAAAAAACAAATCCTCATCTTCTACCTCCATCATCTTCATCATCATAACATCCATTTCAGCATCTTCATCATCCATCTATTGTTTTCATCAAGATCATCATCTCCATAATTTTCCTTAAACTAACATCACCCAAATCAGTCATCATCATCAAACCAAACATCACACCTAAATCAAACAAAAACAAAATATTCAATGTTCATAAAAATTTAAAAAAAAAAAAAAAAGCAATGTATTTATAACCTTGGTGCATCAAAGCATCCAAAACATAAAAAAAGAAGCATGAAAATAAAAAAATAAGAATCATTGAAGCTAGGAAAAATAATAAAATATATTTTAATTTAATTAAGAAAATAGAAAATAAAAAGAAATTGGTCTCCATGGGAGACCAGAATTGGTCTCCCATGGAGATTAGTTGTCTGGTCTTTGCCATAGACCAATTTGGTCTTTGGCTGGAGACCCTTTCTGGTCTTTAACCTAGAAATCAATCTCTAGATTGGAGACTACTTTTTCTGGTCTCCAGCGCTGGAGACCATTTTATATGGTCTCCGGTCGGAGACTAGATTGGCCTCCAGCGATGGAGACCAGAAAACTAGTCTATATCGCAGGAGACCAAGATCAAGTCTCTCATAGAGACCAGTTCCATTCAATATATATATTAACATTTTTTTTAATTAAATTAAAAATATATTTTATTAATTTTAAATTTATAAACAAATAAAATATCGATTTTAAATTTGATATGAATGATATCTTTATCTTTCTGTATTTTTGATCGTTGACCGTAAAGATTTAACGGTGGTTGACTGATGACAAGATAGATTTATGCAGAGTTTTTGAAACCTCAAATAATATCCGTGCATGTTATTTAAATATCTTCATATTTTTATAATTTCATCAACCTCTATAGGGTTTGTGTAATTTGCCATAATAACTTAGTAGCAATTGAATTTAAAATTAAAACTTCAAGTTCTTTTTGTACCTTTTGGGTTAAAATGTCCATGACATTCTCTTTCTTATACTTCAACTCCTCTGATTTTTCCTATCATCACTGATGTGACAAATAAACAATTGGTCATAATCCGTTATTAATTTTTGACTTTGCAAAAAGCTTCATTGATTTTTGACTTTTCAAAAAGCAGCATCAAAATTTCTTCAGCTCCTATCAATGGCGATGATGTGGATTTCACTGCTTTGAAATTACGATCTTCCTTCCAAAAGTACGCTCCATACATTCAGTCCAGATGTTATAGCCTTTTAACTTCTCCGTATCTTTAGTTTGGTTCGGGTCATAAGATGTCCACAAACGTCTTTTACTTGTAGGTTTCGGATAGTATACTAAGAGATTATTTATTTTTTGCATTTGAGATTTAGCGAAGTTGAATCATTTCTATTAAGTTATTTTTATTTATTCTTTTTAAATGATTAAATCATTTAAAATTATTTAAAAATAATTAAAAAATATTTTTAACCTATAATTTAATTGTAAATCACTAAATAATATTTAAAATATATTTTAAGTTCACCCTCTCAAAATAATATATTTTCAAATTTATAGTAATTTTATATTATATAACTTTCTTTTTTTTCTCCTAATTATATAAAAAATCTTTTAAAAGAAAAACACTAAACACATCTCATCCCAAATTTTTTTAGAATTGGACTAATATATTTTAATTTACAATTTAAATATTTATTTTTTAGTTGCTTTATAATTTAATTCAAAGGCAATTTTATATTTATTTAAATACATAAGTATTATTATTTCTATCATGTTTTTTAATTATATTTTAATTATGAATAAAATATTATTAATGTGTACATAAAAATGTTTAGAATATGATAAATTATTTATTTTAATTATTTGTATCATATTAAATAAAGTTTCACAATAATTAATAGTAAAAAGTATATAAATATTAAATTACTAGTTTTCAGATAATTTTAATTTTTGAAAAAAAAAAAGTATACAAGAGATTCAAAGGTGAGATTAAAAGAAATATGCTACTTAGATTTCAGATTTCAGTCATTATTTATTATTTAATAAAATTCAGTAATGTTTAATTTTTAGACAAAATAACAAACGAACCTAAGTTGAGATAAATTAACTAATATCTGAAAAGTACAAGCTCCTTTGGCTTGTTATATTAAGTGTAAGTTTGGTATAGTTTATTTACTAGTCAAAAGTATATTTTTAATGCTCAAAACTCTACTTGATCTTTTTTTTGTTATTTGGTTGTCATCTTAGTAGAATTTTTGAGCAATTAAGAAAACCGAAAAATGTCTACTTGGAGAAGCTCAATATTTGAGCTTTTTCAAGTAGATCTTTTTGAGTTTTTTTTTTTTTTTTTCAAATTAAAATGTTTAAAATACCCCTATTATATTTTTTAAATCTTACTATACTCTCAAAACCCTACTACACTTTCTTTGTATAAACACTTCAGTCTCCAATTTCATATATACTTTCAGCACAGCATATTTTGTATTTACGCATATTCTATAAATTGAAAGAGAGATATGACGGGATAAAGCCCTTTGAGCGCTGGATCAACCATTTTACCAACAGCATCAACGTAATGACTTTGAAGAAAAAGAAAGGATCAAACATATAATTGAAATCCACAGCAAACAATAACAATATCAAATAGAAGATTTTCAAGAAAGTACAATGTTCAAAGAGATTTAAATAATTGTCATAAACTACAATCTCTCCCATGTTTGGACTTTGATACCGCTTACAAATTTCCTATATCATCGTGATATTTCGACGTGGCATTGTACCGAGGTTTAGGATTCAATCCATAACGCTTCCACACAAACTAAATTAAATTCATAAACAAGGAATATTAAAAATTTTGCATAACTGTTTACTGGAGAGCTTAACTCTATAAATCTATGGCAGTATCAGCTCCAGATATTTATATTTCGTAAGGAAATAATATTGAACTTTGATGAAAGTTGTGGCGTTAAACTTACATGAATAATAAAAGTTGAATTAGGAGCCGAAAATCTATTAGAGACACTTGCGTGATCAATTACTGGTGGAAACAGATTTGTAGTACTAAAGGCGCAGTGGTTGCTGGAACCTCTTCTCTAGTCACTCTGGATTTGGATAAAGAAGTTCACTATTTCTTCTCTTGAATTTCTTTTTGACTTGACCTTGCTTTTGTTTCTCAATATTTTGTTTTTATTTGCTGCGTAAATTTTTTTACCTATCATACTTGTTGCTTGTCACAATGACTAAAACTTGAATACATTCTAACTTGGGACTCTTTTGTTGTTGCAGCTTTGGTCCTTACATGCAGCGGGTTATACAATGCCAAATCTGTTTCTGAGGGCAATTGATATCTCACCTATTGCTTTCTTGTCAGACGATGTAGTTGGAGCCAAACGGATAAATGTGATAAACACTAGTACTCATCATGATAATAGTTGGTGAAAAACTATGACTTATACTGTGTAGTGATTAAGATCAAGAACACCGTCCCTAATGTTTCCAACTGTATATGCTGAGTTTACTTTGATTCTATTTAGTTTCAACAAAATTCATTGATAGGGTTCAGATTGAGTTTTTCTTCGAAGTATAATGGTAAAAAGTTGTAAACTATCATATATTATATATAAAAATGAAAGTTACCATAATTGAACAAGTTTAATTCATATGTAGATAATTTTAATTGCAATTTATACAATAGCTGGGGGAAACCTAACAACTTCATCGAGTATTAAATGTTGTAATTATTATCTCATTAATAAAACATTTTATTCTTGGAGTAGAACCCAAAACCAGAGAGGTTTCATCTGGGTTCAATCCGTTTTGATTTTTATTTTTTAATAAACCGTTTTGATGATGTTATTCTTAATGTTGTTATTGTGGAAGATGATGAGGTTGATGATGTTGTGACATTGTTGATGATGTTGAAGACAATGAGAGATGATATTGATGAAGTGGGTTGTTGATGATGTTGATGCTTGTTCTTGATGACGTTGAAAATGGTGAAGATCCACCATATTGGATCTTCACTTTTTTTTCTCTTCAATTTTTTATAAAATTAATTTTATGTATATAATAAATTATTTAAATTAATCTTTTTAATGTTTTAAAAAACTTTTTATATGTTTATAATCCTAGTAATCCATGTGTTTCAATTTAGCCTCTCAAATAAAAAGATTATCTTACCCTTTCCAGCTAAACAATCTGTCATCGTTGACCATCAATTGACTAACGGTTTGAATCTTTTTGAAGAGTTTTAGAAAAATTAAGGATGAAAAAATCTATTTCCAAAAGAATTTTAAAAAATTGATATTTTTTGAAATTTCAAGAACTAAAATGAAGTTTTTCCGTTTTTATTTTAGTTTTTTGTACATAATACTAATAATGCAAAATTAGGATAACAAAATAAAGTTTATCAAAACTATTAACCTTAGTTCACGCAGACATATGTGGAAACTTATCAAATGCATTACCTTTGTTAATGTACCATAACCTCAAGTCCTAAATACTATAGTTAGACAATTTTCTATCAACTTAAACTTTTAGATCTCATGGTCCTTTACTTGGTATTAGAATTTGGAAGTCCTTAGTTTAAACTCTCTCTCGTGTTAATGTATCATAAGCTCAAATCTTAAATATTATAGTTGGGCTCGTTCTTATCAGCTTAAGTTTTTGAGTCTGATGATAACTAACTGCCTACATTTTATTTTCAACATTAAATGAGAATAAACAAATGTAAGTTAGGGTAATTGCAACAACAATTCAACTTGAATTAACATGACTAAAAGTAAAAGGTTATATATTTTTACAGTTGGTATCAAATTGGATCTATACGGTTTGGATAACTACTCCTATAAAATAATGAGACAATTAACCCCCATTAATATGCGAGAAAATTATCAATATAATCTTTAAAATGTGGTCGGTGGAAACTGATCCTCAAAAATCTCAATGAATGTTAATGTTCCTAACCATTTGTGTTACATGTGAAAGTTGTTTGCTATTACATTAGACTTATGAATCCTTTGAATATGTTTATATAAAGATAGATTGTAAACAATAATAGAAAGAAAATTTGATAAAGGGTGCACATGCATGATAACAGGCATTCGGCCTCAAATTTCAATGGATTTGGAGGCTTTTAAAGCTTGAATCACCATTGTCTAGCCAACTAATTTGTTGTGGCCATTTTACAGTGAGTGATGCTATTTCTACCCCTCTAAAATTGTATATTAACCCCAAACTATAATTATTTCAAAATTCCAACATTGTCAGATCAACACATTTGGCCAGCTATTGAAAGAAAAAAAGATTTGTTGGAGGAAAGAACAAGAAGAACAACTTTGGTTAACCACTTTGCTCAGAATGGTTATGCTAGAGATACAATTACTTAAATGTGAAGGTCAAGAGGGTTTGTTACTGTAAAAAATAAAGCTTTTATTTGCTTTTCACTCATAAGGTGCTAGAAGGAAGATCTTATAGACTGCAACATCCTTGGTTTGGCATTGTCAAGTGTTCCCCAGCATATACTAATAGAAATGTGGACATGATTGTTGGAAGGCGAAAGGAGCGTGAATATTTTGCCGCCAGTCCTGACTATGGACGCTTACCCAACAAAATGGGTTCAGATTCAGAGTATATAGCAAAGCTTCTCTCAAAGGTTTGATTTTTGGGTGTCTTTCAATATAAAATTAGTTTTGTTTTTTTCGATGGGTATAAATGATTTGCATTGTTTTCAACATTTGGAGTCTGTCATTGTCTTGCGAAGCTTCCATTTGATGGGCATCCTTCTATTCAAAACGTAAAGAAAGTGGTGTGAGAGGCAGATGGTTTTTAGGGGATTGAGGATATGTGAGAGGGCGAAGAGGACTCCGTCATCCACTACCCAAACTACAAATGAGATTGACTATTTGTATGAGGATACCGATTTCTATTCAATTATTACTACAAGATCAAATTGGGAATAGTGATTGAGAACATGAATATGATGGTGGTGGAGATTAGGAAGAAGAAAATGATATATTAATAATTTGTGTAGTGTGATTACAAATTTTTAATATTTAAAAGATAATTAATGGGATGAACATGTAAAAGGAGGTATAGATACGGTATTTTTAGGGTGCCAATATCGCCACTCTTTTATTATCCTCACTCTCCATGAGGGCAAAAACTGTAGTCTTATTTTTCATGTAACAATTCATGTATTTACATATTATGATCTAAGATTCAACATTAATACTTATTGAAAGTTAATAAGTTGTATATATGAACAACCATATACATCAGTTGTTAATATATGCGTAACAAATCGTGCAAACTCGAAATAAAATAGATAATATTTTGTTATGCTTAATATTAATTGTGATTAATTTACTTGTTGTGTATAAAGCTCCATCTGTAACAGATTCATTGTAACTAAATTCATAATCTGTTTTCTCATTATTTTCAGATTTAATTTTCTCTCAATTTCTTGTTATTTTCTTGCATTTCCTCATTAATTAAATAATAGACTATCTTGGTCTTTGTTTTTTCGGTTCAGCTCCCCTGTTCTTCTGTCATCACTAATGTAACAAATTGACAATGGGTGATCACAATTTACTTGGTTTCAGCCTTTCACCAAATGTTGGGCTTCAAGCCCAAATTCCAAGCCTAATGAGGGGTTGTTTAGTATACCAAATCGGAGGCAACTTGATAATGGTTAAAACGCTTTAACAAACATAAATTGTTGATACATAAGTAACTGTATTTAAGTGTATTTGATTCATTCTTGCAGTAGAGAAATATGCTTCCCTCGTTAATGGAACAATATTGTTCTTGTAGTAAATGAATTTCTTGGGTGCTGGGAAATAGAAGTATTGTTTCGAAAAACAGTAGTCATTTAAATTATATATATGCAACTTGCATATAGAGAGTGAGTGAATGTGAGTTGGGTAGGCGGTGGGACTTGGGAGTGAAGAGAGAAAATGAGTGGATGTGAGGTAGTGTGTATATAATGACAAAAAATTAAAAAATAATAATAATAAAAATTCAGTTAGTGGGGTGAGATTTTTGTTGTTTATATATATAAAATGATAAAAAACTAAAAAGTAAGTTAGCGGGGTGGGAGTTTCAAAAAAAGGTAACGACAAAAAGTAAAAAAATATTAAAAACTAAGTTAGTGGGGTGAGATTTGTATAGTTTATGTATATAAAATGATAAAAAAATATTAAAAAGTAAGTTAGTGGGGTGAGAGTTTTTTTTTTTAAAAAAATGGTATTTCAGAAAAAAGAAAAGGTTAATGAGGTGGGGTTTGCAGTTTATATATATATATACATATATATTTGAAAAAAATAAAAAATAAAATTTTCTTTTGAAATACATAAAAAATATATTAATAGGATGGAATTTTATAGTTTATATGCATAATTATAAAAAATGAGAAATAAGTTAGTGGGATGGATTTTATTGTTTATATATTTGTAATAATAAAAAATATCTTTTTTTCCTCATTTGGATCGAGGCTGCCGCCTTGATCGCCTCAAGGCGACTACCTCGCCTTGCCTCTCCCTCGCCTTTTGCCTTTTAAAACATTGTATGCAAGTCATGAAAGAAATCAATATTGTGATTACCAATGAAGGAGTTATAAATTTAAGTGTGAACTCTAGATTTAACATAGAGGATACCTATACACTGAAATCATATATCATATAAGCAAATTAAAGTTATTACAATGGAACAAGTTTAATTCACATATAGATATTTTTTAACTGTAATTCATACAACACCTTGGGAAAACCTGACAATTTCATCGAGCATAAGTGTTGTATTAGTTACCTCATTAATGGAACATTTTGTTCCTGTAGTAGATGAACTTGGATCATTATTCCTGATGGCAAACGTAGATTTTTTAGGGGAAGGAAGTATTGTCTCATTGCTTAACATAAAAACTACAACTGACATGCTTGGCCTATCTCTTGCGTTATCTTGCACACATAAGAGCCCGACTTGGATGCACCTCAAAACTTCTTTAGCAGGACAAGAATCATTTATGCACGAATCAACTATCTCCAAGGCATTACCATCTTTCCAAAGTTCCCATGTCTTATTTCCACCATCACATGAAAAAAAAAAAAAAAAAAAAAAAAGTCAATTTCAAGCCAATGCTAATAAATGGAATATGCAAACAAAGATGGCAGCAACTTACATATTGTATTAAGTTTGAGTATGGATCATTTTGAAAAAAACCTCTGTTTTTCTTGCCACTTATGATCTCTAATAGTATGATTCCAAAACTAAAAATGTCTGATTTCATAGAGAAGAGACCGTTTAATGCATACTCCGGTGACATATAACCACTACAACCAATGGATAAGTAAAACCATAATCCTAAGTATAGATCTATTTCATTTATATGTGATGGAGATAAGCAATTGAATACAAACTTTCATATAATAACGAAGATAATTCAATTTAATATTCATTGTAACTTAAGTTGACTTACTAAGTTCCAATAACTCTTCTCGTATTTGCTTGAGTTTGATTCCCTCCAAATATTCATGCAGTACCAAAATCTGAAATTTTGGGTTTCATTTCCCCGTCTAAAAGAATATTACTAGCTTTTAGGTCTCTATGGATAATTCTTAATATGGAATCTTGATGAAGATAAAGGATTCCACGAGCAATTTCTAAAATTATATCGAAGCGTGTTTTCCAATCCAAAAGTAGCTTTCATGATTCATTTGATTCAATTACATTGCATCACATGCATGTAACAAATATTAGAGTAGTCATAGATGCAATACATGGGCAAAAAGTGGAAAAGTAAGAACTAACCATACCAAAAATGAAGCAGTCCAAACTTTTGTTTGGCATTAATTCGTAAATTAAAATCTTCTCGTCTTTCTCTATACAATAACCCAAAAGTCTTACAAGATTTCGATGTTGAAGTTTTCCAATCAATAAGACCTCATTTTTGAATTCCAAGATTCCTTGTCCTGAATTCGTTGATAATCTTTTAACTGCTATCTTTTGTCCGTTAGATAATTGACCTTGAAAAATTAATTGGAATTATTGTTAAATTAGTTCCCTAAAGTTAACAACAATGCATTCAACATGCATTTTTCTCCTTATGCTTTTGACACTAACATTAGAATTTTAACTCATACTTTACATAAATTCCAATCTGTAAGCTTCTTGCAGGGCTCTTTCCATGAAAGGGCCAAGGGCAGAACACAAATGCTATAGAATATAGAGAAATTACCTTGTAAACTGAGCCAAAACCTCCTCGCCCAAGTTTATTTTTCAAGGAAAAATGATCTGTTGCAACTATCACAGTACTTAGTTCAAACAATGTCAGTTCTATATCATCATTACTATTTGGAGAATCTGTACGGCTGGACAAACCACTTGCCGAATCCAAAACTATTTTTTGATGAGTTTGTTGTTTCTGCTTTTGCCCTGCATTAAGATTTTTTTTTTCCACACATACAGAAGGAGCAATTAGATAATATCCTTATATATTGTCACGTCCTTGTTTTATGGGAAAGCAGAATACTCTTCTCTTAAGGCAACAGTTAATTGATGTCAGGATTCAGTTCATACTATTCTTGCTAGAATAAGTACCTTCAACACTAGTATTTCAAACAATGAATTGCACAAATGTAGTGATGGTAGACTGATGAATTTGAGCAACATGAGAAGAAACTAAGACTTTAGTGACTATAACAGATAAAGACATATAGTTGTGAGTACTTTGAATTACCTTTCATCTTCATATTCCTTCTCCACAAGTAGTAAAAGCATAGGGCTGCCAGAAACATTTCAACAATAACAGGCACAACAACAAATACAAGCGTACTTTTCGTTGCTAGTAAGTGTTTCACATTTTTTTGAGCATCTGCAGCTGCAAATTTGAAATTTATTTTAGGCTGATCATGAAATTTCAAACTGATTTTAATTTGTAGATGAAAAAAGAGATAGTACATAAAAACAAGAAGATGAAGAGAATCATATATCTACACATACCTAGCTCCACAGCATCTACTCTTAGGTAAAAATGTTGTTCACTTTTGTAGCGTCTCATGTCTCTTAGCTCCCCGTACCACGTTATGCACCCTCGTCTCATTTCATCAACATATGGACTAGCGTACCCTGTACAGTTGCAACTCTTCAAACACTCTCTCTCACACTCCTCCAAGCTAATGTTACTGTGAAACGTAGAATTCCTGGCATCTGGAAACTTCACACCTTCCAGCCTCACAAAACCCTCCCCATCACCTTTTCCACAGCCTTCCTTTCCTGTTTCCTGACATTGAAGGTACCAATCGTGAGGATACAACCGTTCAAACCCAGGCAAACAAGAACAATGTGCCAACGTATCCTCATTGCAAATTGCATTTGGACCACATCGCGTATACTCATCACACATATCCTGGACCACGGCGTTGACTTTTACCCATCCCTGGCTCTCATGCCACAATAGTCTCTTCAAAACTCCCATTGTCTCGAGAATAACTATGGTGAAGACAGTGCTCTTTCTTGGTAAAAATTTCAGATAGATTTCCTCCTCATTGCTCACAAATGTGAAATTGAGAATATAAATCAATTCTAAATGAAGAAATTATAAGTGTACATATAATTGTACCACATAAAGAAACAAATTGAAGAATATAATTGGATTGTCCAATTATAAGTGTACATATAAATTATGGACACGTTCACAAATAATTTAAATAATTTGATTATTTAAATATTTATAATTATTTAATTAATGGTTAATTATTTAATTATTTGTAGAGGTCATGGGTTCAATTCTAAATGATGTCATTAAATTAATTATGATTTAGAATAATTTAACTTAATGAAAAATCATTTAATTAATTAATGGAAATAATAATTTTAACTGTAATTAGATTCCATATTAAATTATATTAAAAGAGTTTTAATTTAATAGGAATTAAATTCTATATTAAATTAAAAGAACGTAATTCTAACCTAATAAGAAATTCGATTTCATATTGGATTTGAATTAAGTATTCTAATTTAAATATAAATTTGAATTTCTTGTTAAATGGAAAAGCCCTTGTTTACCAATATAAAAAGGATGTTTTATGATAGCGTGGGAAAGAAAATTTTTGGCTATTAGAACAAAAAATTTCCATTGATTAAATCATCATATAACTATCTACTTCAAGAGAGTCTTAAAAAAGATTATGCCCACACACAGTTTCTTTTATGAAGAGTCATAGTAAGTAAGATTAGATAGTGAAGAATCTGTGAATCAAAAAGAATCAATTCAATTTTAATATAGAGTAAGATTCGATCTTATTAATATAATTATTAAATTGTTATTACTAGCATTGATCGGACATGTCTTTGTTTGAAAAATTCTTAAAATTTACGTTTCTGCATTCGTATTAAAATCGATTCCCTACACAGCCATCAATTGTATATACTAGTTTCATTTGATTTTCGTGTTTCTTCCCTTAGAGAAAGGTCTGCAAGCTAACTTACGTTATTGGTTGTTGATGTGATTTCCAGACTTCCAGCAATACACGGAATCCTCAATAGTGAAAGACGTGTGTATGAAATTTACTTTTGGTTCAAAAAATTAAGACATATAAATCAATATATGAAATTTACTTATAGTTCAAAAATTTAAGAAAAAAAATTAAAACATATCTATCACTGATCACTTAATTGTATTATTGTATACGAGTACTAATCAACAGTGTCATCCTATGGATTATTCCAATACTTGAGAGCAAAACACCGATGCAACATGATATCAAGAATTACCTTATAAATTGGGCCAAAGCCTCCTCGTCCAAGTTTATTTCTTAAGGAAAAATGATTTATTACAGTTATTATAATACTTAGTTTAAACAAGATCAATTCCTTTCCATCCACTTTCACCTCTACTAGTAGGAGAGTCCTTATGGTTAGACTAATTACTTGCTGAATCCAAAACTATTCTTTGACCATGCTGTAGTTTTTGCTTTGGTTCTGTGCTAAGTTTTTTTTTTTTTCTTCAATTATACACACACAAAAGGAGCAATCATTCAACATTCAACATCTTGTCATATCCCTGTTTCATCATTGATTGCTTTTTTGGCAATATGCGGAAGAATCGTAGTCATATTTGAGGCAACAGTAGTATAGTGTCAGGAATATTCTAGTCTTCTATCCAATGAATTGAACCAATGCCGTGAAGGTAGACTGGAGACTTTTAGCAACTTGAGAAAAAGCAAGACTTTTGTCACCATAATTGAAAAAAAAAAAAAAAGACTGATTATAATTACTTTGAATTACCTTTTCTCTTCGCATTCCTTCTCCACGAGTAGTAAAGCACAGGCCCACCAGACGTATTTCAGCAACATTGGGCACTATAATAAATATAAGAGTACTTTTTGTTGCTAGAAAGTTTTTGTGTTTATCTGGGCGTTTGAAGTTTCGATCAGGTGATACATGGCTTCCATTTTCAGTATCAAATATGAAGTGGGTTCGGGTTATTGTGTCGAATTCATGAGATGAATAGCAGAGATGGGGTATCACAAACAGCGCTGACATACACAGAGTTCTATTATAAACCATGTAGTTACGTGTTTGGACTGTGTTTTTGGAACTATCTTTTGCAGTGCGCCATTATCTGTGAACAACTTCTACGTGGATCCACCAAAAACATCTTGTTTAATGTGAATTTGATGTTTCTTCTATTAGTAAACAATCAACAAGCTAATTATATTTTCAACAATACACGGAACTTTCAATAATCAACGGCGTGAGATTTGGATGTATAAAATTTACTTTTTGATTCAAAAAACTTAAAAAAGAAAAATATATCAATCTTTGACCCCTTGTATATGAGAGCTAATCAACAGGGTTTCAGAGTTGTCATAAAACCATTTTAATACTCACAAATTAAAATAAATAAATAAATTTTACTAGAACTACTAAAATGAATTATCTATTATAGTGGAAAACTTGTCCTAACTCTAAAATATAGACAAATAATTCTGTTGTAAACTAGGTCAAATTCTCTTCATTCAAGCTTAATGGGTGAGGAAAAATGACTTATTGCTGCTATAATAGTACTTAGTTGGTCCAATTTCAATTTTCACCATGTGTATAGAAAACTTTTTGCCCAATTCAAAACTTTTGACCATGCTTTTTCTAATTCAATTTATTTACACAAACAGAATAATGAGAAATTATTCAGTATAATTTATGCATTAGATGGAATTATAAGCCATTCAACCAATCTTAAAATCTAATCATCCATTCTCAATTTTATGTTTGAGTTGGCAAACAGCAGGTGTTGGATTTAGAGTTAAAAGTTACATTAAGGTTTCCTCCTAGTCAAGTATCAATGGCTGACATGTGAATCTGATTGAATTAAGCTTGGTGGCAGTTTTTTTGCCAATATATGAAATATGTCTGTAATATATCTCCCACCATACCTTTGCTTGCTGACTCTATCTTTAGCCAATTTCAACAATTCACAAAGAAAACAGGTTGAGGGAAAAATAAAAACATTGAAGGACTTTCATGGGATCAAATTCGGCAAAAACAATATTATTCATTGCAGTTTGATACCCTGACTAACTGCATTTAGTGATCAATGGAGATCATGTGGATTCTACTGCTTTAGAATTACAATTTTGCTTTGAGAAGCAGGCGTCATACAAATATCTTTCGCTCTAGATATTACTGCCCTAAGTTCATGTAAGTCTCCATATCTTTAGTTTGGTTCAGGTCATAAGATTTACACAAACGTACTTTATTTGGAAGTTTTAAAGTGTCTACTAACTTGAGATAAATTAACTGATATCTGGAAATTACAAGATCCTTTGGATAGCAATGTCAGATGTGAGAAATGCTAATACTTATCATGAGAATAGTAGGTCAAAAGTTATAATCTATACTCTATAGTGATTAGAAAGAACATAATCACAAAAGTTTCTATTTGCACATGCTGAGTTTATTTTGATTCTATTTAGTTGAAATAAAATTCACAACAGGGCAGGTCGAGTTTCTCTTCAAAGTACAACGGTACAAAGTTGAATAAACTATCATAAATCATATGTGCAAATTAAAGTTACTGTAATGGAACAAGTGTAGTTCATATGCAAATATTATAACTGTAATTAATACAACACCTTGGGAAAACCTAACTTCATCGAGCATTAAATGTTGTAATAGTTACCTTATTAAAGGAACATTTTGTTCCTGTAGTAGATGTATTTGGACCATTATTTCTAATGGCAAATGTAGATTTCTTAGGAAAAGGAAGTATTGTTTCATTGCTTAACATAAAAACTACATCCGACATGCTTGGCCTGTCTCTTGTGTGATCTTGTACACATAAGAGCCCAACTTGGATGCACCTCAAAACTTGATTTGTAGAACATGAATCATTTATGCACGAATCAACTATCTCCAAGGCATTACCATTGTTCCAGAGTTCCCATGTCTTATTTCCACCATCACATGAAAGTAACACAATGTTAGTTTTTAGCCAATGTTAATAAATGGAACATACACACAAAAGATGGGCAGCAACTTACATATTGTATTAAGTTTGAGTATGGATCATCAGGTAAAAAACCCCGATTCTTCTTGCCACTTATGATCTCTAATAGTATGACTCCAAAACTAAAAACATCTGATTTCATAGAGAAGAAACCGTATAATGCATACTCCGGTGACATATAACCACTGCAACCAATAGATATTAATGACCAAATAAGTTATAGTATAATACTAACTATAGATCCATTTCATTTATAAGTCATGGAGATAAATTAAGCAATTTAATACAAACTTTCTTACAATAAGGAAAGTAATTCAACGTTCATTGTGCTTTAACTTTTAAATTGACTTACTAGGTACCAATAACTCTTTTTGTATTCGCTTGAGTTTGATCCCCTCCAAATATTCTTGCGGTACCAAAATCTGAGATTTTGGGTTTCATTTCTTCATCTAAAAGAATATTACTAGCTTTTAGATCTCTATGGATAATTCTTAATCTAGAATCTTGATGAAGATAAAGGATTCCACGAGCAATTCCTAAAATTATATTGAAGCGTGTTTTCCAATCGAGAAGTAGCTTTTTTGATTCATCTGATTCAATTACATTGCATCACATATAACAAATATTAGAGTAGTCATTTAAGCAATACATGGACAAAAAGTAGTAAACTAAGGACTAACCTTACCAAAAATGAAGTGGTCCAAACTTTTGTTTGGCATGAATTCATAAATTAAAATCTTCTCATCGTTCTCTGTACAACAACCCAAGAGTCTCACAAGATTTCTATGTTGAAGTTTTGCAATCAATATGACCTCATTATTGAATTCCAAGATTCCTTGTCCTGAATTCGTTGATAATCTTTTAACAGCTATCTCTTGTCCGTTAGGCAATTGACCCTGAAAAATTAATTGGAATTGTTCTTATATTAGTTCCCTAAAGTTAACAACAATGCATTCAGCACAATTTTTTCTTCTTGTGCTTTTGACACTAGCTCTAAAATTTGAAACTCATACATTACATAAATTCCTTCCCGTAAGCTTCTCGCAAGGCTCTTTCCATGAAAGGGCCAAGGGCAGAATACAAATGCTACAGAATATAGAGAAATTACCTTGTAAACTGTGCCAAAGCCTCCTCGCCCAAGCTTATTTTTCGAAGAAAAATGATCTGTTGCAGCTATCACAGTACTTAGTTCAAACAATGTCAACTCTATATCATCATTGTTATTTGAAGAATCATTATGGTTAGACAAACCACTTGCCGAATCCAAAGCTATTTTTTGACGAATCTGTTGTTTTTGCTTTTGCCCTGTATTAAGTTTTTGTTTTTTTTGCCATAGATACAGAAGGAGCAATCAGCCAACATTCTTATATATTGTCATGTCCCTGTTTTATGGGAAGCATAATAGTCTTTCTTTTTAAGGCAACAGTTAATTAATGTCAGGGTTCATTGCCTACTATTCTTTCTATAACAAGTACCTTCAACACTAGTATTTCAAGCAACGAATTGCACCAATGTAGTGAAAGTAGACTGATGAATTTGAGCAACATGAGAAGAAACTAAGACTTAATAGACTATTATCGATAAAGACATATGGTTATGAGTACTTCGAATTACCTTTCCTCTTAGCATTCCTTCTCCACAAGTAGTAAAAACACAGGGCTGCCAGAAGCATTTCAACAATAACAGGCACAACAACAAATACAAGCGTACTTTTCGTTGCTAGTAAGTGTTTCACATTTTTTTGAGCATCTGCAGCTGCAAATTTGAAATTTATTTTAGGCTGATCATGAAATTTCAAACTGATTTTAATTTGTAGATGAAAAAAGAGACAGTACATAAAAACAAGAAGATGAAGAGAATCATATATCTACACATACCTAGCTCCACAGCATCTACTCTTAGGTAAAAATGTTGTTCACTTTTGTAGCGTCTCATGTCTCTTAGCTCCCCGTACCACGTTATGCACCCTCGTCTCATTTCATCAACATATGGACTAGCGTACCCTGTACAGTTGCAACTCTTCAAACACTCTCTCTCACACTCCTCCAAGCTAATGTTACTGTGAAACGTAGAATTCCTGGCATCTGGAAACTTCACACCTTCCAGCCTCACAAAACCCTCCCCATCACCTTTTCCACAGCCTTCCTTTCCTGTTTCCTGACATTGAAGGTACCAATCGTGAGGATACAACCGTTCAAACCCAGGCAAACAAGAACAATGTGCCAACGTATCCTCATTGCAAATTGCATTTGGACCACATCGCGTATACTCATCACACATATCCTGGACCACGGCGTTGACTTTTACCCATCCCTGGCTCTCATGCCACAATAGTCTCTTCAAAACTCCCATTGTCTCGAGAATAACTATGGTGAAGACAGTGCTCTTTCTTGGTAAAAATTTCAGATAGATTTCCTCCTCATTGCTCACAAATGTGAAATTGAGAACATAAATCTGGTCAGAGTAATAATCGTTGGTGTCTCCGTCATCTGGTAAGCCATTCAGGATGCGACCATTCCAAGGGCCACTGCGCCAGAGTGGAACTGAATTCCTGTACACAAAGAACTGAGGTATGCTGTGAGGGTCAAACCCTGCAGAAAACTCTCCAGGACTGGGATCATCAGTTGACTTCCATGAAGTGATGATATGGTTGAGGCCAGTTTTCCTCTTCCACCCAAATTTCATACCAGGAAGATACGTGTCTGTAGGATAATCAAAGCTCTGCCATATAATGGTTTCTTCAGCTACCAGAACCAGATTTCCTGAATCTAAGACCTTGGCAGTGGAGTTACCTGCTGGCACGGAAACATTAGTAGACCAAACAGGACTGCTCTGATGGTCACAACAAACAGCAAGATTTCCATCTCCACCAAGCTTGAAAACACCGGCAGAGTTCTTAATTGGACTTGCTCTGTTGGCTACCCAAACAACCGTTTGTTCTGAGATTTTGTTGAACCATATTCCAACATAACGAGCTTGAGACTTGCCAGGACTGAAGAACCCCAGTTTGAAGTTTCCATCAGAGGATACAAGGCTTCCGTTTTCAGAATCAGATATGAACTGGGTTCGGGTTATTATGTCCAACGCATGAGATGAACAGAGGAGATTGAATATCACAAACAGTGCTGAGATACAGAGAGCTCTATCACAACCCATGTAGATATTTTCTGCCGACAACTTCTGTGAGCAGCCATCAATGGCGGCATATACCTAAGTTAGGGATAAATCTAATTTTCCCTTGTAGTTTGATATAATCGCTATGACCCCCTATAGTTTGGCATAATCCCATTTTCCCCCTACTGTTAATTCTGTTACTGAACAGTATACCCTGACATTGATAGTATGCAAAAAGATGATCTTGCCCCTCATATTATAGACAAAACAAATTATCAAAAAAACTAAAAAAAAAAAAAAAAAAAAAACTCCTATTCATTTTCGGTGACTGAAAACCCATTTTCTGGGTTCCCAGCAGCTAGAATCTGCTTGGAACTAATCTTCACCAGCAGCATCAAACAGACAAACACAGAAACATAAATATTTAATCACCACAAACATAAAATATCATCACCAATACACCAAGCACAATTACACCAAACATTTAATCACCACAAACATCATATGGGTTCGATTTTGAACCCATAAATTCACGTCTGGGTTCGAAGTCGAACCCAGATGTTCGCATCTGGGTTCGATTTCGAACTCAGACGCGAGCTTTCGGGTTCAAAGTCGAACCCCAGAAGCTCGCATCTGGGTTCGAAGCTCGTATCGAACCCAGATGCGAGCGTCTGGGTTCGATTTCTAACCCAGACGCTCGCATCTGGGTTCGAGTTCGAACCCAGATGCGAGCATCTGGGTTCGAGTTCGAACCCAGATGCGAGCATCTGGGTTCGAAGTCGAACCCAGATATGATTTCGAACCCAGACGCTCGCATCTGGGTTCCAAATCGAACCCAGATGCGAGCTTCTGGGTTCAGAAGTCGAACCCAGAAGCTCGTGTCTGGATTCGATTTTCGAACCCAGATGATGGGGGTTTGAGCAGGAGAAGGAGAATAAGAGGAGGAGGAGAAGAAGAAAAAGAAGAAGAGACTGGAGAGCGGAAAGGATGACGGCAGGCAAAGAGCGGAGGAGGGAGGGCGATGGGCGTCAGAGATCAGAGAGAGAGAAAAGGATAGAGAGAGGGAGAGAGAGAAGGAGAGAGCTGCTCCTTTTTTATTTTTTATTTTTGTTTTTTTTTATTTTTTTTAATTATGTCCACCATCCATTATGTTGATGGACGGTGGACATAATTTTTTAAAAAATTATTAATAAATTTATATTTTTTTATTTCTTATTTTCATATTTTTAATTATTTTAAAAAAAATATAATCTATTTTATATTGAATTGACAGTTTTACACTTTCTAGTTAACGGTCAAACATTGATTCTTAACGTCCAAGTTCAGGGTAAAGGGTATTTTGATCATTTTAATAAATAAGAGGGGGTTTTTTTATTATTTTTATAAACTAGAAGGGTTGTAGCGATTTTTTTAAGATAGGGGTTTTTTACTATTATATCAAACTACAGGGGAGTAATTAGATTTATCTCCTTAAGTTATTGGTTGCTGATGTGATTTCCAGACTTCCACCAATACACGGAATCCACGATAGTCAAACACGCGTGTATGAAATTTACCTTTGACTGAAAAGTCAAAAGATTAAGAAAAAAAATTAAAACATATCAATCAATGCATGAAATTGGCCTCTGGTTCAAAAAGTTAAAAAAAAAAAGAAAAATTAAAATTGATCAGTTGTTTATATGATGAGCAAATCACAATTTATTTATCCAGTTCAAACTCTAATTCAAGTGGAGCAACTGTTTCATTCTTATTACAATTGAACCCTACCTCCCCTCCCGCTCCCGCTCCCGCACCCCACCTCCCCCTCCACCGTTAGTAGATCTCCGTTAAAATTAACTGATTAAGGGGTAAAATTATTTTTTGACGTTATTTTTATTTTATAAAAAAATAAATTTTAAATAACTTTAAAATAAATTAAATAATTTTTTTTAATCAAGTCTTTACCCCTTCATCCCTTTCTCTCAGCTCCGTCTCTCTCTCCCTCCTCTTTATCCCTCAACCTTCTCTCCTTTCTTCGCTGTCGCAATCCCTCTCGTTGTCGTCCATCTTCTTTATCTTTTTCTTTCTCTTTTTCATATATAACATCAACACAAGAGACTATGTTCAGTTCCTCTGCTCCATGGGTTACAACTTACAACAATGCTTTCATTAGCAATTGAACCAGGATCATAGTCTTTTGCCTGCAAAACAACCACTACCATGGACTCAACCTCAACCTCTCATCTATCATCAGCCAAATCTCAGGAAGAATGTAACATTGACATGAGAGGTGACAAATGTGGGACATATTAAGTCAGTGTACAAAGCTGTAGTGAGAGCTCCATATGGCATGAAGTGAGAGTTGAGCCTCAAGTTTGATATTCAAGTATTCAACATAACCACTGGAAACATTTCCTTCCAAGTCAGCTATTTCTTTCATGTAAGATGTAATCAAGGTCAACAATTTGTCAGAGTCACATAGTCATATTTGCTATTAAATTTTGAATCATATTTTAGAAGACTACTTTTTGTCAGTCCAACATCATTTTATTTTTTTCTAATATGTCAGCTCTCTCATTGGCTCTTTCGTATATATTTAGTATTACAAAGTGTCATTATTCATTAAATTCCCTAAGCTTCATTGGTTTTTTACTCATTATACAATGAAATCAAAGCCTTGTTAGTTATTGAGTCAACAAGTCCGGTGCCAAAGTGATCAAAATTCAACTCTATATAACAACTTAAATATACAAATAGGATGACTCTCTATACTTGTCAAGTTTCGAAACAATTTTGTTGTATCAGAATTAAAATACATCTCCCTACGAAAAGGTAAATATCGGTTCTGATGGATATACTAGAGGTCTAGAATATTGAATTTTGATAAAAACATAAACGATATAGTTTGAATTCCAATCATTTGACAACATATTTAATATTAATATAATTAGAATTTTGGCAAGATGAAGTTGGTTAAAATGGTATAGCCCTCACATCTTATACCACAACATTAAGTATTTGAGTCATATCTCCATTTTAAAACTTGAATTATTATAATAATTTAAAAGACAAGGTGGAAATGAGGAGAAGTATAACTTATTTTCCCTCTTCTTTTTTCATTATGACCGGATTAATATTTTTGAGTTTTAACATTACCTAAAAGTGTAAAGTGTCCATTTTACCTTTAATGTGCATGACAAAATTCAAGCTCTCTTCTAGATCTCTCTCTTTCATTTTTATTGGAAAATAAGGGACACATAAGTCTGTTTTCATGAACCATTTTGATTTAGTCTTTTATCTCGGTTTCAAAAGATCAAGATAGATTCGTGTTTTCCTTCGCGAGATCATTGAATTGATATATTCTTTTGGTCAAAATGGTGATGAATGAGAAATTAAAACTAAAAGTGCAATCATTGAGAAAAAAAAATCCTCTTTTATTCCTCTATTTTATTATGAAATAACTTAAAAAGTTGTTAAGCTGTATAGATTATTAATAAGATATATTGAATTTTTTACCATAGAAACTTTCAATATAACATATGAATTACTTACTTCGAAAAAAAAAAAAAAAAGCATATGAATTACTATATATTTAAATTACACCCCTTTATTATTGATCCAGTTGTATCATATATGGATCAAATGTCGTTGTTAAACTAGTTAAAATAACACATGAGCCAATGAAAATATATATAGATATATATATATATATTAATAAACACTTCTCAGGCTTCCATTATTAATTTAATTAATTTCAATATGTCTCCTTGTTTCAAACTCAGAGATTTTAATATATATATATATATATAAATAATATATATATTTTTATATAGAAAATTGAAAGCTCATTTTTAAACCTGTACTCATAAGAAAAGGTATTGTTAACTTTGTGTTTCAGTACTACAACACTTTTCCTTAACTTCCCTGCCTTTAAAAATAACAATTGTTCGACATGAAATAAATTCAATTGAAATTGAAATCTTTCAGTCACTTTAAGTTTAATATGTAGACCAATTATTTTATAGAATTATAACGAGTAGTACTGGTTTGATGTACATGGATGAAAATAAAAGTACTAAAGTAATATATACCAAATCACATATGTTATTCAATGTCAGATTTTTTATTGGAATTTTTTTTCCATATTATTTTGATGCTGAAATATAAAATAGTCATGGTTGAGCTGATTATTGCAAAGTCTATTCTCAAATAATTTTTTTTTTTTTTTTGAAAAAAATAAAATTAGTACAAGCAAGTAGTCAAAGCCCAAATGCATTGGCAAATCAAAAGATGGGCTGATCCGATAACAGGCCCATGGCCCTCAATGAAATAAAATTTGTAGACTCACATTGATAGAATTGCAAACTGACGTCCCATTTTTGCTGCTCAAATGCCATGGAAGAAAAGATTTAAGGTTTTTTTTTTTTTTTTTTAACAAGAATTATAATAATTTGATGTGTATCTTCATTGAATTCATGATCCCTGTCTGCTCTCGTCTTGTCAATTTGACTCGACTTGGGAGTGGATTGGCTTCCCTCCTTTTCACAATAAATTTAGAGATTTAGTTTCACAAAACACAATCCAAATCGATCAGATTGTTTTTAAACAATTCAATTAGATTAATTTAATTTAACCAAACCAATATACTTTAATTGGTTTTGTTTGGATGGGTTGATCAATATAACCATATATGTGTCCACTCTTAATTTAAACCATGCTAATGATATTTCATTTCGATAAGTCTTAGCGTATTCAAAATCTAATATCATTGTTTGTTTTAAGGGTGTGAAGAAAACCTAAACCCATGGAACAGACACTACCACAACTTAAACATGGCGATTGTGGGGTTAGTAATCCCCACTCCAAACCCTTATATTATTTATTTAGACATTAATATTTGATGAATAAATTTTAACATATAATTTATTAATTATTAATATAACTATAAATTCTTAATATATAATATATTTTGTGATTACTAATCATGAACACTAATATATAATTATCAAATACTCTTTACATTAATTATTTTCATATATTTTAATACTCTAAGTAAACAGATTTAAATTATGTTCGTGTAATAACATCAACCCACCTTGTCCAATACAAATGACAAGGTTCAAGCACTAAGCTCATAATAAATGTGGGTAATTTTTTCATTGAAATGTGGGTAGACGATTTTTGGTTTTTTGAAAATAGTATTTTGGATCATACAGTACAATAGAGTTCTATTTTATTTAGGTTTTGGCAGTTATCAAGTTAAAAAAAAAAAAAGAAAAAAGAAAAACGAAAAAAGAAGTGAGAAGAAAGAAAACAAAGTTCGCCGAAACAAGAGTTTCTTACAAAACAGAGGAGAAACAGAGTTGAAGCTTTGTCTTGTTTCATCGAAAGCCTAGTTCGACCCATGCGAAAATGGCACACAAAACCCCTTCTCACAACCTCACTTATCAACAAACAGTCTTCAATCACAACCCCATGTAAGTCTTCTCATCACCGCTTCTCTCTTCTTACTTCATTGTCGTCATCAACTAAACATATACAAACTGAACCTGAAAACAATCATGAATTAGACCAACCAATCCCCGACCGTATCTTTAATTCTGGTCCTAAAATGGGTTCTTATAGAACTGGTGATTCATCCTTTTATACTCTCATTGCAAGCCATGCGAGTTCTGGTGATTTTAAGGGTCTAGAGATGGTTTTGTGTCGAATGAAACGCGAAAAGAGAGTGTTTATAGAGAAGAGTTTTATCGTGATGTTTAAGGCTTTTGGTAGAGCCCATTTAGTTGACGAAGCTATTGGCTTGTTTAGTAGAATGGTTGATGAATTTCAGTGCAGAAGGACTGTTAAATCGTTTAATTCGGTTCTTAATGTTATAATACAAGAGGGTCTCTATAGTCGTGCTTTGGAGTTTTATAACTATGTTGTAAATGCTAAACATATGAACATTTTGCCGAATACGTTGAGCTTTAATTTGGTTATTAAGACAATGTGTAGGTTGGGATTAGTGGATGATGCTATTGGAGTTTTTAGGGAGATGCCGGTTAGGAAATGTGTGCCAGATGTGTATACTTATTGTACATTGATGGATGGGTTGTGCAAAGAGAATAGAATTGAGGAGGCAGTTTTGCTACTTGATGAGATGCAAGTTGAGGGTTGTTTTCCTACTCCAGTTACATTCAATGTTTTGATTAATGGATTGTGTAAGAAAGGTGACTTGGCGCGTGCAGCCAAGCTTGTGGACAACATGTTTCTTAAAGGGTGTGAACCGAATGAAGTGACGTATAATACTCTTATTCATGGTTTGTGTCTCAAGGGGAATTTGGATAAGGCGGTTAGTCTTTTGGATCGGATGGTATCGAATAAATATGTGCCTAATGAAGTTACGTATGGGACGATTATTAATGGGCTAGTGAAGCAAGGGAGAGCAGCTGATGGGGTTCGTTTGTTGGTTTCTTTGGAGGAACGACATTATCGTGTGAATGAGCATAGTTATTCGACTCTTGTTAGTGGGTTGTTTAAGGAGGGGAAGTCTGAGGATGGAATGAAGCTGTGGAAGGAAATGGTGGAAAAAGGTTGTAAACCAAATGCTGTGGTTTATAGTGCTCTTATAGATGGGTTATGTCGAGTGGGGAAACCAGATGAAGCTGAGGAAATTTTCACTGAAATGGTAAACCGGGGTTGTACACCCAATGCTTTTACTTTTAGCTCCTTGATGAGAGGTTTCTTTGAGATGGGTAAAAGTGATAAGGCTATTCAGATTTGGAAAGAGATCGCAAATGCTAACTATATATGCAATGAGGTTTGTTACAGTGTGCTCATTCATGGCCTCTGTAAGGATGGGAAGCTCAGGGAGGCTCTGATGGTGTGGACACAAATGTTGAGCAGAGGATGTAAACCTGATGTTGTTGCTTATGGTTCAATGATTCACGGTCTCTGCAATGCTGGCTGGATCAAAGAAGCTTTAGAACTTTTCAATGAGATGCTTTGCCAGGAGCCTAAGTCTCAACCTGATGTTGTCACATATAACATACTATTCAATTCTTTGTGCAAGCAAAGTAGTATTTCTCATGCCATTGATCTTTTAAATGGTATGATGGATAGGGGTTGTGATCCTGACATAGTCACATGCAACATATTTTTGACTGCTTTGAGAGAGAAGTTAGACACACCCCAAGACGGGAGAGAGTTTTTAGATGAGCTTGTAGTTCGGCTATTTAAGCGTCAAAGAACTTTAGGTGCTATAAATATTGTAGAAGTGATGCTACAGAAGTTTTTGTCACCCAAAGCTTCTACTTGGCAAAGAGTAGTTCAAGAGCTTTGCAAACCTAAGAAAATTCGAGCAGCCATTGACAAGTGTTGGAGCAACATGTTTCACTGATTCCTTTGGTGAGGCTGTTTCGTGGTATAATTCTATTAAAAAGTCTTCTATACTCCATTTATCGGAGATGTTTTCTTGAAACCAGAATTACATCACTAATTACAAAACTCAGTAGAGCTGAGAACATAACTTTCTTGGATTTTGTCATTGTGCTATAAGTTTATCAATTTTTTTTTCCCTCTCTCAAGCTGTTCTTTCAAGATGTGCTTGTAAATCTTTCTTTGATCATGATTTCACTGATTCTAATTTCTGTGGCATGTGATTCCCCCTACTTTTAGATGCAGAGACTGTGCTCTGCAAACCATATGGAGATTGTAGATGAAAGGAAGTTGAGATAAACAAGTCACTGAAATGAGAATTTGAAGGAGCATGATGATACTCCAAGCTCCAAAGTGAGGTAGATTGAGGTATCCATGTAGTTGCATATTTTCTTAATATCATTTTTTGTGCAAATAGATATATGTGGTTCCATTAAGTTTCATCTAATGTAAAATAAACTCTCATCCTAAATCTAGCAAGAAGCATAAAATTGTTTTAATATTGTTACAGGCAAAGGCTTTGCTCAAATCGCAGATGCAAAAAAGCATCTTGATCTTGGCTAAAATCTTCTTTAATTGGAAGTTAAATCTGTTATTAC
Source organism: Nephelium lappaceum (assembly GCA_021234005.1). Lineage (NCBI taxonomy): Eukaryota > Viridiplantae > Streptophyta > Magnoliopsida > Sapindales > Sapindaceae > Nephelium > Nephelium lappaceum. Next base: position 8,197,369 of record CM038010.1, on the reverse strand, counting down.
TGCCAACTTAGTAGAAGCAAAATACATTATACAACCTGGCTATAATCTCAGTTATCCTTATTCAAAGGCATTAGAATTGTTTGGCATGAATTTTGGAGCGTCAGAACCTCACATTAGTATTGCTCAAATTTACCAGGATAATTTGCAGTATAGGAACGGGACATTCTTCAGATAACTGCAATTACCTTAATATGGGGTTGTGGTGTTACTGGTACTACAATGATGATCTTTATCTTCTGAATATATTATTGGTTCTAAGTTGGCACAGACTTGAGACTGCTATGCAACTAATTTGATATACAAGACAAAACTAGCATACGGTGCTTCTGATTTAGTCTGAATCAAATATTTCTTGTCAGAATATCATGATTGTTTTCATTTATACCTTTGGCTTGCCATCAACTTTTTATTCACGTTTATCGATCATTCCTTTATTTTTTCATTTTTATTAGTTGAAGTTCTTGTGATACACTGATACTTAAGGTTCTCTGCATCGTTATTAGTTATGTCTTGCGTGATTTTGCCAGTCTTCAATCAGCAACCAACAACAAAGTTTTTGATTGTTAATTGCTTCTCTCTAGACACTTATCCAAATTTTTGAAAATTTAGGACCGGATTGTGAAGTTTTGATGCTTATTATCAAACGCATAAAACCATTATTTTAGCATGTCAACTGAGCACTGGATGTGGAAGGATGCCAAGAATTTATTTATCTATTTTTTGGCAATTTGTAGTTTTGTACGCACACATATGACACATACAATGCAAAATCAACTTGAGGATGTATAAGTTTCTTATTCATTAATATTTCTTTCATTCACAGCACTACAAGTAGACCAATTTTCTTTCAGGATATCTTACATTGAAATGAGGACTTGTATCAGAATCTTGCACTACTACTGTGAACAAAACATAAAAGCATTCTTGGGTAGGATAGGGAGATTGAAGTGTGTGGAATGTAACAATTTCAGGGCACTGGATTCGCCTTTCTGTCTTCATCAATAACCTTCAGGGATTCTGTCTTGCGTTGCTGATGAGCCATATCATAAGTCGCATGGAGACCGAAGAAGAAATAGTAAACCAGCATTACAAGTGTGCAGATTCCAAATCTTATGAAGGCCTGATAGCCTAGAGATCCCATTAAAAAGATGTTTATTGCAATTGACAAGGATGGAAACCATGGAACAAGTGGAACCCCCCATACTTTCGGTTTTCTCTGCTGAGGCAGGAGCACTGCTATCCCCAATGTTGCCAAGAACCAAAGAGGAACTGTGATGACATATCCAACCCAACCATTGGGCTTTAGTCCCCAGTAAGCTGAGGTACCCATAGAGGAAGCAATAATGATCAGCAGGAGCATGATGAGCTTCAAGAGGTGTCTTTGTGGTGTGATCTCTCTCACGTAGTATCGCCTCACAAGAAGTGCAACTGCCATCATCATGAAGATAAAGAGTGTGCTCACCGATAATAACGTTGCCAGGATATCCAAGCCTGAAAAGAAAGCAATGACTGCACTTGCAATTGCAACCAGGAGTGTGGCATTTATTGGAGTTCCAGTCTTGGGATGAACGAGGGCAAACCATGGTGGGATCATGTGAGCTCGTGCGATGTGAGTAGTATACCGTGCCTGTCCAAGAGCCCCCACGAGAAGAACGGTGGTCATTCCCTTTAGGGCACCAAGAGCTACCAGGTATTTTGCCCACTTCATCCCTACTTTCTCAAATGCAACAGAATAAGCTGCATTTTGATCTATATCTGTGTATTTCTGCATCATGGTCAGTGAAAGTGCCATTAAGCAATAAATCACTGTGGTGATTGACATTGATCCAAGCAGTCCTATTGGTATATCTCTTGATGGGTTTTTGGTTTCTTCTGCCATTGTGGCGATGTTGTCGAACCCTCCATAGGCAAAGTAAACAACTGCAGCTGCTTTGAAGACTCCCTGGGGCCCGAAAGGCAAAAAGGGTTTCAGATTTGAAGTGTCTGCATGAGAAAACCCTGCAATTATCACAAATAAGATTACAATGGTGTTGACTGCAGATGCTATCCAATTTAAATACGAAGTTTTCCTCGTGCTGATTATCGCAATTGTTGCAGAAATAGCCAGAACCGCAACCGCTATAGGATCCAGGAGATTGTATCCCTCGCTGAGATTCGTGTGGATGCGCAGTGAGTTGGATTCACGGTTCAAAAGAGTTGCAAAGTAAGAAGTCCATGCTCTGGCAACCGCAGCTCCTCCAACAATACTTTCGAGAAGTATGTTAGCAGCGGTGATGAATGCTACAAAGTCCCCTAATTCAATTCTTAAATAAGCAAATGATCCTCCTGCCACAGGGATTTCTACCGCGAATTCCGTGTAGCAGAAGACAGAGAGCATAGCTGAAATACCAGAAGCAACATAGGACAACACTATGGCTGGTCCAGCATTTTGATTGGCTTCCTGGCCTGTGAGCACAAAGATGCCTGCCCCAATGACCGAGCCAAACCCAAACCAGATGAGATCCCACCAGGTTAAGCAACGTTTCATTTCATTCTCGCTTTGTTTCCTTAGCTCCCCAATCTCATTGGCATCATCTGACCGGCTTGTGAGACGGTCCATGAACCGAAAACACGTTTGTGACAATGCACGGCGGTAGTTCCCCCAGCTTTGGAAGGATTCTTCTGGTAAGAAATCTTGTTTGCTCCATCTCCAATAACTCCTTTGTTGGACCTCATCACCCGGCTCTACCATGGAACCCATCCCTGGTTTCCAACAACTGTAAGCTATGTGAGCAATGTGAGGTTCTTACTTATTTATACATCTTATCCTTGGGAGTAGTCCCAGGACTTAGTAAATTTTTTATTCAAATTTTTATCTAAATGATACGATACGTGAATTATTAAAATTAAACTTAATTATATTACTTAAATAAAAATATTTAAAAAATCTGAAATTACTGATTCCTTAATTATTGATATAATAGAATGAATACTGCATTATAGTTGACTTCATTTATTGAAGACTAAGACAAAGCCGGAGACATTGATAATTGTACCTTTGTGTGTTATTGCTTTTTTGGATTTTTGTTCAAGTTGCTTGATAAATTAGGCGTATGTTTTGGAACTAGGTGTAATTGAACTAGTAAAATGGCGTACTCGGTTTCTCGATTTATGTGCGGTTCCTCTCCGTTTTGGTAGTCCTTGTCCATTCGATGCTCCCCCTCCAATTATTTGATGCATTGTAAAATACCAAAACAAAAACAAATCATGTGTCTTGCATTGCATTGGCCGTGGCATCTTACCGGAAATCTCACGTATTTTCTCATTTTAAAATGAAATTAAAATATTTCGTATCGGCAGAGTTGTTTAGAAATGTATTTGTAAAGTGAAATATTTGTTGTGTTATGGGATCTTATTTATTTGTGCATGATAAGCTCATTTTTTTTCTGCCTCAACACCCAAGTGAGACTGCTAGTTCAAGAAATTGTAGTTGAATTGTATGTGGGGGATGTATTGTATATTTGTCTCCGAATGAGATCAGTGAAGTTGAGAAGTGCCATTTTTGAGAGCATTTTTTAAAGACTTACTTTATTTACAATATGGATATCAAAACATGTTTTCTGATTGTCTGAAATTAGAAAACACAGCATGGAAAACACTCCAATCATTATTGTTATTATTTTGATTTTTGAACATCCTTATGGATAAAAAAATTATCAAAATTAATTCAGATAAGATTCTAATATTATGATTAAGTTAACTATTTTTAATTAGTGCGGGGGGTGGTTATCAACACCTTTTACCTAAAGGGTGGGACGATCATTATTTTCCTTTTTGAAAGCACTGGCTAGAGATTTCATACCGTGTCTCTACCCTTGTACGGGCTGCCATCACATCCCACCCCATCAATGACTTTTCAAATCCAAGAAAAATGGGGCTCCCTCTGTCACTGCAGCCCACTTGCGTTTAAGTCGAGATAACCCAAAGTCTACACCATGGCCTACATAGATAAATATTTTCTTAGTAAATGATGAAAAGATGGTGGAAAAAAACATGAAGGGTATCGTTAATTCTTTTGTAAGCATTGACAGAGCCCAAAACTATCCCAATCATAATAGACTAGAAATTTAAGGTTCAATTTTTTGAAGTGCAATATTATCTATGCAGCTCTAGAATAAGATTGTACAAAATTAAATTGAAACTGCAGTGTGTTTGGTATAATTAAAATCAGATGGACTAAATTAAATTAATGTTAGATTAATTGATTTTTAATAAAAAATTTAAACAACTCTTTCTAAAAAAATTAGAGAGATTTACAATTGATTATAAGTAAAATAAGATTTTTAATTGATATTAAAATTACTCATTTTTGAAATATTTTTAACAAAATATAATTAACTTTTAAATATATTAGTATGAAACTCATATTAACAAGTGCAGGATACCGTCGTGTTTGTTGGGTTTTCAATCCTATGCCAGCAAACACATCCTGTAAGTTAAAATGAAACTCCACATAAGAACTAATTGCATGGTACTCTGTAGAGGTATCCCTTTGTTCACGTTAAAACAAGTTTACCATTTTGTCACAAAACACCCCCCACTCCATCATTCAATCTCTGTTAAGTTCAGTAGTTGTTATGATTTTTTTGGTACCTGATAAAAGTTCCCTCAATGAATTTTTTTTTTTTTTTTGTTTTTCTTTACAAATGAAAATATGATAAATACTTACTTAAAAAATGAAACATTGAAGATCAATGATATTAATACTTCTTTTATCTTTTAAAAAAATAATAAGAATTGAAATAAATAAAAAAAAAAAACAACCCAAAAAAAAAAAAAAATCTTTTAAGGAGGTGACGGATGACAACACAAAAATATCTTGAATAATACAAAAATATCTCAGCGATTCAAAACTGACCTTTCCACGGCTGCAAGCAAATTCCACATCCCATCTTCATGATTCGTTCAATAATTCAACGTCGACATGGAGTGTCAAAGATTTTCCACATAGGAAAGTTGGCCAGTGGCGTGGTGGTAATGCCACTGACTTTATGCATATGAATTCGGATTTCAATTCTTATAAAAGTAATAAACATATTTCTCATCATATAAAGATATATGAATTATCTCTTCATCTTATATACGTCATCTTTTTTATTTATGTGTGAATTGATTTCTCTTCTATAGAAGTCACTTTCTAGATCGCTTCAGAGTCAAACCTCGTTTGGTTCTAACTGATTTCTGAGTTTATCTAAAAAAAAAAAAAAAGATTTTCCACATGAACTATTAATACATAGTCAGATGGCAAATATCCAGGAAACAACAAGATTATTGACTTGTATTGTACTAACACTCAATAGATTCCTGAGTTTGTCAAAAAAAAAAAAAAAAAAATTTCCACATGAACTATTAATACATAGTCAGATGGCAAATATCCAGGAAACAACAAGATTATTGACTTGTATTGGTAACACTCAATAGATTCCACCATAGAACCCTCAAAATTGATTGAAGAATTAATTTGGTTTTAATTGATCTCTGAGTTTGTCAAAAAAAAAAAAAAAAGATTTTCCACATGAGCTATTAATACATAGTCAGATGGCAAATATCCAGGAAACAACAAGATTATTGACTTGTATTGTAGTAACACTCAATAGATTCCTGAGTTTGTCCAAAAAAAAAAAAAAAAAATTTCCACATGAACTATTAATACATAGTCAGATGGCAAATATCCAGGAAACAACAAGATTATTGACTTGTGTTGTACTAACACTCGATAGATTCCACCATAGAACCCTCAAAATTGATTGAAGAATTAATTTGGTTTTAATTGATCTCTGAGTTTGTCAAAAAAAAAAAAAAAAAAAAAAAGATTTTCCACATGAACTATTAATACATAATCAGATGGCAAATATCCAGGAAACAACAAGATTATTGACTTGTATTGTACTAACACTCAATAGATTCCACCATAGAACCCTCAAAATTGATTAAAGAATTAATTTGGTTTTAATTGATCTCTGAGTTTGTCCAAAAAAAAAAAAAAAAAAAGATTTTCCACATGAACTATTAATACATAGTCAGATGGCAAATATCCAGGAAACAACAAAATTATTGACTTGTATTGTACTAACACTCAATAGATTCCACCATAGAACCCTCAAAATTGATTGAAGAATTAAAGGCGAAAAATATATGAATCCTTGTGATATTTTGCGTAGTAATGATTAAGAATTTTGCACAGTATTGCATTATTGTCCTTGAAAATGATCTAGAAGTGTAAGTGGGTCGATAACAATCTCTCTAATCCAAGAGGGGCACTTGAGTCACTGGCTGACAACGAAGTATATTAGTGATTCTCATTTAAGTGAATAAGTAGCAATTTGGTTAATAAAAGATAAACAATGGTCATAAGTAATGATAGTTTAGTAATAATAATAAGGGGCATGTGTCAACACTAAGTTAACGAGAGATACAGTTGCTCAGCGACTGTGTCTATCATTTCTCTAATACCAATATGGATGTTGTTTTATTTAGACAATGTAAGATTTATGTTAATTACATGATTAATATATTGGTTTGGCAATGTGACAAGTCAAGGGTATATATTCGATTAAGATATGGCAATGGTCGAAAGGTTTTATGGACTCTCAAAATTCCTCCAAAAAAAAAAAAAATTCCTTTGGAGAATTGGTCATAATGCAATTCATCTCATTAAAAATTATCCGATGAGTATGTTAAGAGAAAGTCTGAGAGGGTGAAGGGGAGACTGGGAGTGGCTGCAGGCAGAGGGTGTGACCAAAGCCATGTGAGCAAGTCGTGAAGCACTTTGGAAGATTGCTGTCAGTAGTGAGTGAGACCTAAACTTGCCCGAGCAAGGCACGAACGGTGTTGAAAAATGACTGCCAACGACGGGGGTGAGTTGGGGTCGCACAACTAAAGTAGCATGCCCATTGCGGACTGGTTACGGGATCTACGAGATTTCCTTTTAAGATTTCATATTATTTACTTGTAGGCTTTGCACAAAACCCCCTTCAGGTTTGTCCAAAAACAGAGGGAAACATATTTATCATTTTATTACACAAAACCTTCACACCTAACGTTGACTTTTGTCAATATTAATAGAGTGAAGGGCATTTTGGTCCATTACACCCCTAACAAAATGTCTCTCTCTCTCTAAAAAACAAAATCTCTCTCTCTCTCTCTCCTCCTTCTTCTTTTTTTTTTCTTCTTCTTTTGCTCATCATCTTCTTCTTCTTCTTCTGCTCGTCTTCTTCTTCTTCTTCTTCTTCTTCTTTTTATACTCTTCTTCTTCTCTGGGTTCCTTGGAACCCAGTTCTGGGTTCCTTGGAACCCAGTTCTGGGTTCGAATGGAAACCAGAAACTGGGTTCGAGTCGAACCCAGTTTCTGGGTTCCAATCGAACCCAGTTTTTGGGCTCCATTGGAACCCAGATCTGGGTTCCAATTTGGGTTCGAAAGAACCCAGAAACTGGGTTCGATTTGAACTCAGTTCTGGGTTCCTTGGAACCCAGATGATTTGTTTAAATGTTTTTGGTGAAGAAGAGCGCCTTCACGTGCCGCTCATCCAGCCGCGACCTCACCAAGATCGAGCGGAAACGAAGACACCAAGTCGTGCAGAAACGATGACGGTGACAGATGACCGGTCTGGGTTGCTTTGGTAGTGTATGTGTTTGTTTTGATGGTGATGATAATGTTCGAAGATGATGATGATGGTGTTTGATGGTGATGGTGATGATGATAATGATGATGATGTTGATGATCGGTGTTAGATGGAGATGATGATGTTTGAAGGGTGATGATGATGAAGATGATCTGATGGTGATGATGATGATGAAGATGGTCTGATGGTGATGATCTGGGTAAAATGGTCTGAAGGTCATAAGTAATGATGGTTTAGTAATAATAATAAGGGGCATGTGTCAACACTAAGTTAACAAGAGATATAGTTGCTCAGCGACTGTGTCTAGCATTTCTCTAATACCAATATGGATGTTGTTTTATTTAGACAATGTAAGATTTATGTTAATTACATGATTAATCTATTGGTTTGGCAATGTGACAAGTTAAGGGTATATATTCAATTAAGATATGGCAATGGTCGAAAGGTTTTATGGACTCTCAAAATTCTTCCAAAAATAAAATTTTTCTTTGGAGAATTGGTCATAATGCAATTCATCTCGTTAAAAATTATCCGATGAGTACGTTAAGAGAAGGTCTAAGAGGGTGAAGGGGAGAGTGGAAGTGGCTGCAGGCAGAGGGTGTGACCAAAGGCCATGTGAGCAAGTCGTGAAGCACTTTGGAAGATTGCTGTCAGTAGTGAGTGTGACCTAAAGTTGCCTGAGCAAGGCACGAACGGTGTTGAAAAATGACTGCCAACGCCGGGGGTGAGTTGGGGTCGCACAACTAAGGTAGCATGCTCATTGTGGACTGGTTGCGGGATCTACGAGATTTCCTTTTAAGATTTCATATTATTTACTTGTAGGCTTTCATATTATTTTCTGTTATATTATGATATTATTTCTTTTTAAAATTTGATATTATTTTTTTTAATGTTTTGATATTAGGATTTAATATTATTTTTTTTAGGATTTGACATTATTTTCTTTTATGTTTGATATTATTTCTTTTAGGATTTGATATTATTTTTTTTTAGTTTTTATTTCTCGAGGAAGTTTTGTTTTCTAGAAAAATTAGGAAAGTTATTATCGGTGATTTTACTACAGAAGTCTTGTTTCCTAGAAAGTTACGAAGGTTGTAATTGGTGATTCTTAAATAAAAATTTTATTTTTTGTTTTTTATTTTTGGTTTGTATTGACTCAAAAGACCCAAAAACCACAAAATTAATGATATATTCATTTTTGGGTCAACATTATAACCAAACATGGTCCAATGCTCTTAAGTGAGAACTTCACTAAGTGATATATATATATATATATACATATATATATATATATATACACTCACCTAATGACATCCCACACACCAAACGATATAGTGGTATATTCTAACTTATATGTTCAATTCACCTAATTAAATGAATTTCTAAGCAATATGAATCATTTTTGGGTCATTGGATGCCAAGGAAAAATGCAAATATTACTTCAAAAAAATTTAACAACTGTTAATGGATTAAATGCGGTTTTCACTTGCAACTCTATTTAACGGGCCTCTTAAACCCAATTTCTGCTCCATTAAACCCAATTGGAAGCTTCTTGGAATTTTTGAGATTCTCTCTCTTTCTCTCTCTCTTCGTTCTTTTTTTTTTTTGGTATGTAATGGCCCAAAATACCCAAAAAGGAGAAAATTAATAATTTTTTTTTTTTAATTTTTTGGGTCAACATTATAACTAAATATGGTCCAATCTCTTAAGTGAAAACTTCACTAAGTGATATACAATCACCTGATGGCATCCCACACAACAATATGACGATATAGTGGTATGCTGTAACTTATTTGCTCAGTTCACTTAAATAAATGAATCTCCAAGCATTAGAAGTCATTTTTGGATCACTGGAAGCTAAGGAAAAATGCAAATCCCTGAAAAAAAAAAAAAAAAAAAACAATATAGCAACTCAGTTCAATGGGCCTACTAAACCCAGTTTCCACTTCCAACTAGGTCTACTTGGCCCATTAGACCCCGATTACAATTATAAACCAGATTTAATAGGAAAACCGAGTTAAATGGGTTTCTTATTCTCAACTAAGCATATGAGTTTAGTGATTTATTTTACTAGAAGCTCAAAAGAAAAAAAAAATGTACAGAAAAAAGTGCTAGGCGAGCAATGTCGTCTATCATCTTACAAAAACCCCATCATTTATCTTGCTAGAAAATTTTAACAGAGTTTTTCCTGTTTTTCAAATTTTCAAAAAAATCTATCTGCATTTTAAACATACAATTTCAGAAATATGAATATTCATAAAAAGCAACGACTCTATCTCTCCATAATAAAATTCTCACAAATATGAATAAAAATTGATCATAATATATAACATACGTGAAAATGAATTCTCACAAATATGTCTATTCTTTGTTTTCATCAATACCATTTTTCATCAAAAGTAAGCCGTAAATAACATCGATAACAGGTGTGTCCAACCTCATCACAAAGGCGACATTTTTTAGAGGTTCTGGTGTCTTCAGCAGTGATTGATCTTGATTCTCTAGTGGAGGATATGGTTGGGGGGCGTGGGGAGTGGGAAAGGTTGGGGACCAAGATGATTGTGTCTCCCTTTATCACATTTTTCACACTTTTTCCTATGATGACCTTCTCAACTAAAGGAATCTGACCCTGCCTCAGTCTACCTGGTTGTCTTCTTCCTATGGGTGGTAGTATAACCAGCCTTTTGACTTCCGTAGGAACATCCCAAGTGGACTTGCTAGGGAAAAGATTTATCAAAGGTGCATATGTAGCTCTAAGCCATTCTACGCTATACTACTGATGACAAAATGCATTTTAGTAAACCCTCATGTGTTTGATATGTATGACAAAGATATAGTGTTACTATATGACATTAAATAATTAAAGTAACAAAGTACAATTACGATACCTAACAATAGCAAGTGCATGAAAATATGGTAACTGATCTAGTTTTCATTAACAATAAGAGCATGACCTTGTTGTAACATCAACTATCCCATTGTCTTTCTCAATATGCCTTATAAGGTATCGGTTCATTTGTACAATGGGAAATACCTCACTAGGCATTGATAACTCATGCAACCAGTTGATATGAGCCTCTATAGTAGAGGTAATGTCAAATGTGAGTTTCGCAGCATTAGCACGTCCACTATTGAACTATTTCTACAACATATGTCTAAAAAATTGATATGCAGTTGTTATTGACGACCAACATGCTTTCATCATATAATTGTTGAGCGACTCTACGATATTGGCGGTCATCATGGAATATTTTCATTTTAAAAAATATGAACGCGACCATCTTTCCACTCCAACATCAACCAATCTTCCATACATCTTTGGATGCGTCTTCTGAATTTCTATCATATATCTATCACTCTGAAGTCAAATGATTGTATGTTGTAGTATAAAATGTATCCATCACATCCTTCCATTGCTTACGGTGTTGCTTTAGGTTTTAGGTCATGTGGAAAAAACAAAACACATATGGGATAGAAAGGAAAACAGCTCTTATCGCGTTCGATATATTTCTATGAAGATCGGATAAGATAAGCAAATCCTTTGGCACACCGATAATCTCTTGCAATCTAGTTAAGAACCAAGTTCATAAATGGTCCGATTCTCTATCATTAAATCTAAAAGCAATAGGATAAATCATCTCTGTCCCATCTTTGCATGTAGCAACAAAAATCAATTATGTATATTCGTCTTTTAAATGGGTGCTATCAATAGCAATAAAACCAAAACCCTAAAAGAAAGTTGCCAAAAAACGGAGCGGGGATCAAAATACCATTCCTTACCCCAAACAACATGGCTTTTAATATTCAATCTCATCCTTGCCCCTTACCCTAACTATTATGTACCAAACTTATTCCAAACAGGGCAGATCCCCATAGGCCTCATACCCGTGAGGATTTTTGACATCCCAATTAGGACTTATGTCCCCTAGAATTAAGGCCACCCCATTAGGGTTTGGGCTCCCTACGAAGTGCCACTACACTTTCTAGGTTCTCAATACTGCACTCATCGCTTTTTCCATGTCTACCTTTACTTTTTCTTGATTGGCCAGGACGTACTTCATTCCAAGGACTCTACCCCATCTTCTCTTGCTCTACTCTTCCACCCTTATTAGACTATGGGTGAGTTCAATTATAAAGTTTTCTCTTGCCCCGATACTACTATAGGAATTGGCTTCTAGTCCTTCCACTAATTGAGCTTTATCTCTAGTCATCTTTTACGGTTCTTCAAATTTAGACACAAGCTTTAACGTCAACTTCAAATGCAATCAACATAAACGACTCACAAAACTTGGTAATCATGATTGTAAGGAACTACACATGGCCTTTGGGTTCCATATAGATGGTGCCAAGTGTTAACATCGAATTTTGGCTCGATATTAATAATAGAATAGAACAAAGGAAACTCTTGAATGGATGGATTTAAAGCCTATTTAAGGAAGTAAAAGGAACAATAAAACAATGTTTATGGGTTAGTTGGTGAGTGTATGAAAGCTGGATTGTGGTTTAGCTGTCTTTGGATAAAGAACTAATCAATGGTCATAAGGGAGCTCGCATCACCTACAAGAGAGAGAACTGGTCAGGGTGATGCCGACAAGGTCTAGCGATCACACTCCGACGATCAAGTCAGTTAGTGATCGAGAAAAACACCTTTAAAATATGCTAGCATAATAAATGGAGATGAATAAGATGAAAACTAGAGAAGACATGTAAAAATATGAGAGAAGTAGAAGATGACGAGCCAAAATGAGGTTGTATGAGGGTTTATATAGGCAAACCTAGCTACCTTTTTGCATAGGTGTTAATTCTTCATTCGTCTTCCATTTCTCTTGGTCACTTATGCCACATTCTCAACACTACTGCCCTACACACTCTAACACACTCCTAAAGTTAATTGCGTCCCTCTATCAAGACGTGTGGATTGGATCCTTTGGGTCTGTTAGTGTGCCATGCTTAGTTGTCTCCTTTTAATTGGATCTTCTTCATGCTGACATGCTTCTCTTTCTACTTGACGAACTCTTTTTGGATGCCTTTCACCTTCACCTGATGGTAGCCTTTTCTAGGCTTACTTGATGGATTTGAGCCTTCCATTTAGCCAAGTCACTTGATTTGCTTCCCTTGATTTCCTCATAGGTCAACTTGTCCTCCTTGGGTTGGTCCGCTTGGTAGCTGTCAGTGTCCCTGTTGATAAGATCATCCCCTGTCTAGTAACAAATCTTGTAAAGGCTATCGGAAGGATGACTCACCAATTTCCTTCTTTTGTGGTGGCATGTACAGATGTCTCACAAATGATCCCCCCTTTCCTATTGTGATACCATTTTACTCTACCTTTATTTTATCGTCTTTCTTCTTCCTTACATTTCTCTTTTTGATGACATTTTAGGGAATACAAGCTCATTAATCCATGTAGTTCGAAGAAAGGGTAGATAGAACATGTCCCCTGTCTCTCTTCTGAGATTTTCAACTTTTGGACATCTTGTGAGCTTCTTCTAGGAGGTCAAAGAGCACCCTCTAGTCGTTTGCTCTTAGGTGCTTCCATTTTTTACCTTAGTATTCTCTTTTACTTATCATATTTTCTCCTTCTTCCTTTGACGATTATTTGTGGCACCCATTAGTGATTTTTATTGTTAACAATGCATATAATTCAAAGTGTTCAAGTAATGTACCTTCTTCTTTTGCTGCTTCTACAACTAGAGAGGAAGGTGTCTAGTCTAGGCTTGCCAAGGTTCATGAACAACAATGTGGCGGTATGCATGTACACTTCGAACTTGAAAAAATACCTGGCAACTCATTTTACCTTTTTTCAAACTTTAGAAAACTTGGAACGGTCTGATGTTTTGGCCTGGTGGAAAATACACAGAAGGGCTTTCCCTATGCTATCCACCATGGCGCCTGATCTACTAACCGCTTCCAATGTCTACGGTAGTTTCTAATATGTTTTTAAAGCAGGAAATCGGGAGTTGAACAATGAAAGAAGCATGCTACCTGCAGATATTGTGGAGAGTCTTTTCTGTATCAAGGATTGGGAAGAAGCAGAGAGTAGAGATCAAATCTGGACGGATTATATGATGGATTAATCATTTTGCAAATTCAATGGACTTTGCCATTTCCGATGACAGTGAGTAGCTGAACGAAAAATATACTTTCAAAGAATGTGTTTTTTTTTTTTTTGGCTCAAATTGCAATGTGCTAGAGCAAAGTCTCAAAATGTACATCGCAATTTCTCTATAAACAAATGAAACAAATTATCATAATTTTACATTATCACTGTGTCATGTTTCTAAAATCTAAAGAATCAAACTGAGGAAGATTACAACTGAGTTACTCCCAAAATCTCAGGTGGGGAAATTGAAGGACAAAATTATGTCCAGGATTTCCAAGCCTTCTGCATCTTTTAGCAACATATCTAGCAGCATTAACACCACCAGCAGAAAGTAGACCAGAGACTGCCTGCCTTGCACTTGAAACCATTACTGTTCGCCTAAGAACCTTCTGCATGCACTTGGCAGCCTCTTCTCTTGAACTGATTATGACTTCATTTATAACTCGACCTGCAAAAGGCAGTAATACATATAATAGTTTTCATTCAATGTAAAATATTCTGCAAATGAGTTAAGCCCAACTTCATACCATATCTGGATATTATTCTTCTCTCTCCGAGCTTCGTTCCCATTTGGCTTCTAATTGCAGGTGGAAGAGAAGACACAAGGGAACAAGTGACCGGTAAACTGCAATCCTGGTGTTTAGAGCATATATTTTGAAGAAGAAAATTCAATGTTGAGTGACAAAAGAAGCTACTATTATGTATTATCGTTATAAAATACTGCCACTAGCATAATTTCAGAGAACTGATTAGATTTTATTTAGTTGCTTCATAAGGCATTAAAAAAAAAGTTAAATGCAGTAGCTATATCGAAATTGATTCACTGATAAGAACCAGTACAAATCATTGACTACAGAGTAAAGGTAAAACAAGGAACTCTACCTGGGAAAGGGAACAAAGATATAATGAAGGTAAATTTAGACAACCATCTTCGGATTGAGAATTTCAAGGTTGATACAAACCTGAGATACTTGGTGATTTCCAGATGATGAGAATCTCCACGAACTCCTTGGCCTCGTATTCTTGAAGAATCGGCTCGTACATTAACTGGAATAAATCAAACTGCCCTTGCACAATCTTTGTCACCTGGATGGATCATGTATTCCATCATCATCATCAATGCCACATTAAAAGGGAACTACGTATAAAAAGAGACAGTGGGAGAGATTCATTCTGTCCAATGTAAGAATAAATAAATTTGGTATTCTTGAACCCATCAGAACCATGTGCGTGCTCTTTACAAATCCAGCCTTTGGCCATTCATCAAGCACCATATTACATGCATCAGACATATGACAAATTTCACACCGTCATAACTAAACAATGTTATAAAAGGGTTGTTGCAACAATGTTATATTTAATACTACAACAATGCGTGTGTCCATATCAACTTCAACAGCTTATCTTCAGTATATCAGTTTACTAGTCAGTTTGTAGAATAACTTCACCAGGCTATCTTCAATATATCTGCCTATTATGGGTGTGTGCTAAAATAAGTGAAAATCAACAGTAGAGGTTGTTCAAAATTTAGCAGGTATTAGTATTACACTACAAGTTCATCTTTTTATATCTATTTGCACATGAAAAGTGTGACACAAATTAAAAATTCTTCTACAACTTTATTTTTAAGATGTGCTCAAGCTTACCTTATTTGGTCCTCTGCAAAAAAGCATACTCAAGTCACCATATATGAAAGGCTACATACTTTGGCAAACAGATCTCCCTGCACAACATGGAATTGAGTTATTCTATTCCTCTCTACTTCGATCTGAGCTTGTGACATCAAAGCAACCTGAGTGAAGTTGGATGGCAGGAGGAGAAGAGCAGCAACGTGCAGCCCTCAGATTAACAGAGTTCAAGTTTGAATATCAAGATTATCCACAAAGTAAGTGTACCTGCAAGACAAGCATTCCATATCCCCGATATGTATATGAATGATTACTAGAAAATGACCTAATTTAGATATTGGATCACAAATAAGATGCAAAAGTAGCAGAGAGAGAGAACAAGACGGCAAGTGCAAAGCACAATTTCAGGCATAGGGGCATATAGGAGCTAATCATATTAGCATAATTTCTTTTTCACTGATATCATCCTAATTGAAAGAGAACCTACCAACATATACACACACCCTCTAGCAGTCATTCACTTGTTAGTCCATCATACATTCATACTTCTTCAACTGTGACTCTCTTGTTCTCTTACTACAGACAATCATTATTAATCTCGGTTTCTCAAAAGGAACTGTTTCTTGAATCTTTCGAGGACTTGACACGACTATCCAGCAAATCTGTTTTTGGAAATTTATCATATGGTTGTATTGGTATACAAATAAGGAGAAATTTAGCTATTTAAATAGGAAAACATTAATGCAATGTATCTGAGAAAGACAACATTATTCTGACCATAACAAGTTTGCTCTGGATTTAACCTTTGCCTATAGCTGTCAGTTTTCACAATTGATAGCATCGAACAAGATTTTAACAATCTTTTATCCTCTAAAAGGCATGATTGTTTGGAAACCCTAGTCCTGATTTCTTAGGTTTATCTGTCTTCTCCCACTTTTTTCTACAGCTTTTCAATTTCATTATCCAGCTATTAATTATCATTTTATTTGTTGATACCCTATAAATGAACTTTTAGACGATGGTTCAGCAGGCAATTATTTCCTTCCCCGCATCACATAATATATTACACAACAATTTAAAAAAAAAAAAAAAAAAAAAAAAAAAAGAACATTAAAGAAATAAGGCAAGCATGGAAAACCGAAAAAAGCTGTGGTTTTACTGCAGCATTTTTAAACTTTTATCTGAGAAATGCATGTCACAAATTGCTGTAAGTTGTATGAATCTTTTACCAGAAGGAAGGAAAAAAAAAACGTTCAAGCCTACAAGAAAACACAAAAAGTCAGTATGAAGAGGATAAATTTTTCTACTCCAACATACATTCATTATATTCAATATTTTCGCTAAGCACAAAAAAGCGCGACACTAAACATATCACAATTATAAGAAAGAAAACAAAAGAAATGTGCGAAGATTGGGAAGACACCACCCGGTTTCTGCAGACGACCACTCAAATAGAATCTCTCCAGTTTAGTATGCTCCTGAACCAAGTCATGCATCCGAACAACCCCTACTCAACATCTGCCCATAATAGTCTCATGTAAGGAGCCACCACAGAACCTTGCACATGCACAAAAGGTCGAAGCATGCCACCCAAAAGAAAGTCCAAAAATCATATAAACTTGGGTTTGGAAAGGTACATACCTTGTCATTCCATGTAACAAATGGGTTGAAAATGTACTCCTACACCGATTTCATCTGCAACTTGGGTAATCTAAAAACAACCAATCAAATTCAGTCTCATAGTTAATAATAGAATGAATAATTTACAGCATGTGTAATGATTGCGAGGAGAAGCACCAGTTTTGCCCCACCAAGCAGCATCAACCATGTTGCATAATGATCTGGATTCATTTTCAGATTCTTCATTATACAACAAACATTATTAGATTAATGAAAATGTCTCATTGAATGAATATGATACAAAAACAAATACTCTCATGCTCATAATCTGACCTCAGAATGCCATTGCATAGGATCCGATACACCCAGAATGTAATCTACCATAGCTGACTACATAATTTGAAGTCAAGAAAAACACACAAACTTTTAGAAACCTACAATAATAATAATAAATAGATAGATAAATGAAATAAGAAAAGAGTAAGCACCTTGTCTTTGTTGTGGGTGAAGATAAGAACCATAAACACAACAAAACTCTACAGCAGGTACATCTTCCAAAAACTTTGCTACCTCAGCTTTCTCTCATTCTCCATTTTTCATCCCACTAACCATTAAAAAACAACAGTTCCAAGAAAGCCAAATTTAAAGAAACCCACAGCAATGCATATGTTGTCTCAGAGGCATTTCATCGAACAGTTGGGCATCAACTGGTTGATGAATACGTAATTTGAAAAACGAAGTCATTCGAGACTGATGTCTCGGTTATGGGCTTAACACTAGGAGTGGGTGTTTTTGTTTTGGGGTTTGGATTCGGGTTGGACCTCATATAAGTTTTAATCCAACTTAAGCTAATAAATTCTTCGACCTAACTTACCTAAAAATAGTCAAGATGGATTGAGTCATGTTGATCTGATTGGATTCAATCTACCACAAAAGACATAAAAAATCAGTTAATAATTTATATAATCTTGAATAACTTAATTACAAATAAAACGAGTATAAATAAAAATGCAATCATTATAAATAAAAGATTCAACCTATCACGAAGGAAGGTAGTATTTAATTCATATTCCTAGCAAGTATTCTTATAGAAGCAAAAAAAATCTTCGAATTGGAAAGTGTACTTATACTCTCACCGGGTCTCGTGATCCCTCACCCTTGTAAACTACTTGAGATTTTCAGCAGTTTGACTTCTGTTCTAACACATGAACCACATTGTTCAAGGAATCAAAAACTTTGCCTAATTATATTGATACAAACTATAATTAATCTGTCACTTGGACAGTAGCCCCATTGGTTAAAGCGCTGCTATCCACCATGGTTTTAGTTAATTCGACACCCCCACCCCACCCTCAAGTTGGTATTTCCTTCACCTCGTAGGGTAGTTTCTCCACCTATATGGGATCGCTCCCTCCAATACTGGAGCAACTCCCCTAGTCGGGGCACTAGCACCCCTGAATTAATTGTAGTAATAAAAAA
Organism: Nephelium lappaceum; assembly: GCA_021234005.1. Taxonomy (NCBI): domain Eukaryota; kingdom Viridiplantae; phylum Streptophyta; class Magnoliopsida; order Sapindales; family Sapindaceae; genus Nephelium; species Nephelium lappaceum. Next base: position 8,178,881 of record CM038010.1, on the reverse strand, counting down.
AAAATTATAATTAATCTAATTAATATCGGTGTAAATTTGAATTTTATATACAAAATCTACTCTTTTCTCTTTTATATAAATAATAACAATAAAAAACATGAGATTTTGTTTCCCTTTTATTTTTAAACAAAAAAAGAAGTGAGATTCGATATGTTTTAATACAATATTTCAAATTAGCAATATAAAATGGTTATGAATTTGTTCACTAAATCCCTCTTTAATATATGGAAATATTTCTCAAATGCATAGAAGTCTATTGCAGAAACAACAAAATAATTTGTTGAAATTCCAAAGAAAAAAGTAAATTTTGAAATTAGTTAAAATTCTACATTAAATCTGTTAAACCAAATTTGAATGAAGATTTCTCTTATAAGAAAGTTTTAAATCAAAATTAATGATATGACCTTGTATATTAATAATTTTATGGCAATTGCCAATTAGTACATATAAAATGTGCTAGAGATGGTGTGTCTCAATGACAAAATGAATACAAAATTCTTTGATTAAAGGCTGTTGATATCACAATTTTATGATGCTGCCAAATAGGCAGGTAAAGGTTGCACTTGATTCCACTTGGATATTCACTTCAGTACTTGAACATGGTTTGATCCACTGATGTTTCTGGGCCATCTGTAAGAGAATCAGACAACTGACTAGCAGCTTTGACTTCAAATTTTGTTTAGACAGACCAACTTCAATGAATTAACGTGGAGTAATTCTACGGTCAGGACGTGGTTAAAATCTTTTCAGGTCTATTTCGTTCTGCAATGATGCAGGACCCAATTTTACAACATTGTAAAACAGATTTCGCACCGTTGTAGAAAGAATGAACCTAAAAAAGAACTTAGGACGTTTTGACCACAGAAATATTGCTAACAGAAGTACACAAGAGATGATATGAGAGAACATTAAGACAATTGAAATTAAAGTTTGAACAACATGAAGGATATCTAATCTTGTAAACACTGATACAAATCAGCATATCCCTCTCCACCATTACAATCATAATTTAAGGTCATTAGGGTGCGAAAATGCAACACATTAGCATATCCCTCTCCACCATTAGAATCATAAATTTTAAGGTCATAGGGGTTTAAAATACACCACACCAGCCAGGCTGTAGGACATACTGAGCACATATTCATCATTTGAACAGTAAAAAAAAGAAAAAAAAACGGGAAACCGGTTAGGAAGTTAACTTCTCTGAATTAAGAAAATTTTGTACTGGCCTCCAAGTCCGGAAGCACAATTGCACCGGATTTTCTCCAGTCTTCAGCAATCAGTGGTCTTGACCTATCTAATAGTAGTGCATGCATCCCCCGCTCTTTGCTGGCAATAGTCTTGCGCATGCATCTCCGATGTGCAGAGTTCCTCGGGTGCATATTCCCAGCTCTCTTTTGATAGCAATCTCAATATATCCTTGGGTCTGGTTTCTCTACACCTTCAAGGCCAAGAAAACACACCAAAGTCCCACTCGGTCCCCTATATTGTTGATCACATGAGGCTGTTAGGAATTTGGAATGATCAAGAGAGAGAAGCAAAGCAATTAGTTGCACTAAGGTTTTAGAAACCTATAGAGATTTTGTGCTTGGTGCATATAGTTTTGGTTATGTATTTTCCAAAAACATCTGCTTGATGTAGCTAAAAAGGAAAATGTACTGCATTTGCAATGTTGCAGATGAGAGAACCGCTGTTAAAACATCACCAAGTTTCTAGAAAATTCTCTCAGAGGTGTGACACCATATTATGAAACAGTCACATGTAGTGGCATAATGTAGACATGCAAATGTTTATGACCTGAACTGGTAGCTTTTCTAGGCAAAGTGAAAGTCCTATTAAGTGTCAAAACTGGATTATGTAAAAGCAACTACAGTAAAGAAATTTAAGATTCACTGAGATATGACATAGTCAAAAGATAATAAGGTTGTTTACTGATTCAATTCAAACCCAAGGCTGGAAGAATTACATCTGATAACGGTATTCAGCATTGTGATAATCACAACTTTCAATTCTTTTTGCGTGCCCATCTTAGGAACGGTTGAGAGTCGGAAAGATAGAATAAGGTTGCAGATGAACCAAAAGAGCATATATGCGTCTAAATATCTGCTCAAATGTCTCCTCATCATAATCATACCCTGCCTGTTAGTATGACAAGAGATTGATCCACGTCATACAATATCTAAAAGTAAAATCATAGAACACAATGGTTGTAATCATGACTCCAGAGTTTTTTTTTTTTCCTTAATATCATTACAATCACAGAACATTATAAAAGATTACAAATCAGGGCTGCTGCCATCAATCTAATGATTGAAAAGTAAGTGATTTATGAATAAGTTCATTCACACCAGAAAGGACACTGAAAATGCCTAGAACTGAAATGCTGCATGCAATTATAATGGCAAAGCTCATCATTGTCATGACTAAGAAAAGTTTCACAAATGTTAATTTAGAATAGAGAATCAACTATCTTACCCTGACAAAGGAATCTCTCACACATGTTTTCCACCAGACGATGTTGGGCATTTTTGCTGCAAATCCAAAACATGGATACTTTGTTGCCATCTCTTTATATGCCAGTTTAAAGCCTTCATGCACTCTTTTGTAATCAGGGCAAGGTAATCCAACAGATTTGGCTGCCATGCAATAGTAGTCACCAAGCTCCCCTTTGTAAGCCATCAGAGTACCAGTAACATCCACAGTTGACACAGCGTAGTCTTGATAACAAAGACATTGCAACAACAAATGTGGCAGCGGTTTCTCACAACTGAACAAAGTTGCAATAAGCCAACCAAAATAAGTACGTTTTTTTTCTTAGCACAACAAGGAACCTTCTATATAGTGGACCAACCAGTAACTTAGTCAGTCAAACAAGTTTGCCAGTGCATAATTCACAAAATGTTCTTTTTTTTATTTCTTAGATATACATAAGAAAAAATGTCGTGTTCTTATAGGAAAGAGAACTACGATATAATCAATTTTGTGGTATGGAAACACAACAATCTATAATAACATTCAATATTTCACCCGACTATAATTCTTAATTTCTATACATTCTATGACACATATATTATACAACCAAAGAATTATGATTTACAATCCTGTTTAGGATACTCAACACACATCTGAATTGTCATACCTATTTCATTTTCTTTTCCTTATACAATAGGGGTTGGCTCACTTTGGCATAGAAGGAGTTATAGCAGATTATTGTGCAGTTACTTTATATTAATGGGGCACCATCTTGTCAACACCATATCTCAGAAAGATAAAATAAAACTAAATGCAGGACCACTACTCACAATTCAAACTACATCAAATGTTCGACTATAAACTACCACTATCAAACATGGTGCTATGACAATAAATTTGAGAGACTCAATGCTTGTGTACAAAGTTTACTTATTATCACCTAGAAATTAATTTATTATCAACATGAAGCCAAGAATGTTACTCTTACCTCTCAAATGATATGAATCTACCTACCTACTTGTTCATGTTTACAATTCATGATGTCCCCTTATTAGTGTATAAACCTACACTAAACTAAATTTCCCAATAAACATTCTTCTTCAAGAACAGAAATTGTTTAAACCATGTGACTAATCACTAATCCATCAGTTTAATCACTAATCCATCAGTTTAAATCATTACTCCATCAGTTTAAATCAGTACATCTCAGCAAAGAAAAACCAATCCAACCATCCTCAACCACCTCAACTCAATCGACAGGCAAAACAGTCTGCAGAACACACACATATCTTACACACACCGCCTTAAATTATCATCTTAATGAAGAAAGTTCAACCTAGAGCCCTAATTTAGTCAATAAATTCAGAAATTATTGTTAATTGTTATAACAACTGATACTATTCTAATCTCAGCGTAAATCTAAAATCGAAAATAATATTGAAAGAAAATCGAAGTAATAAAATATAAGAATAGTGGACACAAAATTTACATGGCAAAAAGCTACAGTATGAGGGAAACATTGACGGACCAAGACTAAAAAGACTTTATTAAACCAACAAAACTAGAACCTCTCTAAAAAATTTTAAGAGAATTACAAGAGGAAGAAGAGAAAATTCTCTAAGTTTAACTTGAGAATGGGATGCCGAAGAATTAAGTACAATTTCTTATTTATAGGCAATGCATGACAGTGCAAATCAATTAGCAATGGCGGTTACAAATGCTTTACTATTAAATTAATATATAATGTTAAAGGTATGAAGCCATTTATTAGCTTGAATGAGAGATGGAATTATTGACTTTGGTCAATGTGCCTAATGGTGAAAAAAAAAAAATTATGAAAAATAAAACCATTGATTTGGTTGGCTTAAATTGAGGTTGTCTGAAGCATTGATTACATTAATATATAATCATTCTTCAAAACTAAGGCAGGATCAATTTAAGCTAATCAAAACAATACCTTTATGTTAATAATTTTTTCCTATTTTAATAATTCTTCAAAATTAAGTTAATAATTCCTCATCTCATTCAAGCCAATAAATGACTTCACATTGATAACATTAATTTTTTCCTTTCCACATCAAATCAAAATCTCAGAATATATAAACAAAGCAAAACTCTGACTTAATCACAGTGAAAATACAACCTTAACCACGAAAAAATCGATCCAATCAAGCACAATATAAACATTCAATAACAATGTAGATGACTTGATTCACCTCCAACCTTAGTAATTAAGAAAATCCATTTCCCCAAATAATGGCAAATAACAAATCAAAATTTATTCTTTTAACAAAATCAACAAACTAAAAATATAAAAAGAGAGAGAAAGAAATGTCAAAGCAAGCCAGAGATCAAAGAAACCCAGAAAGGAAAAAAAAAAAAACATATATATATACATAACAATAATTTTAAGACACACCCAGAAGCTAAAATGAACTGATATTTGAGCAGAAACAATCATACCTGAATATCAGAAGAAAAAAAAGGTATTTGATCAAGTTAAAACAAGTGAAAAAATAGTAATAAAAGAGAGAAATGGCAATGTCAAACCAGAGATCAGATTGTAAAGAGAAACCATAAAAGGGAAAAAGAAGACATACCCAGAAAAAGCAGAAACGAAGGGAAACCAAGACCAGATTGCTTGGTTTAGGAAGTGGACCAACCCACCTTCAACTACACTTCCATGGGACCTCAGAGGTGTATATATAAATGACATAGACGAGACTCGAGAAAGTAACAAACGTTCAAGTCTTGTCTTTTTGCGCATGAGTCCCTGTATTATTCATTTTTTGGTATATATATATATATTTTTTTTTTGAAGTATAATTTTGAAATTTTTGAACAAGTGCTGTCGTATGTGGAGAGTTTTTCTTTGCCTAAGCACAGATTTTTTTTTTTTTCTTTTTTTAGAATAATATAGAATTGTTTTTAGGACAACGAATTTATGCATTAAATATAAGAAAGTTGTGTCAGATAATTCACATAAAAAAAATAATTGATTTTACATGTTGATTTGTTAGCGTTGTAGAATAAATTTTAAGTCAATTTATATTGTTACAAAATAATTTTTTCACAAGAAGAAATATATGCAAATTTACATATTTGATGATTATTATAATAATTTTATAGAATTAAATTTTGAATAATATTATACTACCTAAATTTTATCTAATTTATTGTTCAAATAATGTGACTATTGATAACCTTATCTATAACTACCATATATATCACTCTATAATTATAATAATTGTTACAAATCATTTTACCATACCAATGGCATTGCTCAAATTTTATTTAAATTTATTGTCCCAATGATATGAAAAATTTATAACTAACTACCATATCATCAATGCTAAAATAGTTGTTAAAATTATTTTAACATATTATTTAAATAAAAAGTTTGAAAAAAAACTTAGAAAATGTAAAATTATTCTTAAATTTTTTATGCTTATTTAGTTGAAATTTCTTTGAAGAAAAAGCTTTTTAAAATTTATTTGGACTTTGAGTAACCAAAAATTATAATAATAATAATAACAATAATAATAATTTAGTTATACTTTATTAGCATCTCGAAATTTGACTTTATCTTATACATTTTATTAAAACTATTTAAAATTAATTAAAGTTTTTATAATTATTTAGTTGAAATTTCTAAAGAATTTTTTTTTTTTTTTAAATTTATTTGGATTTCAAGTATAAAAATAATTTAGTTAGATTGGATAGCATCTCAAATTTGACTTTGTTTTATACATTCAATTAAAACTGTTTTAAAATTTTACAATTATTTATAAGTGATTTATTCAATTTTTAAATATTACTGTTAAAATTTTTAATAGAAAAATGTTAGTTTTAGGAAATAAATTATGTTATCATAATTTTGATTATAACATTTAGAATTTTTTTTTTTTTTTTGTAAAATTTTATTTTAATAAAAAATATTTTAGATTTTTGGTGTTTGTAAGATTTTGAGGGGGAAAAAGTACCTCTTCTCAATTATATTTTACTTAAAAATTATTAATATTTAAGTCGATTTACGAATATAAGAAAAATTGTATACCTAACATTTAGATCATTAAACACAAAAAGCTTGACAGATAGTTGACGAAATTTTTTTCAATCTACTCCAATTTTGCCAATAATAGAAGTTGAAGTTTTCATTGTTGAAACTGAAAAGTATCAAGTTATTGTCATCAAACATCACAAAATTAGACGAAACATGTCCTGCATCATTTATTGTCAACTTCCATTGCCTATAAGTTAATTCCAAACTAAATTTAATATGTAAAATTTGTTGAAAATAAATCATTCATGTGATTTTTCAAAAAATTTGGACTAGAAACTGTCTTGAATCTTTGTATGCCTCAAAATAGTTAAAATTATGTCTGTTACATATAACATGTGAATATTAGATTAATACATATGTATTATAATTATTATTAATATTTTACACGTTAACTTAGATGGTACTAACTCAGTACACTGTGAAAAGCCTGAAAGATGATTTATTTTTGCAATTTGAAGTGCTTATTACTTTAAAACTAAAGATATCTAAAATTTTTGTGGTGATATACGAAAAAAATGTTAAGGATTTCATTTTCAAAATATAAATTTCAAATTTTTTATCTTGATAAATTTTATGCATTTTAATCTTATCAGTAAATAGGGACGTACGGTTGTAGGGGCTAGAGCCTACCAAAGCCCCCCCAAAAAAATTATGTTATATTTATTTTAAATTATATATATTTTTCCATTTATTAATTTTTATGATATAGAAAATACATATTTATTTCAAAACCGATTGACTATATTCTTTTATTTTTGTTAATATTTTTATTTATAATATGAATTTGAGTGATAAAACTTATTTTATCTCATTCGACTAGGTATGTCCTATATTTTTTAATTTATAAAATATTTTATATCGTTAAAGTTTATTTAAAAAATTTATTCTAATCCTGATATAAATCATGACTAGATCCCTGGCTGTGAGTTTTATCACATCATTCTCCACCCAGAGTGAATAGAAAGAAATAGAAAAAAGGGATGCAAGAAGTAATTTCAGAATTTTGATTAGAGGGTATGGATGAATAGAAGTTAAAAGTATTGTGTCAGAAACAAACATTACCAAAATAAAAGGGTCTAGATATAAACATCCTTACAAGGAAAGCCGCTAAAAAACCAGGGACGGTTGCCTCTGGTTTTCAAAAAACAAAACCAGTTTTGGAATTCCCAAAAACTCAAAAACCGAAGCTGCCGAACCATTTTACAAGCCATGTTAAACGTTTTTATTTTCCTGTGAGCATCGAAACCATGAGCTCCAATGGATTATTGCCCAAATCTTGTTTACTCTTTTGGTGGGGTCCTTGATTATTGCTATATCTACTTCTGATTGTCTTATCAATCACGAATTTCATGAGTTTCAGGTCCATTTCAATTTTCAAGATACACTTACTTTTCAAGGGACACACGTATCACATAACTGTTCGACCAACAATATTTCGTAATATATAAATATAAATTCAAGTTCATCGCAGGACTGTTAGTTTTTCAAAACATATATACATACATATATACACAAATGGCATCATACTTACGCTTCCATCAATAATTTCTCCATCAAAGAAGATTTGATCTTATAAAAGATAAAATTTGTCGAATTGCAATGTTCGTAATATATAATGGACATCAAATATCAACACAAAAGCACAATTTTAAAATTTAGAAAATCACTTCTTTAGTAAGGAGTGAGTGACTATTAATCATGACTTTAAAGTTATATTTGATACGCGAAATTGAAATGAAATTGAATAGATTGAAAAAAATATTGTCTCATATTTCGTAAAACTTAAGATTGAATTAAAATTATATCATTTTGTGTTTAGTGTAAGTAAGAATTAGATTAAAATAAAATTAATATAAATATTTATTAGATACTTAAAATTAATATTATAAAGAAAAAAATAAAATAGAGATCATATTAATTCTCTACTAACTCCAATCTTCAAGATTATCAAGTCTCAATTCATGAACATCATCTCTCATTGTCTTCAATATCATCAACAATATCACAACATCATTATCTTTACAACAACAATAACAACATCAGCAAGACAGTTTATCAAAAAGGAAAAAATCAAAGTGTTTTATAAGGCAAAAAAAAAAAAAAAAAAAACCACATCAAAATAGGGGGACAACTTCATCTAGGTTCGATTGGAACCTAGACGAACATCATCTAGGTTCCAATGGAACCTAGATGAAGTTCTTCATCTGGGTTCGTTGAACCCAGATAAAGAGTTTCTTCATCTAGGGATAAAAAAAATTCATCTAGGTTCGATTGGAACCTAGTGTTAAGATTTGTGTCCTAAGAGCTTATAGGTTGTAAACGTTAAATAAATAATAAATAAATAAATTTATTTTATTCAAATTAATGTGTATTTATGAAATGTTTACTTCATACGAATATCATGTAACATCCATGATTATTTATGTAGTCTCAAATTAAGTATGTAAGTGTTATATATAAGAGGATTTAGTTTGAAATTAATAATCTAAAGAATCCGTAGAAAGCAAACAAAGTTGGATACTTTGTTTGTGGTAAATCTACAGCCGCGGTCTATTTCGCATTTGATACGATGATCTTATCCGAGATTGTTCATGTGATGATATGAAAATGGAGGCACTTGTATAATAGAGATTATATAGGACTAGACCACGATAAAAATGAATTTCTTATTAATATCCGTTAAACAAAGAAATTCTTATTTATCGACTAGATGATCATACATGGATTAATCCTAATCCTGAGTGTTTTATGGACTACTATTTGTTGGGGTCATGTCTTTTGATTTACATGGGTGAGACTGTTATAGATTTACGGTCAATAAGCTTCGTACTTTGAAGATATGATTTAATAGGTGGTTGTGAACATTCTACACAATAGTGGAATCCACTCCTTCTTGCAAGAAGTAGATGAGTAGTTCCCTTAAGTATTGATTCAGGTCTTGAACAATAAGAGCGCTCGATTTTCTGTTTACGAGTAAACGAAAAGATAAATTCATAAGTTGTTATGGATATATTGTTCATTAGAGAATCAATTGTACTTAATGGAACAAGATATAATTAGAGAGGTATACGGATTTTAATAACCTAGCTCTAATTATAAACTACTCGTGGAGGATCAAACCATATAAATGATTAAATCGATTGTGTAAAACATTTACAATTTAAGAGTGCAACCTTAAGTTTTTAGTGGAGTAACTCTAAGGTTAATAATAGTGAATTATTAATTAAAGAGTTTAATTAATAATTCTGATATCATTGGAGTTCAAATTGTAGGTCCATTAGTCCCTTTGCTAGCTCACAAATATATAAAGAAACAAATTGAAGAATATAATTGGATTGTCCGATTTATAAGTGTACATATAAATTTATGGACACGTTCACAAATATTTAAATAATTCGATTATTTAAATATTTGTAATTATTTAATTAATGGTTAATTATTTAATTATTTGTAGAGGTCATGGGTTCAATTCTAAATGGTGTCATTAAATTAATTATGATTTAGAATCATTTAATTTAATGAAAAATCATTTAAATAATTAATGGAAATAATAATTTTAATTGGAATTAGATTTCATATTAAAATTATATTAAAAGAGTTTTAAATTTGATTCCATATTGGATATGAATTAAGTTTTTCAATTTATATAGGAATTTAAATTCCTTGTTAGAATTGAAGAACCCTAGTTTTACCATTATAAAGGATGTTTTATGAATGATAATAATAAGAGAGAGAAAATTTTTGGCTATTGGAACAAAAAATTTTCATTAATTAAATCATCATATAATCATCTACTTCAAGAGAGTCTTTAAAAGATTGTGCCCACACACAGTTTCTTTTATGAAGAGTCATAGTAAGGAAGATCAGGTGGTGAAAAACCTACAAATAAAAATGAATCAATTCAATTTTAATGCAAAGTAAGATTCGATCTTATTAATTTAATTACTGAATTGTTATTATTAGCATCGATCAGGCATGTTTTTGTTTGAAAAATTTTTGAAATCCACGTTTCCGCATTCGTATTATAATGAATTTTTCCCTACACCTAGATGATGTTTATCTAGGTTCCAATCGAACCTAGAAGATTACAAACCCACACATTAAAAAAAAAAAAAAAAAAAAAAAAAAAAAACAAAACAAAACAAAAAGACAAAAAAAAAAAAAAAAAAAAACAAAAACAAAAACAAAACAAAACAAAATAAAACAAAAAAACAGAGAATGAAGAGAGGAAAACAGTTGTTGTTGCTGGTTCATCACCATGGATAGAAAAAGAGATGAGAGAGATGAGGAGTGGTTTATGGTGGTGGTGGGCATGAAAGAGACATGAAGAGTAGTGTGGAGAGAGAGATTTTATTTGATGAGAGAGGAAGAATTTTTTTTTTAAAAAAAGATTCATGTATTAACAAGAAATGGAAACCCACGATTGAGCTTGGGTTTCCATCTCCCACATTAAGTGGGAATAGATGTGTGCCTAGAAATGAAAAAATTCATTCCTTCTCTGGCTCCGAACGTGGGATGTGGGAGGATGGGAAAAAATAAATCTCAATCTCACTCTCATTTCCACGTACCAAACATTGCCTAAAAAGTCACGAGTTTAAGTTTTTTCCTTATTTTTAAAACACAAGAAGTCGGTTGTGAATCTTCTCTTGGTAAGGGGTTGCCCTCTTTATAGTTTTAGGAGTAGTCATTCAAACTACACTATCAATGCTCAATCTCGATAGGTCTTAGCAATCGTCTGATTTATAAAGTGTCAGCGTTCATAAATAAAAGAAAAAAAAAAAAGAAAAGAAACAAACAAAACAAAAGAAAACAAAACAAAAATTAGAAAATCACCTCCACCACCAATGTAGGTGTCCTCTTATGATCGAATCTTCTCCATTACAAAGAGATTGATCCATGATCTTTCCTAGAGGAAGAGATTATGACTGATCTTTTCCCAGTGTGGAGGTCACGATTGATCCAATTGAAGAGATTGTGCACTCAGTCTTCTCCAATTGAGGAGATCATCATTGATGAGAGTCTTGAAAGGCCACCACTATTGCAGTAGAGGTAGATTTTTTTGTAATTAATATGAATTTATATTTTATCTAGTCTAATTTAGGCTTTAATATTTTTAATTTTGATGAAGTGTATTAATTTTAAAAACAGAAAAATTAGTTCATATTATATTAAATAATTTTATTTTAATTAAGTGAAAATCATATGAAATAATATTTAAGAACTAAGCACTTATTTGGCTAACACTAAAAAACTGCGTTGAGTTTACTAGCACTAACTGCTGAAAGGACAATAATACCCTCGATAAAAAAAAAAAAACTAATAAATGTTTTTTTTTTCAAATTTTTTCATCTTCTCCAATTCACTTGTTGACTTGAAATCATCCAACCTAAAATCTCCATAATCTCTATGGCTAACCAAACCAATAACTTGTCTTGTACATGGTCGACGTTCAAATCTTCATTGCTACCACTTTTATGGCTGTCGCAACTCTTTTCATGTGCAAGCTCATTCAACACCATTGTCGAAGCTCTTTCATTATCAAGCTCTATCATCTCTTTCACCAACGAGCTCTGCTTTTGTGAACAAAAACATACACAAGAGCAGAGCTCACAAAGGGCATCGAATTCAATGTCTTCATAACTAGAAGATACTTTATAACCAGTTCCTCTCTATTACGTGACGATGGTAGGAACTTCATGTTATTCTTTGTTACTCTCCAACCATAACAACTATGCATTGAACCAAATTCGAACTTAAAGAATGGATAATGAACTCGAACTTGAGAATGGATGATGAACTGGAATTGAATTCGCCATCTAAAACTTCATCCTGCCAAAAACGTGACTTCTTTGTTTCTCTAAGGTTTTAATGTGTGTAATGACTGACCAAAAAGAGAGTTTTGGTCTAACTATTTCAGAACCTCATCCCCAATTCAAAAGTTGACGATTTCTTTGTTTCTCTTTTATTTCAGAATTGCCCACAAAGGTTTTGGTACAAGTGTTTGAGATGCCAGCGAGGTCGTCGATAGTTTGGGGGTGAAGGTGGCTAGCCTTTGAGGTTGAAGACGCGGAGAGAAGTTGCTAAACCAATGAAAAAGGATGAAAAAAAATAACAAAGGTGATTTTATCATTAAAATTATTAATAGTGAAATGATGCTATTAAAATTCATTTAAGTGTTTTTGTGCTAGTAAAACAAATCCCTAGTTATTAGTGCTATATAAGAAAAGAACTCGATTAATTAATTAGTGTTTCATTTTTATTATATTTTATCTATTCATTTATATAATTAGTTATTTGGTAGAAGTGTTTGAGACGCTAGCGAGGTCCGTCGATGTGTTTATGGGCGAAGGTGGCTGGCCTTTGAGGTTGAAGATAAGAGAGAAGTGCTAAACCGATAAAACGGATGAAAAAAATAACAAAGGCGATTTTATCATTAAAAAATTATTAACAGTGAAATGGTGCTACTAAAACTCATTTAAGTTTTTTGTAGTTAAACTAATCCCGAGTCATTTAGTGCTATATAAAAAAAGAACTCATTTAATTAATTAGTGTTTCATTTTTATTATATTTATCTATTCATTTATTATTTCATAAGTGTAGACAAGATATATCCTTTAAAACAAATGGTTTACTCAATTATTATTTTTTTAAACTGTTTTATTCGATGATTTTGTAATCATTAAAGACTAGAACCTTATATGACTACAAATGAGAATTGCAAACTATTTGAATTTCTCTTTTTTTTTTTTTTCAAAAAAGGCTCAAGACTTTGTAATCACCCAATTTTTCATATGGTTGTTCAATTATTAACTTATGCCATTATACAGATAAACATATAAACATGCAATGTAAACACAATAATTAGGAATCATATTAATATAATGCTTAAAAGGCCACAAAGTAGTTAAAAGAATAGAACAAAACATGTTACTGATTAATATAGATATTGTAGATGTTGATGTCAAAATTGGTCTAAAACTCAAATCAATGTGAATTGAATACGAACAATGAACAAATAAGCATAATACTGGTGAGTATATGCTTATTATGCTTATGGTTGTTCAATTATTAACTTATGCCATTATACAGATAAACATATAAACATGCAATGTAAACACAATAATTAGAAATCATATTAATATAATGCTTAAAAGGCTACAAAGTTGTTAAAAGAATAAGAACAAAACATGTTACTTATTAATATAGATATTGTAATTGTTGATGTCAAAATTGGTCCTAAAACTCAAATCAATGTAAATTGATACGAATAATGAACAAATAAGCATAATACTGGTGAGTAAATAAAACAATAAGAATATAAGAATGAGAGTAAAAAGATGAGAAAATTTTTAATGTGATTCGACCATTTTTAATAATGTGTACGTCCACAATTATGCTATTTATGCGGGGAGAATGATAGTTTTTAGTAGAGTTTCTACTAAGAGTGAACAAGCAACTCTTTATGTGTATGGATGTCTATTGTGCATGTGTTCTCATGCAAATGACCCATTATATAGTCCTTAGAGTTTTCTATTTACATATGATTTTGTCACTAAAATATAAGAAAAATTGAGATCCTCCTTCATATTTTATAAAAATCTATAATTAATACGTAGATTGAGATCCTCCTTCATATTTTATATAAAACTGTAATTAATACATTCACATTCAAATCAAAGTATACTTCTGGTAGCTTCCCATTTGAAGAGATCTTTTATGCATTATAGAGATCCTGTTGATGGATTTTTTTTTTCTATAGATTTGCTTAAATAAGGAAATTTACCAATTTCAACATGCTATAAGAGGTCTTTCGCTTCTGGAACTGTATACTATTTAGGTAATTGTGAGTAAATGACGTGTCATAGGCTGTTATGCCAATACACCCTCGGAGCGATTTTTTGTGCGAGTTGGTCAATTTGGGGCCATTTTATTGTCTTGACATGGTTGAATTAATTAAATGTTTCTATTGATGTGACACTTGCTAACTTATCTTGCGATTAATAGGCTTTGCATCGCTTCACTCTCAAGGCCTTTTGGGCCTACTGGTTTGTTGTGCCTTAATAGACTTTCGACTCAGACATTATTTTTGGGCACAACGTGGATATAATTCTCATTCAATATAAAACATTTAGATCTCATTTTATGTGTTTGGCTTGCAAATAATATTTTATACGAATATACTCAAGTACGACAATCCCCACATCAAGTTACAAATATTATTATATTAAGTCATTATCGAATGACATATATCAACAAAAACTTCTAGAAAACTTGTATTTTCTGAATTATATGAAACCAGTAGACAAACAGCAAATCCACGGGTGGTATTTGAAATGCCCTCCTAATCGTTTAAATAATAAGCCTCTTAAAGAATTAGAAGGTCTAATAAATTGTGATGTTTGATCTGATCAAAATTTTGATTTTACAAAATTGAATTATGAAACCGTCATCCCACGCAACAGAATTGGGAATTGGGATGCCCTTTAGGATGACAGAGTTAATTTTAGAATGCAATTGAATTTTAATATTTAGATTGGAAAAAGAAAAAAAAAATTAGATTAAATTATATTTCATAAACAGTTGAATTTTAATCAAAATTGTAATAAATAAAATGTTTTCTAATGAAATATTTATAATAGGGACAATAGCACTTATAATCTTAAATTATGTTTTCTAATATTGCACGAACCTTCCCTAAATTTTATTGGCAAAACAGTTAATTCATAGAAAAAATAATGATAAGGGCAAACTGGACTTCTAAAATATGACGTCAAAGAAATCAAAGACTTATGAGATATCCCAAGCATATTCATCGAAATGGAGGTTTTATTGTTTGAATAATTTATTAAAATAATAATAGTATTTGTGACCTTTAATTGAGGCAAGCGGTAAATATACGTGGTTGTTCCAAGGTCAAGCAGGTCAATTATTAATTTCAACTGTGGTCAATTTTGGTCAACAAAATTTAGGGGAGGTTCATGCCATTAAAGATTCTTTTGTAAAAAATTTGACATTATAATTGATTGGTTTGATAACATTACAAAGTCGAGATTTTGAAAGTCAAAAGCGGCAAGCCGCATAGTGGTTAGTGTGCTGCACAACCACTTCTCACCTAAGATATAGGTTCGACACTTCATTAGCAGTAGTTGTTGTTTCTCTTTTTTATGTATAGGTCACTCTCTCACATGTGAAAACCACTCTCTGGACCATGTAACCAGTGTTCAATCCTGTTAGTTTCGGTTATTTTCTGAATCAGTTCTATTAATACAAAGTTATTAAATAAAAAGTAGGAATTTTGAAAAAAAAAAATGTATTATTTGTACAAAATCTTAACTTTGTTACGTCTATGGTAAATTTGATTTTTTGGATAAAAATCATTTTAGCCCTTAGATTTTGAGAAATTATTAAATTTTTAACTATGTTTAAAAAATAATAAAATAATCTCTAATTTTTCTAAAAAGTATCAAACTAATCCCTCCCCGTCAATCAACTAAACGGTTAAATCTAACGAAAAATATGAAAAGACTCATTTAACCTAACCTATATACATAAGAAATTTACAATTAAAACCTAATCATATATGCATAAGAAATTTACTATTAAAATTTAAAACCTACCATTTATGCACTTAATCCAAGGGTAAATGAATTTTTTCATATTTTCGTTCGGTTTGACCGTCATTGACTACCGTGAAGAACTAACTTGACACTTTTTTAAAAACTTAAGATTTATTTGGTCTTTTTTTTTTTTGAAATATAGTTAAAAATTTGTTTCTTGCTAAAAACATTGGAAACTAAAATAGATTTTACCTTTTTTTTTTTTTTTTTTTCGCTTATAGTGGAACTGAGTGTTTCGGAGCTATTTGTTGGGCCCAAACTTGGCCCAAAAAGCCATAGGTCGTCCAACTGGCCATACCTATTTTAAGTGTCATTTCATTTTAATCTTTTAAAATTATTTTTCATTCAATGAGTTTTGTTCAAGTTTAAGCAAAAATTTGAGTCAGAAAATGTTGGAGTGCATAAATATTATTAGCGGACCCCTTTTCTGTTCGGCATATTTTTTCACTTGTATGCTGGATTGTGAGGAACACTAATTTCAAAGGCCGGATGGATTCCTGACTCTTGACTTGAGCATGGTTTCTCCACTCGGTCATGGCAATGTATGAATGTGGAGGTTTCCATTATTCAAAATATATTTTGTATACAAAACAGACCCTTTTTTTTTTTTTAACGGCTTATATATTAATTATATATATTTTTGACATAGTATTGTAACTAATGTTATAAGATCCTAAATGAAAAATAAACATTATTCTAATATGAATTGAAATATGGAAAAGAAAATCTCAATATTATGAAATAATTTGAATTATTTTTTTCTATTGTAATGATAACATATCACATATATAGACACACCCACACCACCTCCATCCTCTTCCTCCTCCACTGACGTCAACCCCACAAGGGTTTTGACGTCGAAATCGTCAGATGGGGAGCTCTTCCAAGTGAAGAACAGTGGCGGTGGCAGTCAGAAGCAATGAAACAGATGGCGGAAAGATGCGGCTGCACTGAGGGCGATATTTCCACTCCATGACGTGACTGCCAAGGTACTCTCAAGGGTTCTCGAATGGTGCAACAAACCATGCATGAAGAAGATGGCAAGGAGAACGAGATGGAGCTGATCAGAAAGTGGGAGGCAGAATTCATCGACGCTCTGGCTCTGCAGCTGGATGAACCCCATGATGTGATGTTATCGGCCAACTTGTTTGAACGTCAAGACCCTGCTGGATTGTTGTTGCCAAAAGATGGCAGATATGATCAAAGGAAAATCGCCTGATGAGATTCGGAAGTTGTTCAATATCGAGAATGATTTCACTCCCGAAGCAGAAAGAAGAAATTCGAAGAGAAAATTCATGGGCTTTCGAGTGAGATATAATTCGTTGTTGTTCTTGTTGGTTTGTTTTTTTGTTTTTTAAATAAGAAAGAAAAACCACACGGAGAGGTGTCTTAAATTTCTTTTTAAGAGTAAAATGAGACTTGAACCTAATTATTGACTTGGAGATAAAAGTACAAATCCATAAGAAAATTGTACTAAGTTCAACAATTTTGGTCCTTATTTATGGGAGTCATTTTCATCTCACCAAATAAAATCGTGTTGATTTGTAGCGCTTGATAATTTATATTTTGATAATAAGTTATGGACTCAAATTAGGGAATTTTCTTTTTCTTTTCTTTTTTTTTCTTTTTTTTTAAATGTTGAAACCGAACAAGTAAGAGATTTACAAAGATCTATTAAGACCAAATACTACATGTATAATCCAGATATCTATTCTTAGGATAAGGAAAAAAAATAGAAGTTTAAATATGTAACTATTGTTTTCAAGTAATGAATAGATCTGATTAGTAGGAGTTTTCAAATAAGTTTTGAAGCAATTTCAAAATCTAGAAACAGAAAACTAAAATTGTTGTTACCATATTCAATATGATTTGTATTTATAATAAAATTGAACAACTAAAGCTATTTTCAATAGTTAGGTAATGATGATACTTAAAGAAATCCAAAATGAATCAAAATAATGTAACAATTAACATATGAATTGTCCAAAACAGATGACGCACTATTTGCATTAACATTTTAATAAATTTTTAGAGTTGCATACAACTATACTAATTAGCGCCATATTTATATAACTTATTTTATATAAAAGATCAATTGCTCAATTTAATTTCAAACTCAATATTTAGCTTTTCTACAGAACTCACAACACAATCCAAAAATAGACCAAGAAAACATATCTTGATGCAGGTGCAGTGCTGCTGGATATAGATCAGATTACAACTAGAACCAATTGTTTACATCTGAAAAGGAATCATTGCCTTAGTATTGAAGAATTTGAGCTACATATTTTGGTTTCAAATGTCAATTCTAAATGTCAGTGACTACCTATGAACATTACAAAATCCCACCAAAACTACTGAAAATGCAACAGGCATCCACTTCCTAAATTAAATGTAGCAAGCTTTGTAGTCAAACTAATACTTCAGGTGGAATGCAATTTTATATAAAGTAAGGAAAAGTTACTGCGAGTTGCTCTAGTTTAGAGATACTTGACTCGTAAATGATATTATATGTATTGATAGCATTATAAGACATGATATTAATATAATTTTGGAAAGTCGATTAAAAGTCCGATATCCAATCAAATGAGTAGAACTATATACAGAGGATCGGATTGAGAATGAATTGATTTGATAATACTGATATTCTAGCTTATATGTTTGACATGCAAATGGTATTAGATAAAAAAAAGCATGTTTTTTAGCCATCTGGTGATGATTTACATAAACAATCAATTAGAATCTAGTCATCTAGTTGCAAAGAACACAAACTAAACCAAAAGGGTCCCTTCACTTGCTTTCAACAAGGGCAGCAATTGTTTCAAAGCTAGAATCATAGACAATTGTCCCGCAGAAAGTCATAAGCAGTAAAACATATGATCCCACACGGAATCATGCCATACTAGTCCTCAAACTCAGATCTAATTGAAATACAATAACCTAGAGGTTTCAGAAGCTGGTTGAGTCACACCAACCTTTACTAACAACTTACTGAGGGACTCTGGAGAGCATATCTGGTACTTCACTTTTCCGGAAGGCAAAAGGAAGACCTCAGCCAATTCGAGCTTTTCTGAAGTAAGGCTTGTGCTGTCCATAGTCTTACTAAGCACCTTCAGCACAAGCTGAACTGCCTCTTCTCTCGTGATGTCATCCTTGTAGTCCTGCTTCAGCATTGATTGTGCTGCCTGGTTGTTTGCTCCGATTGCTGCAGCCTTCCATCCACCGTAGTTTCCACTTGGATCACTCATATAGAGTTGGAAACCATAGTTTTTGTCCCATCCTGCAAAGAGAAACGAGACACCAAATGGACGAAGCCCACCAAACTGTGTGTAACCTTGTTTGGTGTCACAGAGAGATTGGACAAGCTGTTCGACAGGCATTGGTTCTTGGTAAGCATATGTGTATCGCTGGGCTTGGACTCTGGCAGTGTTGATAAGGATGTTGGCATCAGACATTATCCCAGCCACAGCACATGCTACATGATCATCAATCTTGTACATCTTTTCAGTAGATGTTGAGGTTTGAAGAAGCTTGGAAGTGACCTTCTTCTCACCAACTAAAACAACCCCGTCTTTAGCCAATATCCCAATTGCTGATCCTGCATTTCCAATGGCCTCCATCGCATACTCAACTTGGTATAAGCGACCTTCTGGCGAGAAGATTGTCGTGCGGCTATCATACCTTCGAGACATTTTGTGTCACACTAAAGATAAAAAGAAAATCAGTCAAATAAAAGGCTACAATCCCGAAACTGCATGACACATACAGACGTGACCAGATGCAATGTATGTACTAAGTCTACTATCAATCATAACAATGATCCTTCTCTCTATGAATCCTCCTTTTTTTTTCTCCCCAGTTCAGATGCAATTTGCAAACACTGTTGTTCACAATCTGCCTATCAAAAATTGTGCCAAGCAAGCCCAAAAAGTACTTTACCTTCTTTCAAATCATCATTTACCAGTCCATCATATCATATGATTTAAATACTCTGACCTAAACCAAAATTTCAATTTTGATAAAAAAAAAATAACCAACAGAATGCTCTCCAAAGCTTTCAAAGTTATTTAAATCTGTTTAGAATTTTGACTATTTTGTGTAAGAAGCATCAAAGTTTAGCCTATAATACTTTTCGAAAGATTAAATCAATCAGATGATGGGTGAAGGACAATTCCTCATAGCACCAGAATTCAGCAAATGAAACGACCAATATGACACATTCGAAAAATAAAAAACTGAGTATAACAAAAAATGAAGACTGGCGTACAAAAATTTAGAGGTTAACAGCCTAGATACCATTATTACAGATTTAAAATATATCAGCTGTAATTAAAACTCAAGAATTTACGATGAACAAAAACTTCCAAACAGCTTAAACCAGTCTAAAAAGCAGATCACCAAACACTACAGTGAATTATTATTATTTTTTTCAATCAGTAAGATTCCTTCACTGAATGCTATTCAGTATGGGGTCTATATTCCATATGATTATGCTATTTAACAAATGTATTTGATCTTGAAATCATACCCACATGGTTCAACTGCCATGTTTGCGAAATCAAAACAAAGTCAAGCCCAAATGAATTTTTAGAATGAATAATTCAATAATTTCAAACATAAATTTCTCAAAACCAAGAATTTCCTTTAAAGCATTGATTACAAGAGACAGCGAAAACTTTTTCTTTAAAAGTAGTGAAATAATGATAACATATATAGCTTTTTGACTGAATAAACTGATGCTTTATCTGTTTGAGTTGACTAATACCATTTGAGTAATCGCTTTTCTTCACAGTCACTCACAACTGAACGAGTAATCTGATTATTCAGTCAAAAAGTGGACTTCTGTGACCTAATGAATAAAAGAAAACGAGGAAAATAAACATGCCATCAAATGATCTTACATCTTAGACAGACGGCTCAAACAACATCAAGCAATGCAATACTGTTGGTCTAAAAGGAACTGATTTTCAGTTTGTTGAAAAAATTAGTAATACTAAATACTACTACTAAGGAGCCATTCCAAGATCAGAATAGCTTAGGATCAATCATAGCAAACATGGTACAGAATGTGATGAATTTACTAAAGAGTTTAAAGCCAACTGGTGAAGACAAAAGATCCATGAAGTAAATTGCAAACTAAGAACAATCCATAGTTCAGAAATTCACTACTCCAACTAACTAGCACATTTAGATGATATGAACTTAAATTTAGGACCATCCAACAGAAAATATTACAAAACACCCTTCATCCGTCCCTCAACAATGCTAAAAGAAATCCTAAAAGGTCCAGTGATAAATACACTGGCTGCACCACCTGAAGCATATCTAGTGGGTGCAAAATTTGCTAGCATCAACCCACAATAACAATTATGTCTTCAAACAAAGCAGCCATTACCAGTGAAAATATATACACAACAAAAGCAGATTCCAAGACAGCATTCATCAAAACACCCCATTCAACTGACTGCTTTAGCAGTTTATAATCATGTCAATACACAAAAAAAAAAGGAAAAAATGTAGACAATGAAACTGCCTATATATTTATGCTTAAAACAAACATTTAAACATATAATTCCCTCTGAGGATACACATATCCTAGCAATTTCTAATTTTTCAAAAACACAGAACAAAGATCCAAACTTACGAGTTTTTTAAGGTGAAATTAAATTGCCCTGAACATTTTCAACCAATTTAAAATTCCAATAAGAAAAAGTGAAAAATCGTCTACTATAATCAACATATAAGATGCAAATCAACACATTGCATTACATTAAACACTAAAATTAAAGAAAACCCACTTCGAAACTCACTTTTTTCTAGCTGAAAACACAAATAACAGAACTCAATTCCGCCTCTTTTGTCCCCATTTTCTTGGCGACCAAACAGGTCGTTAACCAGCAAAATTAAATTAAATTAAATAGAGAAAGCGAAAAACTAAAATTAAAACCCCATCTAGCAGATTCATACACACACAAATGTGTTACATGATAGATTTGTATAAAGAAAACAGACCTGAAAAAGGAATAGAATCGAGTTTGCCAAGCGACCAAGAAAATGTAGGAGGGTTAGCAGAGTCTCTTTTAAATAAATTTATGGGATAATTGTTTTTTTTCCTGAATAATAGCCAAAAACTTCCATTAGTTTGGGAAATCACTGAAAATTCCCTTATCGTTTGATTGATTATATAAAATACCCTTAATCTTTTATGAAAATATCTACAAAACTCCTTACAGTCAAAGTTAACATTAAAAATCAAGATTTAATCATTAGTGTGAAAGTGCAAAACCGTCAAAGCACTCCTCCATTTTTGGAAAAACCTAGAAATTGAAAAAAAAAAAATTTTGCTAAAATGAATGTATACAGTCCATTTATCATATTAGAATATATATATTATATATATATATCTATATAAGAAAAGGAAAAAGAAGTCAAAAAGTATATAAAAAAAATTCAATATATATATGTATATATAATTTATATTCATCTTCTCCATCCACACTCCATTGTCCATTACTGTTCATCATCAACCAAGAAAGGAGAAAAAAAAAAAGAAAAGAAACGAAAAGAAAAGAAACTATCGATGTCAAAAATCGGTCAACACTCAGATTAATATAAAAACAGTGATTAGTGTGAATTCAGAGAGTTCAACAAAATCTTACTACAGTATTAATATAATAAGCAAAAAGGAACATAGAATGAACACAAAGAAATACAATAAAGTAATAGAGATATATGAGAGAGATGAGGAGACGAAGGAGGCAAATAGGTTTTTAGCGTGGTTCGACCCAAAGGGTAATACCTACGTCCATGGTTATGTTATTGCTAGGGAGGAAACTAGGTTTAATAGAGTTTCTAGTAGGAGAGAGGATGCTAACGAGCGTATAAGAGCTTTTTTAGGATGTAGGCTTGCAGCGATGCCTGATGCCTATTTGTAGATGTAAATAATCCTTTATAGATCCACAATAAGTAGATCTTGTGGCCAAGATCTAATTTGGAAATTCCAATATAAAAGTTTTCCAAGATTGTTTTTGGAAATATTTTCTTTGCCAACCCTAGCTCAAAGTTGTATATAAAGAGAGCCGCTTCAACTTGAAAAATCATCCAATTCACAGATAGAGAGAGACATAAGTACCCAGTCATAAGAGCGAGAGGGATAAGGAAACTTTGGGCTTTAGTATAAAATCTCAACCACACATATTGCAACAGCTTTGATGAAAGATTCGGCAAGCACACATCACATCATCATCAACATTGGAGACACGATTCACATATATTGTCTTAGGAATAAGGGGGATCATGCTATATTCAATGAAATTTTCTTTTTCTTTATTTTATATAATTAAATATGTTGTTTGACTCTTGATTTGGTGATTTAGTTTGTAAATTGATGATGAACTAGATCTAAGATCTAGAGTTATAATGTAGCCCTAAAACCCTAAACTCACTTATATAATATTTGTTTTAATTAATTTCTCATTATTGTATTGTATTCTATTTTATGCTTAATGCTTTTGAATTAATTGGCCACTATTTCAATTGATTTGGTAACCTTGAGTGCCCTTGGAAAGGGTACTCATGGTTTAGACCTAAATAAAATTACATAAATTATATAGGATAGGAATATACCTGTGTGATTTATGTGGTCATAATGAGAATTTAATGCTTAATGTGCCTAAATTAACTGATCATCATAGGAATATAATTGGTTAAGTGATTTAGGTAATTCCACTCGACCGTTCGGAAGAGACTTGTAGATAGTTTAGAAATGCTTGATCAATCACATGATGAAAATGAATTATTAATGATAGAAATATAGGTTAAGTAAACTGATAGGGTGAAATTGTAACTTTAGAATTTATTCTCCATTGGTTGGATGAGGTTTAGTTTTGATCGGTTTAGTACTTGAAATAAATAATTTGGGCAATCCTTATGGCAACGATACTCTACTTGTTACTGTATTAGTTGTGGAGTATATTTGCATGTGTTTGTGGTGTGTGTTTTATCTATTAGAAAATAGCCCATCATTTAATAAAACACATTAGAAATTTAACCACCAGGTTCCTTATTTTCATACAATTTGATTGCTACAATATAGGAAAATGTTAAGATTTCTCTTTCCTATTTTACATGAAATTATATTAAATATTTAGATACTAAATCAAATTGCAATTAATTGTGTCCATATTTGACTTGTAATGCAATTATGGTAGCTTCCTATTCGAGAAGATTTTCTATGCATTATAGGAATCTTCCTATTTGATAAACTACTTTTTCTTTTTCCGAAGATTCGTTAAAATAAAGAAATATGCTAGCTTCTAATTAGTAGGAAATTTTCTGTTTTCCAATCTTTCTCATTATTAAAGAAATAGTGAGCTAAGTACGTGCCATTGGCATTCTATGACTATGACCTTAAGTTATGCCTTATGTGAGTTTTTTTCCTAAGCTGATTAACTATCTTGGCACAATTGAACTCGTTTTGTGTTTCTGCTGACGTGTCATGGTACGATGGGCTTTGGATCATTTTATTCTTCATCTGGGCTTTTAGGCTGGTTAGCCTATCGAGTTCTTAATAGGTTTCTAGCTCTTGCACTATTTTTTAGCACAATATAAGTCTCCCAATTTTCAATGCGAGTTGATTCTTTTGGTCATATTGGAAGCTTGATCCTTTGACTTTTAACAAAGCATTCGAATTTTTACATGTTGGTTGATCTGGTGAACTACTTTCAGGCACTAACTGTAACCATCATATCCCATTCAATGTGATATGTACCGTATTAGACACTGTTTCATATTCTTTATGTAGACGTGATATGAGGTTTGATCCTAACCATTGGATGGATGATGGTTATCATTGCTTAAATATAAAAATTTTGACGGGTTCGTATAAAAATGAAAAAAGAGTTGTGTTTTTGCCATTTTCTCCTTTTGAATAACTCTTGAGCACTTGAAACTCTTCTTTTGTTTTGAACATCCCTTTTTGCTACATCGCTGACCCTCTTTTTCCATTTCTCTCAATTGCTTTTGCTTCACACTTTCTTTTTTCTTAAGGTAAGCCTAAGCTCCCTTCCTTTTTTAGCACTATTTCTTTTTTCTTAGTAGGCAATTTAGCCTATTCGTATGTTCGTTTATCGCCATAAATGTTGGAGAATTTGTCTGTTTAGTTTACTTGTACGAAATATCATTGTTGTATTTTGTCCATAAAGCAAGTCCTTAGTTGACCTTCTTTCAAGTATGCTTTTAGGACATTTGGATGGTGATTTAAGCTTTTCTAACTACTAGTTTCCATTTGACTCTTAGGAGATGCTGATAGTAGGTTTTTATGTTATAGATATCAAGTGGTGGCAGTTGTAGACGCATGGTTGGGGATAATGAGGAGCCTAAATTAATTATCTAATGGTCTTTCCTCCTGTTGGGCCTATGGCTAGCATAGATGAGGCAAAAGTTGTGGACGTTTCTAATAGGGAGAGTGCATGCTTGAAGGTTATAGATGAAATTGATTTTGGTAAGACTAAGATGATTTCCATTAGGAAGGTAGCTTGTAATGAGCGATCCACTCGCTCTCGCGATACTATTTTTTGAGGTTGGCAATTTTATAACGAAGTATGATATATTAGATCTATCTATTGAACTCAAGTTTCTTGTTGATATTGACTATCTTTTTCCTAGCTTTCATGACTCAACTGCTCTTTCTCCAGAGCGCTATGTTGCCTTAGGCGACTCTTAGATGATGACACTTCCCTTTCATTCCTATTTCCAATGGGTGTTGGATCGCCTTAAGGTTGCCCTTTTCCAACTCTTTCCTAATAACTACCTCATTTTTTATCCTTTTTTCACAATTGTGGACTAGTTCCTAGTCCAGACATGGTCCAGTGTTTATTTTAGTTAAAGAACCCCAACTCTAATAAGAGATTTTATTATCTGATGATCGAACGAACACCTTCACTAGCTTAATTACTAATATTAAGTCCACTTTAAGGGAATACAAGTCCAGATATTTATGGGTCAAGAATTTGCTTGTGGCCTATTACAACTTTATGCTATCTCTTCATAAAAATATGTCTTATGCTTTGGTTTTGCCTTAGCTATAATAACTTGTTTTTCTTAATACATATTTACTTGTCTTTTTCTGGTGGTTTAGGTGTTTGTGCTCTTTAGATCACTGAGAAGGATAGTAAGGTTTTAACTCAAATTTACGAGCTCGATCTTTTTGAGAGGTCAACTAAAAATCTAGTGATCCTGGAGAATTGCATGGCTAGTGGTTTTCTCATTGTTATAGGGTAGCTTTTTTGTTTTGAAAGAGAGGTGAGCCCTGGTTCTCAAGAGGGAAAGCCTATTAGGATGGATTGTAAACTGAAATGAGAAACCCTTTTGTTGGGAACACTTATAGAAAAGCTGATGCCTCTGGGAGAGCAACTGTTAGGCATTGGTGATCACGCTATTTTATACTTAATTACCTAACGTTTGTAATGGATTCCTGAGTAAAGTACGATATTTATTCAATATTTTTATGTCTTATTCAGGCGAGTCAATGGTGACAAACGGTGATTTAATTATAAAATTTCAACGCATTTTAAAAATATTTTAAGGTCAATGATGCATGTGTGACAAGTAAAGTAGCTACCATGCAAATGCCTGGAGTGGAGGTGTGATGAGTTGCCATGCAAAAAGCTAGAAGACATGCATCAACCATGCAACACTTAAGCCAAGTAGATTGTGCAGCCTATGGTGGTTGTTGTTACAAGTCTCTAAATCATCCAGCCTATGACATATGAAAGCATCAACTCACGCGGGTTGAGATGGTGAGCTACAGTAGAGAAGGAAACTGCGATATGAACCAGTGCTGCAGTAACAACAACATGTAGAGATGGTAGATCGTAATCATTATTCATGATGCACAACAAGGCAGTTGTGAGTGGCTATGACAAGAACACATCTCATGACTAAGGCTTAACATGGATGACGAGTTGTGTTTGTGAGGCAGCTTCTTGCGATGAAGGCTCCTCATAAGAAGATGAAAGCTATCGCTAGCTATAATAATGAGAAGACTACTCACAATTCTACTCCCTATGGACTAAACAACTAAATCGTGAGGCAAGCTGGTGAGGGAGAGATTTGCAATAATAGGTCATGATACGACATATCTTAAGAGGAGAAAATCTCGTATATGGCATATCAAATCTATGAGAAAATCTTACGAGGTATCAAACGTGAATCTTTTCAACCCTATTTTACACCTTATAAATAGAAGCTTTTAGATAGGGATGTGCAGCTTTCAATAGAGAGAGAGAGCCTAGACCACAACGCAACCTTGAGAGGACAGAGTTAAGAAGCTTTTGAGTGTAGGGTTGAAGACTATGAACTTCCATTCTGTAGATAATCAAAAACAGCCTCTATGCTTAGCTTCATAGTAGTCTATGTTAGCCTTTGGAGGAGCAATTGAGCGAACCAATTTCAGGATCATCGCCAACATTTTGAAGGAGGAATATATCGACATCATTACAACCATCTTGGGACAAACATAGAAGGGAGTAGATTAGACTAGAAGAGCCGAATTTGGCCTTTGGAGCGAGGTGAATCACTTTGCTTATTAGAATTTCTTCTACTCTTCACTTTATTATTTGAGTCGATGTTTTTTTTATATTTCTTGAGAATATTATTTTATAATTTGATGATGATGAGCTAGATCTAAGATTTAGGGTTACGATGTAACCAAACAACTATGAAACTTACCATATTGATATTGTTTTCAATTTAATTCTCATCATATATGTGTTATGTCTTGTTTTGCACTTAATGCTCTAAATTAATTTATCACTAGTTTAGATGATTTGGTAACCATGAATGTACTGGAAAAAGGTATTCATTTAAAATAAGATGACATGAATTGCATGGGATAAACATATACTTGTGTCATTTGTGTGGTCTTTGTGAGTGATTGATGCTTAATTTGCCTAAGTTGATTAATCGTCAGAGAAATATAGTCGATTAATTGATTTAGGTAAGTTCACCTGACCATTTGAAAGAGGCCTTGTGGATAAATTAGAATTGCTCGATCAAGTAAATGATGAGAAAAAGTTATTAGTAGTAGAAATATAGGTTGAGTGGATTGGTAGGTAAAGTTGTAACTCTAGAATTTATTCTCGATTGGTTGTAAATTATTTATTAGTTGTTTTTATTATTTTCTTTGTTTTAGTAATTTTATAAATTCATATTTTAATAGTTTGGATAAGGTTTAGTCTTGATAAATTTTAGTAATTATTATAATTTAGACAATCGTTTTGGGAATGATACTCTACTTATCGATTGTATTACTTATGGATCGTGTATATTTGCACATGTTTCCAGTGTATATTTTAATGCTCTTGAAAATAGTCCATCAAGTTTTTGGTGCTGTTGTTCGGGATTGTACCAAGTTATTGTTGATACTACTAACAATCAAGACTTCCATACTTCAAAACATTTTCTTTCTATTCATTTGTTATTTTGATTTTGGTGTTTTTTTGTCTAGGGAATTTCCTTTGATAACTACGATTGGCTTAGTGGAAATGTGAGGGGTGAAGTTCAGAGCCTAATTATGAATTACAATGATGAGAGTGTAATGGATAGAGTGATAGTTATTAGGGCAATCAAGCGTCGGGTCATTATATGTCTGACTATAATAAGCAATACTGTCATCCTAATTCTAACTTCTACGGACCTAGAGTAGAGTGGTCAATCGAGTTTCATATAAAGTAAAGAGCAAAAACATGGTCATATATGTGGCTATCGAATCCATCGATTTTCAAGATCAATATAGCAGTCATATAGTCCTTTAGATTTTTAAGGCTTTCATCAGCAATTTGACATTTCTCATAAAAAAGAGAAACCTTCTATAGAAGAGAAGCTTATATAGATGCTTAAGCAACCTATGGAGTGCATAGAAAATTTACTATAGGAACAAACAAACTTCAATTCAATGGTAGTAGGCTTTGCAAGTTCAGCTGGATAAGTTAATTAGAGCATGTTGATAGTAGCCAACAAACACTTTCTAGTGAGTTAAAAATCAACTCAAGTAGGAAGCAGAAGGAGCAGTGTCATGAGATCATTTTGAGGCGGTGGCGAAGAGCTAACTATGAGTGATGAAGAGATTATTTCAGTATTTAAACCTTTAATTGATAAGGGGGTAGGAGAAGAAAAAGAAGTAGATGAAGTTGAGAAGAGCCTAAGGCGAGAAAGAAGACTATGAGAAGTTAGCTGAGATTACACCATATATTTTACCACTATCCATATCCAAGAAATTAGTGTTTGCAGTTGTTCAAGCCTATCACTATTCTTGACAGTTGGTGGATAAGAATTTTAACTGGTAGAAAGCATTATTGAGTAGGAGGTGGATATGCAATATAGAGAAATCATAATGAGTGATCATGATAAAAAGGTGACTTTTGAGTTACTCAAGCTTACTGAAATGCTATAAAGGGAGGAGAACTGTCTTAGAATTGATGTGGAG
Organism: Nephelium lappaceum; assembly: GCA_021234005.1. Classification (NCBI taxonomy): domain Eukaryota; kingdom Viridiplantae; phylum Streptophyta; class Magnoliopsida; order Sapindales; family Sapindaceae; genus Nephelium; species Nephelium lappaceum. The sequence continues at coordinate 8,149,243 of CM038010.1, read as the reverse complement.
AACAACGAGATAGAAGACATATGGATAAAAGAACTACCATCAGACCCATATGAGGTCTTCAATGAAGAGTGAAAATTCTTGTTTCAACCATAGAGGAGATGGAGAAGTTTCAAGAAGAGACTCAGAGGGTCGAATGGGTGTAAGATTTTGGAAGTTCATCCTATATCATGCCAGCAGAGGTGCATCTTCAATGTTCAATATAAAATCTCTTAGAGCAAAGTCAACCATCGAGGGTTAAGGTCGTTCATATGTATAAAGACTTACCTGTAGAAAGTGGGTTGATAAAGTGGTGGAAAAAAGTCAAGCCATTTACCATAAATCAAGCACTTCTTAGGAGGCAACCCAAACTTTTTTTTAAAAATTTTTTTTCGTTTAATTTGTTTTTATTTTTTATTTTTGTTTACTTTTATTCTTTTGTTTTCTTTAATCCTTGGAGTTTTATTTGTGTTTTGTAGGGGTACTTGGAAGAAAAAAGAGTAGTGTCTATTTAAGAACATCAATTCACCAAACTTAAGAGTGTAAGAGAAGTTTCTTAACTTCACTTTTAATGATATTGCAACACTTAGGTTTGGAGCTACCTATTTTATTTTGTTTTAGGATGTTAGATTGTAACTTTTTGGGATTAGTTAGTTTTCTTTGCAAATTATGGAATATCTTAAGTTGAGAATTAGATGTTTGATCAAAGATGATAAGCATGCGAATTTCAATGAGTTGATTTTTTTGGAATACTTTGAAGATTTATGTTTTTTCATATATGCACCTTCACCTCCACATTGTTGACATTATAGTGAATAGGATGCACGTTTGAGTGGTCTAGGATCTGTAGTGGAGATTTCTCATATGAGTGATTTGAGTCATTAACGTTTACTTTTGAGGGAAAATTTTCTTTGTTATTCCTAAACACTTTTATTATATTTTTGAACTGTGTAGATTGACTTCTATAGGTTTTATATTGGAAGAATAGTATGTTTTGCATCCAATAAATCGTTTACTTTGAATGAAAAGTTTGACGACTTTTAAGAAATGATATTAGGCTTTATGTGTTTAACTAGTAAAAGGCTAAAATACTTTTCCTTACCTTTGTATGTGTGCTCTGATAGCTGAATTTGGAGCCAAACACATAATTAGCCCATTTGTTTTTGTTATTTAGCTATATAAATCCATGTTCATGCCTAGAATAAGCTAGCCTTACCCTTTTAGAGCTTGGATTCACAAGTTGAGGCTCAGATTTAAGCAAAAAAGAGGTAAGAATGAAAAACAAAATTGATAAATTGGAAGTTGAGGTGAATTAGAATTCTTGTGCATACTTACAAATGTCATGAATGCACGAAAATTGAATGTGTAAGCATAAGCACGAAATAGCAAGGAAAACGATGAATGGAAAAGGGGAAAAAAGAAAAGAGAAAGAAAGATCAAAAGCAAAAAGCATGAATTGAAATTGGAAAATAGTCGAAAAAAGACAAGAAACTTAAGAGAGAAGAACAGTCAATAGAAGTTCAGTGCTATAATCATTAAATTCCTGGAGTTAATTTTGTGATCCTAAGTTCATTTGAAAATTCCTTTATCATCTTAAGTTCATTTGAAAACTCCTTTATCCTTTATTTCTTTTTAACCATTCTCACTTTGGGCTTATTACAATTTAATGAAAAGAGCTAGTTGACTTCTTAAGAAGTTGGATTGTTTCATTGAAGTAAACAATGTTTGAATACATATGAGTTTCTATTAATTTTTCACATGCATTATATTATATTGAAAATTTTATTGTGCATAACTTCCACGTCGCATGTGTTGGAAGAGTGTTCGTGCCTAGGTTCTAATGAATTTAAAAAGAGATATCCTATGAGGTTTAGAATCGAAGTGAACTGAATCCTAGCACTTGAGGGTGTAATTCTTAAAGTTATGGAGTTTTGGGTGTTGGCTTTCACAAGACACGAGAGGCAAGAATTGAATTTACAGGACTTATTCTTATTAACTGAGCATGTGAATTATTACCAACCAACATTCTAGTTTGATTCTCTTGGTTGTTCATGATTTGTGGAAAGATGTTTATGGGTATCATAGTTAGTAAACCCTCAGGAGACACAACTCTTCCTATTATAGACACCCAGAGGGTTAAAGACTTATGACATACGCTCAACACCATCTTGTTTACCTACGAAAATTATTTGTTTTTTTTTGTTTTTAATGTATTTTAGTTTCTTTCTAGCATTTTAGTTTTTTGTTTTGTGTATTTTAGTTTCTTTCTTGTTTCCCGGATTTGCTCGAGGACGAGTAAAGCTTAGGTTTGAAGGTATTTGATCGTACTAAAATATACCATGATTTTATACTTAATTACCTATCATTTGTGTTGATTTTTTGAGTGAAAATTGATATTTATTTAATGTTTTTATATGTCTTATTCAGGTAAGCCAAGGGTGACAAATGGTGATTTAATTGTAAATTTTCAAGACATTTTTTAAATATATTAAGGTCAATGATGCATGTGACAAGTAAAGTAGCTGCCATGCAAATGCTTGGAGCCGAGGTGTGATGAGTTGCCATTCAAAAAGCTTGAAGAAGTGACACCATGTAGCACATAAACCAAATTTTATTGATAAAATTCATCTTTTTCATTGAATATGTTTAAAGTCATCCATAGATACTAGTGTTAGAATTTTGCCCTAGAAACATCATGATGAATAAATATTTATTCATTTTTTTAAATAAATGAATGTGCATCATATAACATTATCCATTGTCACCAATGTAACAGTATATATTTTATAAGCTAGTCAGTTCATTATACAAGGTATTTGATTCATACATATTTGAGAAAATACACATGGATGAACATGAATGGAATGTTCATTATAAATTAACAAATGTTAATTTATCTCCAATAGTTTATGGATCTAAACCATCTTTAAAATGATATTATAATACTAGTAACTTACAAATTCATGGAATAGCGATGCCTAAGTTATCTGAGCGAGAGTCTTCAATTGGAGTTAAATATTAGTGTATCACAACACATTGAACCAAAATATATAAATGAAACCATTTTCATAAATATTACTATCTAAACAAATCAAAAGTCGCATAACAATTATAGTGATGCTCATCTTAATTTGGAGAGGATGATGAAATTGTATTATATAATAGACTTATTGGATCTATTAATGTGTGAGTTCTGTAACACAGTCAATATCTTAATATGTCAGTAAGCTTACTATTTCCATATGGAGGTAGCGCACACTCAAAGGAATTTGCACTAACATATTTGGCATGAATAATCCTTTAGGAAATTATGTGGGTTTTGTTAGGATTTGTGTCCTAAGAGCTTATAATTTGTAAGTGTTTAACTCAATAATAAATAAAATATGTTTATTTTATTTGTTTTGTGTGCATTTATGAAATATTTGTTTTATATAAATATCATAAAATGTTCATGATTACTTATACAGTTTCAAACTAAGTACATAAGTGTTATATATAACAAGAGAACTTAGTTTGAGATAAATAATTTATTGAGTCTGTAGAAAGGAAACAAAGTTGGATATTTTGTTTGCTGTAAATCTACAACTATGGTCAGTTTTGTATTTAATACAATGATCTTATCTGGGATCGTTCATACAACAATAAGGAAATAGAGACATCTTATATAATAGAGATTATATAGGATTAGATCACGATAAAAATGAATTTCTTATTAATATCCGCTAAATAAAGAAATTCGTATTTATCGACATGATAATTATATATGAATTGATCTTAATTTAAAGTATATTATGGACTCCTATTTATTGGGTCATATCTTTTGATTTATATAGGTGAGACTATTATAGATTTACAGTCGATAGACTATACTTTGTAATATAATTTAATAAGTGGTTGTGAATATTCTATTAAATAATGGAATCTACTCCTTATGAGAAGTAAATGAGTAATTTTCTTAAGTATTTGTTTGTGTCTTGAGCAATAAGAGAGCCTTGACTTTCTATTTATAAGTAAACAGAAGATAAATTTATAAATTGCTATGAATATATTGTTTATTAGGATATTATAAAAATCCCCTTGGAAAGTGATCACACCATTTCGATACTTGATTTTAGCCTCCAAATTTGAGTTTTTTGCTTGATCTTTGAGTAAACGTTCGTTTGTTTAATGTGTTTGTGAGCTTGTTTCAAGAATTAAGTTCGAAAATTGTGTACTCAATGACATTAAAATGATCAAATCAATTTGAGGCAAAAAACCTAATTAAAACATCATCAAGCGTAAGTTCAACTTAGTAGTGCCTATTGCCATGCTTCCAGCCATCTGAGCGCTCTACTAGGCACTAGCCACTACTCAAAGTTCATCCATTTGCATGCCCCAAGCTAGGCTAGCACACGTCCAAGCGCTACACACTGCCTATTCCGCACTTATTACTTGATTGTAACCTAGTTAGGCCAGTGCGCTACCAAACGCCACTTATTGCCAAAGCCACGCTGACCCGTGTGCCTCCCTATCACTCAACGCGCAGCTAGATGCGCCCTTTACTATACCAAATCAATTACGCACTTATACACTTACTGCCCAGCCATATAACATGTAGCTGAGTGTGTCCTCAGGCTAAAAGCGTGCCTGCCTGCACACTCTCTTGCAGCCAAGCATGCATTTGAGCGCGCCTCATCACTTCATTTGTGCCCCTTTGGACGCTTACCCAAGCCAATGTAGGAGGAAATTTTGGAGGGTATTTTTGACCTTTTACACCCATTTTTATGCTCTAGCCTTGGGAGAGCTATAAATACACCCCCAATTGTTGAAAGAAGCAACCTTGGATCAGAGGAGCAATCTTGGGAGTTTATACACCATGTTCTACACCATTTTCACACAAAAGAACCAAGATTGACTCACATTGTGCATCATTCAAAAAGGAAGAACAACTAGAAAGAGAGAGCTTCATCTTGGGAGGAAAAAAGAGACATTTTTTTGGAAAGAAGAAAGCTTTTCACCAAACTTCATAAGAATTTCTCACTTTCGCTTGTCTATTTTGTTATTTAAATGTTGTTAATGCATACTATGAGTTGTCTCTATTTTGTAATGATGAACTAAACTATATATCTAGGGTTACAATGTAACTCAACCGTGCAACTCAACCTTTTTAACATCATTGATGCATGTTTCTTCACTCTTGTCTTTTACTTTAATTATGATTAATGCTCCAAAATTAATTGGCTACTAATTAGGAGATTTAGTAATTATATTGAATTTGGAAAAGAAATATATGTGTTAAGACACTAAGTAAGTGACATAGGTAACAAGAGATAGGAATATACTTGTGGTACTTATATAATCATTAGTGAGTAATCTAAGCTTAATGAACTTGACTTAGTTAATCCAAATAAGAATATAGTGGGTTAGGTAAGCTTGAGTATTTTTACTAAACTATCAGAAGAGGCATATAGAGAAATTTGGAATTACTCGATTAAGGACGAGGTAAAGATAGTGTGAAAATGGTAGACAATTAGGTTGAATGAATTGGTTAAATGAAGTTATAACCCTCGAGCTCCTAATCCATTGAGTTAGACTTTTAATTTCTAGTTTGAATTTTTGAATTTTACTTTAGCAATTCTCACTCTCATTTTCAATAGTTTGAATAGGGTTAGTTTTGATATAATTTTAGTACTTAACAAGTTGGCTACAATCATCGTAGAAACGATATCTTTCTTTATCACTATACTAATTGTGAACTGTGTATACTTGCACAGATTTCTTTTGTGTATGTTGTGAATTCAGCACACACCTAGAAATTAGCCATTAGAAACTAACCTAATCATGATTGGACCTAGGATTTTTTAATTAGACGAACGACCCTCTATTGTTAACTTTTCATTTAAAAAGTTAACATTTTCTATCCAAAATCATGAAATGATCGAAATACCCTTACTAAGATTCTATAAAATTCTTATCATACCTTTTGAACTTATGTAATGACTGAAATGGCTTTTAAATTATTAATTAATCATAATATTAAAAAAGAACAAAATAAAAAAGCCTATTCTCTCTCATTCTTTTATCTGATTTTCTTTTCTCTCTCATTTCCTCTATGTCATTTGTTCTCTTTGATTCTCTCTCATTTCGTTTCTCATTTTTTTCATTTTTTTTTATATAATGGTGGTACGTCATTTGGGACAAACCCAGATGATGTTCATCTAGTTTCGTGCTAGATGACCTACCTCATTTGGGTTTTGATTGAACCTAAAGGATCTGTGTTCGATTGGAACCCAAATGAATATCATCTAGGACGAACACTGATGATGTTCATCTGGGTTTGAATAACTCAAATGAACATCATCTGGGTTTGTCCTAAATGATGTTCATATGAGTTCGAATAACTTAGATGAACATCATTTGGGTTCATCTTAGATGACCTACCTTATCTGGGTTCCAATAGAACTTAGATGATCTAGGTTCGCTTGGTTGTTCATTTGGTAAGGTCAGGTTTGGTTTTCAATTTTGTCATTATCATTTGAGAGTTTTGTTTGATTGTTGATTGGGTTGTGTTGTTTGCGGGTTGATTGGGTGGTGTTGATAGTAGGGTAGGTTACTGGAGGTAATGGTATCTTGAAGGTGTTTAATGAAACGTTAGTGGTGATGGTAAGAGATATTGGGTTTGATTTATATCTGATTTGGTTGGAGGGAGTGGTGCCTTGATGGTGTTTGATGAAATGCTGGTGGCAATGATATTGTGTTTGGGTTTATGCCTAATTTGGTTGTTGTGGTTTAAAATTTTTTTCTTATTTATTCTTTATTTTGATGAAATGTTGATGGTGTTTATACCTAATGAAATGTTGAGGGTAGTGATAATGTGTTTGGTTGATAAAATACTAATGGTGCTGATGTGTTGAACCCAATCTGGAGATGATGATGGCTAATCGTTAATTAGAGGTGGAGATTCAATCTTCATATTGGATCTTTACCATCAATTTCACCCATAATTTTTTTTTCTTTAAAGAAAAAAAAAAAAAAACAAAGCCCCTTTTTAAAATTTTTTTCAAATGATATCCACCGTCCACACCATGATGGACAGTGGAAATATTTTAATTTTTTTCTAGAAAATTATTAATTTTATTTTATTTTTAAAATTTTTAAATTATTTTCATCTCCACAGTTCATTTCTAACATGGATAGAGGAGTTTTTTTTTTTTTTTTTGTGTTTATTTTTTTTTATTGTTAGTAGTTAATAAAGTTATTAAAACAATTTTTTTTTCATCTTAAAATTTTTATTATATTATTAGATTATCATTTTGCCCTCAAATTTTAATATCGATTGGGTTTTTAGACGGTAAAGGATGACTTACCTATTAAAAAAAGGGAAACAAACTTTATTTAAGTCCTCAAAGTTTTAGAAAAGATCAAGTTTTTAAAGTTCTTTTGGAAATAGATCTTTTCATTCCTAATTTTTTCAAAACTCTTCAAAAAAGTTTAAATCGTTAGTCAACTGACAATCAATGGTTGCTTAAAGCCATTTTTAATAACTTAAATTCAAAGATATTTTAAATAATTTAACTTGTAAATTCATTTTTTTATTAGAATAATCCGGTAATTTACGTGAAACTAACAATTATCAAGGGTAAAAATATTTTTTTACTCATTTTGTTAATGTTGACTGTCAGTTGACTGACGGTTTTGGATATTTTCAAAGAGTTTTTAAAAAATTAGGAATAAAAAGAGCTATTTAAAAAAAAATTATAAACCTCATATTTTTTGAAACCTTAGGGACTAAAATGAAGTTTTTCCTTAAAAAAGAGGTCCAATCATGTTTAGTTTACTTTCAGGCGGGGTTTTCCATAATATCTCTTTGTTTATTACAGAATCAATAGTACTTACCGGAACAAAATATAATTAAAGAGGTATAATGTAATTTAAGACCTAGCTCTAATTATAACCTACTTGTGGAGAATCGAACTATATACAATGATTAGATCGATGGATATTGAAGAATTTAAATTGTGTAAAGCATCTCTATTTTTGGTACTACAACCTTATATTTTTAGTAGAGTAATTTTAAGATTAATAATAGTGAATTATTTAAGTAAAAAGTTATTGAAGCTCAAAATTGTAGATCCATTTGGTCCCCTTACTAGCTCATACTCATTACAAGAAACGAGAAAAGAAAAATATAATTGGAGCATCCAATTATATGTGCTACACATGTAACACCATTATGTTAACTTAATACTTATATAATATTTATTATTTCATTAATAATTATGAATTATTTAAATATTTATTTGAAGAGGATATGGTTTCAAATGTTTGCGGCTTCATTAAATGAAAAATAATTTTGAATAATTTAATTTGATAATCATTAGATTTGAAACAGTCAAAGTCAATTAATGGAAGATTATGAATTTTCATTGATTTGGAAATTGGAGCATCTAATTATGAAATAGATTTTCCAATTGGAAAAAGGATCATTTGATTATGAATTAGATTTTCCAATTTGAAAATTAGATAATCTAATTATGACTTAGATTTTTTAAATTAGAAATTAAATATTCTAATTAAAGAGGAAATATGTTTCCTTATCAAATTAGAAAACCCTAAATTGATTATTATGAAAGTATATTTTATATTACAAATCAATTTTGACTTTTATGTAACTTTTTCACCCTAGCTGCACATCACATAAAAGAAAATAAAAAAACCCTAAAAGGCTTAGGGTTGGCCGTACACCATAGAAGAAGGGAAGATGGTTAGCCAAACCCTTTCTTGTGTTTAGTCATTAACCATTTTCTTTTGAGAACAGAAAAGTGAAAGGTTTCTTCAGGATCGTGCCCACACATGATTTCTTAGTAAAGAGTCATAATGAGGAAGATCAAGTGATGAAGAATCCGTGAATCAAAAGAGATTACTTCAATCTTGTAAGATTCGATTTTATTAATTTGATTGAATTAATATTACTAACATCTAATGGACATGTATTTGTTTGGAAAAATTTTAAAATCCACATTTCTGATTTAATCATAAATCAATTTTTCCCTTCAGGTTTATGACTAGGTAATACAAATGCAAGTGGTCGTAATAGAACAATTTTGATATTTGGAGATATCATAGTTAGAATTTTGAAATTAATGTGACCCAAGAAACCAAACTGAAGATGAAATCATATGTGGTTTACATTGTAGATATCAGAGTAGAGGTTGATGTTACACAAAATATAACTTATCAATGACAATTTGTCCTAACTTTTTTTTTGGAGCTTAATTATTAAATATTTAAAATTTGATTATTTACATGTGATTTTACTTAAACTGAATGACTTATTAGCAAAAGGTGGTTTAGGTTTGGAAATCCTAATTGATACTATAAATACAAGCTTATGGGTTGTAAGAAACTAAGAAACCCTAGGCAGACTAAAGTTGGCCAGTGGTGAGAAAAGAGAAAGAGTGTATTGCCCCTTTGGTTCTTCTCCTTGCTCTTCTTTTTCTTTCAAGGAAAAAGAGACCTTATCTTTTAAGGATTGATTTCTAGATTGCTACATCAAATGTATTCAGTTCAGTATATAACCACACATTTAGTCACTTGAGAAATCAAGAATTAGAAGGAAGACTTCTATTGATGGAGTGAGAAACAAAAAATTACAAAACAGAAAGGTGTTGCAGCTAGGATCCAAGAAGGCTTTTTAGAAATTTTTTGAGTTGTATACGAATCAACTCCTGGTATAATCTAATCTCTATTATGTTTTTGAATCTAATTACATGTACATGATCCTTAGGAAAATTATATTTCTTAGGTTTATGTACCCCACCCCTTTTTCTACCTAGAGTCTTTTCTCTTGTTATCATATTTTTCTCCTCTTGATTGCTGTTAATCATAAAAAAAGTCCATAGGGATTTTTGTGTAGGTTTTAGGATGGTTTTATCATTATAAAACCTTTAATTAGTGCAAATGGTAGATTTTCTTTTTTGGCAAAGTAGGTTGCATCATAGTAATCAATCTAATTGATAAATATAATTATGAATTAAATTCTTCCTTAAATATTAATATAGCTGACAATAGGCCACACACCACCTTTATTATAATATTGCCTTTTGAATTAAATTAATCAATCAAATTTGGTACAATATTAAATCTTATAGTTGTGTATTAGGACAAGATGGTAAAGACATGTTGATGTAATTTACAGCATCAATATCTTTTTGTTTAGGATGGCAAGATTGTCAAACATAAATATGGTTTCTAAACCTATTTATAAATATGAAAATTAAATCATGACTAGAAACACCCAAACTAATGCCAATAGTACCCTTATCCGCCAACAAATAGGATTTACACCTTTTTATAAGTACACTTTTACATAACTCTCTGAGCTTACATGAGATCACTTGAAGTTTTATTGTTTGCCAATTCTCGGCTTTTGCTTGATCTTTTCCTGTACTTGCGCTTTCTATTGTTGTTGTATGTCGTAAGAAAAAAAACACATTTGAATTACCAGTTCTGGATCAACTATATATTCTCTCTTTTACCTGTGCATATACGTATATGTTGTACTTTTTTTTTTTTTTGAAATCGTATATGTTATACTTTGATTTATCACATTTTGCTTTGATTTATCGCATTCCCTTCACTACCACAACCAAACATACAATGACATTTTTCTTCTAGTCTGTCCCTTTTAGAACCCATACTAACTAATCATTGTATGATCAAACTTGTCTATTTTTTTTTTCTTTTTTCTCTTTGCTTTATTATATGATAATTGTGTGTTTCATGAATACCTTTGATACTTGAAATTGACTTAGAGTGTATGATTTATTTTTTCCCTACGTTGTCTTTTTATGTAAAGGGCTTTAATTGGGTAAAATTAATGGGTCAACATAGTATTTAAATCATCTTAATTAAAACAGGCTATTTGCATCAGTTATTGTGGACGGCGTTTATTGTGTATTAATTTCCTGACAAACAGTTGGATATTGAAATCATAACTTTAATTAAGAAAGTAAAATAAATATAAATATAGCTACCATTTTATATATGGTAAATAGAACAAATAATTATTGTACTTACCAAATAGATTATCCGAGCATTAAAAGTTTAAAATAAATGGTAAGAAGACAACTTAGAGATATACATTCATGACCTTGGCTTAATAATAATTTTTGAGTTTCATGTCTTGTAAATACTTCCTAAATCATTAGTCTTCAAGGATTGATTTATAGATTGCTGCATTAAAGGTCTTCAATTAAGCAAAAATAACCACACATTTAGTCACTTGAGAAATCAAGAATTAGACGGAAGACTTTTGTTGATTGCAGTGAAAAACAGAAAATTGCAAAACAGAAAGGTGTTGCGGCTAGGATCCAAGAAGTCTTTTTGGAAATTTTTTGAGTTGTATACGAATCAACTCTTGGTATAACCTAATCTCTCTTATGTTTTTGAATCTAATTACATATGCATGATCCTTAGGAAAATTACATTTCTTAGGTTTATGTACCCCACTTCTTTTTCTACCTTGAGTCTTTCTCTTATTATCATATGTTTCTTGATTGCTGTTAATCATAAAAAAAGTCCTTAGGGATTTTTATGTATGTTTTAGGATGGTTTTATTATTATAAAACTTTTAATTAGCTAGTGCAAATGGTAGATTTCTTTTTGGCAAAGTAGGTTGCATCATTATAATCAATTGATTGATAAATATATTTATGAATAAAATTCTTCCTTAAACATCAGTATAGTTAACAATATGCCACACACCGCCTTTATTATAAGGTAGCCTTTTAAATTAAAATAATGGATCAAATTTGGTACGATATTAAATGTTATAGTTGTATATTAGTACAGGATAGTAAAGATATGTTGACATAATTTACAGCATCAATATCTTATTGTTTAGGGTGGCAAGCTTGTCACACATAAATATGATTTATATATCTATTTTATAAGTATAAAAATTAAATCATCGTTATAAACACCCAAATTAATGTCAATAGTTCCCTTATCCGCCGATAAGTAGGATTTACATACAGTTTTATAAGTACAGGCTTGTATAACTCTCTTAGCATACCTGAGATCACTTGAAGTTTTATTGTTTGTCAATTTTTGGCTTTTGATTGATCTTTTCCTGTACTTGTTGAGCATCTTATGCGTTTTATTGTTATTTTATGTTTCAAGAAAAAGCAAGCCCATTTCAATTACCAATTCTTGATCAACGATTCTCTCTTTAAGTCGTGCATATGCGTATATATTATACTTTGATTTATCAAATTCCCTTCACTGCCACAATCAAACATACAATGGGATTTTTCCTCTACTCTGTCCCTCTTAAGATCCATACTAACTAGTCATTGTATGATCAAACGTATCTAAAATTTATTTTTTTCATTACTTTATTATATGATGATTGTGTATGTCATGAACAACTTTGACACTAGAAATTGACTTAGGGTTTACGATTTATTTTTTTCCTCTTTTATCTTTTTAAGTAAAGGGCTGTAACGGGGTAAAATTAATGCGTCTACATAGTATTTAAGTTTCTTCAATTAAACAAGTTATCCGTATTAATTATTGCGAATGATAATTATCGTGTATTAGTTTTCAGACAAATATTTGGATATTGAAATCATAACTTTAAATAAGAAATTAAATAAATATAAATATACCTACCATCAAATATATGGTTAATAGAACAAATATTTATTGTGCTTACCAACTAGATTATCCGAGCTATAAGTTTAAGATAGATGGTAAGAAGACAACTAAGAGATATACATTCATGACCTTGGCTTAATAATACATTTTAAGTTTCTCATTTTTTTTTTTTTTTGAAAGAATACTTTTTGAGTTTATGTCTTGTAAGTACTTCCTAAATCATATCATACCAGACTAGCACAATATCACTTTCTTTCAGCAATATAACATATTTACGTATTTCTAATTTATTAGTCTTTTGCAGAATTTGTTGATCATGGCTGAATCAAGCAGGAAATCCAGAGGCAAACAAAAAATTGAAATAAAGAGAATTGAAAACTCTGGCGAGAGAATGACAACATTTGCCAAACGTAAATCTGGGATTTACAAAAAGGCAAGTGAGCTGGCCACTCTAACTGGTGCTCAGGTGGGGGTTCTTGTGTTCTCACCAACGGGGAAACCCTACTCATTTGCTCAACCATCTATGAAAGCTATTTCAAATCGCTTTCGAGGAGTGAACCAATCAGAAAATGACAACATCCACTCTCTTGTTGAGGCTCACCGCAAAGTGAAAATCGATGAGCTAAACCAATACCACAATCAGCTTCTTCGCCAACTAGATATTGAAAAGGAGAAAGAGAAGACGCTAAAAGAGATATCAAAGAGGAAAGAAAGTCAAGGCTGGTGGGAAGCCCCTCTGGATCAATTAAGCTTGGAAGAATTGCATCAGATAGATAAGAATTATGAAGAGTTAGTGAACAACTTGAGCATTATAGTGAACGAAAAGAGTCTTGGAGGTGGATTGGCCTCATCCTCTTCACGTCCTCTAGAAAACCCTCCTCCAACTAGGGAGCCAGTTTCTCCATGGCAATGCTTATGACTTTAATAAGCCCGGCCATCATCATGAATCATGATTATGATAAGGTTATTCCAGTTATTTGTGTCATCATTATTAGTTCGTGTAGACTCTAATACAATATTAATGCTAAATAATATTTGTGGTAATTTAGATAACATTTGCAGTAAATAAATTACATTGCAATTATAGTTTCAAAAAAAAAAAAAAATTACATTGAAATTATACACTAATAACAAATACTTGCACAATTGATAGCATGTGCATTAACTGACGTTAAAATATCTCCACCATCTTGAACTAATATGCAATAAATGATATAACACATGGATATTTGACATATCAATTTGATTGTTATGACTGTAGCCAGTCGATGAGATGTGTGGCATATGGTCAACTAAGCCACATGTCATCCTATTCTAGGAAAAACTAATCATTTATCTTAATATTTATGAAAAAGTTCAATACATATATTTCATTTATTGAACATATTAGCCCGATTGCAATTGTTTGGTTATGTACTGTTGAATAAACAATCAGTATGTGAACAATTAATTCGTGCAAACAAAAATAAAAAGCAATTTAAATAAACACTATATTAATCAAAACTGGAGAAGAAAAGCAAAACTGAAAGCACTAATCATAAAATCGAAATCATAGCAATAAAAATAAATTCACTGACTCGAATGAATGTCAAAGTTAGAGACTTGCAATAAGTGTGCAATGTCCAAAACACGAAATTTCCGCCCCTTTGCTATGCTTGTAGAACAGTTAGGGTTTGCCTCCTTGGATTCAACTATGATTTCTTGAATTCTAGCACTAAACATAAAAACCCTGACAAACTAAAGTATTTTCTTCCTTTGAATGTAATTCTATGATATGCAGAAACGAAGTAAAACTAGAAGGAAACGTTGCCATTAGCCTGGAATAAAAGTTTAATTATATATGCATTTATATGCAAGCTAGCTTATGATTTCTTACTGTGATTTTAATTTTGTCAAAGCACCCCCATTGACTTTGAAGAATCGTTAATAAATACGTATTTTGCTTGTACTGGAATTGCCTAAACCTAATGTCATTTAACTTTAGTGACAAAATTCATATTTTCTTTGAATATGTTTAAATTCATCCATAGATACTACTGTTAGAATTATGCCCTCGAAAAATCATAATGAATAAATATTTGTTGCTTATTCATTTTTGAAATAAATAAATGTATATCATATAGCATTATCCATTATCCATTGCATACCAATACACATTTTGTAAGCTCTTTGGTTTATTATACAACGTATTTGATTCATACATGTTTGGGAAAATACATGTGGAATATGGACATTAATAGTTTTTTTTTTTTTTTTTTTTTAAATGAACAAATGATTAGCTCCAACAGTTTATGGATCTGGACCATCTACGAAGTGATGTTATAATTAATACTCGTAACTTAAAAATTCATGGAATAGTGATGTTTGAGTTATCTCAGTGGAAGTCTTTACTCGGAGTTAAATAATATTGCATGACAATGCATTGAACTAAAATACTTACATGAAACCACCTGCATAAAGATTACTGTCTAAGCAAATAACAAGTAGCATAGCATAGCAATTATAGTGATGCTCATCTTAATTAGGAGAGGCTGATGAAATCGTAATATGTAATAGACTCATTTGATCATTGAATGTGTGAGTTCTGTAATATGATTAATACCTTAATAGGTCGATGAGCTCATTATTTCAATATGGAGGCAACGCGCACTCAAAGGAATTTTACTAACAAATGTGGTATGAATATCCCGTTGGAAAATTATGTGGGTTTATGACTAGGAAATCCATATTCAAGTGGTCGTATAATAAAATAATTATGATATTCGGAGATATCATAATAGTCATACTTTTGAAATTAGTGTGACCCAAGAAACCAAAATGAAGATGAAATCGTATGTGGTTGATAGTAATTTATACTCTTTCTTGACTATAGATATCTGAGTAAAGGTTGATACTATACAACGTATAACTTATCAATGAGAATTTGGAAATTCGTTCAACTACTTAAATATTATATTTATATTTCGAGCTTAGTTATAATTTTATAGTGGTATAACTTACAACTAAGAAAATATAAATTATGACAATCAAATTTATGCATGATATATACATTTATATACATATATATATCATAATTTATATTTATGGAATCCAAAATCAATATTGTCCTAAAGTCTTTTTCAGAGCTTCATTATTAAATAATTAAAAATTAATTATTTACTAGTAATTTTACTTAAATTGAAGGACTTATTAGCCAAATATGATTTAGGTTTGAAAACTCTAATTGATACTGTATACTATAAAATATAAACCTTATAGTTTATAAAGCGATGGTCGTATCAAAATAAGAAACCCTAGGCAAACTAAAGTTGGCTAGTCAGTGAGAAAAGAGAAAGTGTGTGCTGCCCCCTCGGTTCTTCTTCTCCTTGCTCTTCTTTTTCCTTCAAAGAAAGGGAAAAAGAGAGAGAGAGAGAGAGACCTTAGCCTTGAAGGATTGATTTCTAGATTGCTACATTAAAGGTCTTCAATTAAGCAAAAATAACCACACATTTAGTCACTTGAGAAATCAAGAATTAGAAGGAAGGAAAACATTTGTTGATTGTAGTGAATAACAAAAAACTGCAAAATAGAAAGGCGCCGCATCTAGATCCAACAAAGCTTTTTAATTTTTTTTTTTTTTTGCATTGTATATGAATCAACTCTTTGTACAATCTAATCTTTTATGTTTTTGAATTTAATTACATATGCATGATCCTTAGAGAAATTATATTTCTTAGGTTTCTGTACCCCACCCCTTTTTCTACCATGAGTCTTTGTTCTTATTATCATGTTTTTCTTCGCTTGATTGTTGTTAATCATAAAAAAAATCCTTAGGGGTATCTGTGTATGTTTTAGTATGGTTTTATTAGAATAAAACCTTTAATTAGTGCAAATGGTAGATTTTCTTTTTTCTTTTTTTTTTTGGTAAAATAGGTTGCATCATAGTAATCAATTTGATTGATAAATATAATTATGAATTATATTCTTCCTTAAATTTTAATATAGCTAACAATATGCGACACACCGCCTTTATTATAATGTTGCCTTTTGAATTAAATTAATCAATCAAATTAATTTGGTACAATATTAAATCTTATAGTTGTATATTAGTACAAGATAGTAAAGACATGTTAACATAATTTAGAACATCAATAACTTATTGTTTAGGATGACAAGATTGCAAACATAAATATGGTTTTTAAACCTAATTTATAAGTATAAAAATTAAATCATCACTATAAGCACCCAAATTAATGCCAATGGTAGCCTTATCTGTCAATAAATAGGATTTACACATTTTTACAAGTACATTTCTATATAAAACTCTTAGCATACATGAGATCACTATTGTTGCCAGTTCTCAGCTTTTGCATGATCTTTTCCCGTACTTGGGCTTTTTGTTGTTGTTGTATGTCGTAAGAAAAAGAACACATTTTAATTACAAATTCTTGATCAGTTAAACTATATATTCTCTCTTTAAGCCATGCATATATGTATATGTTATACTTTGATTTGTCAGATTCCCTTCACTACCACAACCAAACATACAATGAGATTTTTCCTCCACTCTGTCTTATGCGAACCTCGTATATAAAGATACGACACCTATAATCAAATTGAAACACAACCCCAAAAAAGATTAAAACAAGTTTATAACGAAAACTTTGATCCATTCATTATGTCATTCAAGAACCAAAGATATAACGAAATTTGACCCATTGAATATATGATAATCAAGAACCAAAATTATAACAAGAATGATATTGACGCCACTCCCAAGACATAGATGAGAAGGTGAGAGATAAGTCATAGTTTCGATCGTCACAAGCATAGCCTGATAAGATCACATGTTTATGAATGAACAAAAGAGATAATTCACTCTCTCAATTAAACATAATTGACTACATCTTCATCCCATAAGCAACTTCTTGAAAATTTAGGTTTAATAAGCCTTATATAGACATACAATCCTAATCCTTATTGGAAACTAAATAAAACTCTATTTTTAATTGACTTTGACTTTGACTTTTCTAAACAGATCCATATTAAGCTTTTTAATTTAAATAAATGACTTAGCCTCCTAATTAAAAGTCTAATAAATTAAATTAATTTTAAATAATCTCATAATACAAATTAAGCTCAAATTAATTAAAACTCAATTAATTTCAGTTTGATTCCAATTGTTTTCAATTAGCGTTCAAAACCTTCAAGATTAAGTACAATTGCCTTTAATTGCCTCGTTTTGCGGCAACTGAAAAAAAAAATCAGCACATAATTGTTAAGCCAAACCTGAATTAATTAACCAAAACTCTGATACCAATTGATGCGAATCCCATATATAAAGATACGACACCCACAATCAAATTGAAACACAACCCTAAGAAAGATTAAAATAGGTTTATAACGAAAACTTTAACCCATTGATTATGTCATTCAAGAATCAAAGATATAACGAATTTTGACCCATTGAATATATGATAATCAAGAACCAAAATTATAACAAGAATGATATTGACGCCACTGCCAAGACATAGATAAGAAGGTGGGAGATAAGTCATGATTTCGATCGCCACAAACATAGCTTGATAAGATCACATGTTCATGAATGAACAAAGAGATAATTTACTCTCTCAATTAAACATATTTGGTTGCATCTTCATCCCATAAGCAACTTCTTGAAAGACACGTGCATCACAAAGAAAGAAGAAACAAATATTAATGCTTGATGTTTTGCGGCAAATCAAGAAAGAAAGAAACAAGAAAGAAACAAAATTATATTTGCAGCAATTGGTGATGTTGCGGCAAAAATCAAGAATCAAGAAACTATTCTGATTTGCGGCAACTAAAAAAAAAAAAAAATCAGCACATAATTGATAAGCCAAACCTGAATTAATTAACAGAAGCTCTGATACCAACTGATGCGAACCCCATATATAAATATACGATACCCACAATCAAATTGAAACACAACCCCAAGAAAGAGAAAACAGGTTTATAACGAAAACTTTGACTCATTGATTATGTCATTCAAGAATCAAAATTATAAAGAATTTTAACCCACTGAATATATGATAATCAATCCCAAGACATAGATGAGAAGGTGAGAGATAATTCATGGTTTCGATCGCCACAAGCATAGCTAGATAAAATCACATGTTCATGAATGAACAAAAGAGATAATTCACTCTCTCAATTAAATATAATTGGCTGCATCTTCATTCCATAAGTAACTTATTCTTTTGACTCATTGATTGTGTCATTCAAGAACCAAAGATGTAATGAATTTTGACCCATTGAATATATGATAATCAAAAACCAAAATTATAACAAGAATAATATTGACGCCACTCCCAAGACATAGATGAGAAGATGGGAGATAAGTCATGGTTTCGATCGCCACAAGCATAGCTTGATAAGATCACATGTTCATGAATGAACAAAAGAGATAATTCACTCTCTCAATTAAACATAATTGGCTGCATCTTCATCCCATAAGCAACTTCTTGAAAATTTAGATTTAATAAGCCTTATATAGGTATACAATCCTAATTCTTATTGGAAACTAAATAAAACCCTTTAATTGCCTCGTTATCCAATTATATCTTTGTTTTCCATGATCGCTATTTTGGTTTCTATCACTGTCCCTTTTAGCACCCATACTAACCAATCATTGTATGAACAAATTTGTCTAAAATTTATTTTTTTTCATTACTTTATTATATGATAGTTGTGTATTTCATGAATACCTTTGATACTTGAAATTAAGTTAGGGTGTATGATTTATTTTTTTTCTTGTTTTGTCTTTTTATGTAAAGGGCTTTAATTGGGTAAAATTAATGTGTCAACATAGTATTTAAATCATTTTAATTGAAACAAGTTATTTGCAGTAGTTATTGTGGATGGCGTTTATTGTGTATTAATTTCCTGACAAATAGTTAATTATTAAATTAATAACTGTAACTAAGAAAGTAAAATAAATATAAATACACCTACCATCAAATATATGGTAAATAGAACAAATAATTATTGTACTTACCAAATAGATTATTCGAGCATTAAAAGTTTAAAATAGATGGTAAGAAGACAACTTAGATATACATTCATGACCTTGGCTTAATAATAATTTCTGAGTTACATGTCTTGTAAAGACTTCCTAAATCATTAGTCTTCAAGGATTGATTTATAGATTGCTACATTAAAGGTCTTCAATTAAGCAAAAATAACTACACATTTAGTCACTTGAGAAAGCATGAATTAGAAGGAAGACTTCCGTTTATTGCAATGAAAAACAAAAAGTTGTAAAACAGAAAGGCGTTGCAGCCAGGATCCAAGAAGGCTTTTCAGAAATTTTTTGAGTTGTATACGAATCAACTCTTGGTATAATCTAATCTCTATTATGTTTTTGAATCTAATTACATATGCATGATCCTTAGGGAAATTATATTTCTTAGGTTATGTACTCCAACCCCTTTCTCTATCTTAACTCTTTTCTCTTATTATCATATTTTTCTTTTCTTCATCACTGTTAATCATAAAAATCTTTAGGGATTTCTGTGTATGTTTTAGTATGGTTATTTTATTTTATTTTTTATTTTTTATTTTTTATAATAATAAAACCTTTAATTAGCGTAAATGTTAGATTTTTTTTTTCTGACAAAGTAGGTTGCATCATAATAATCAATCTGATTGACAAATAAATTTATGAATTAAATTCTTCCTTAAATATTAGCATCAAGAATGGTTTTGTTTTATTTTATTTTTTTACAATATCACAAGACATAGTTGACAATATACTATGCACCGCCTTTATCATAATGTAGCCTTTTGAATTAAATTAATAGATCAAATTTGCTACAATATTAAATCTTATTTTCGTATATTAGTATGAGATCGTAAAGACATGTTGACGTAATTTACAGCATCAACATCTTGTTGTTTAAGGTGGCGATATTGTCACCCATAAATATGGTTTATACACCTATTTTACAAGATAAAAATTAAATCATCACTATAAACATCCAATTTAATGCCATAGTACAATCACATATAACTCTCTTAGCATACATGAGATCACTTGAAGTTTTATTATTATTGTTTTTGTTGTCAATTTGCTACTTTTGTTTGATCTTTTCATGTACTTGTTGAGCACCTTATGCTTAATGTTGTTGTTGTATGTCTTAAGAAAAAAACAATTTCAGTTACCAATTCTTGATCAACTATTCTCCTTTAAGTCGTGCATACATGTATATGTTATACATTGATTTATAAGATTCCCTTCGCTGCCCCAACCAAGCATATTTCCCTCTACTCTGTCTCTTTTAAGAACCATACTAACTAATCGTTGTGCAAAGTTGTTTAAAATTTATTTTTTCATTATTTTATTAAATGATGATTGTGTATTTCATGAATATCTTTGATACTTGAAATCGACTTAGGGTTTATGATTTTTTTTTTTCCTCTTTCGTCTTTTTAAGTAAAGGGCTCTAATTGGGTAAAATTAATGGGTCTACATAGTATTTAAATTACTTTAATTAAAACAAGTTATGTTTCTCAAAAAAAAAAAATAAATAAATAAAACAAGTTATCAGTATGAGTTATTGAGGATGCGATGATTGTGTAATTAAATTTTTACTTAAAATATGAGTAATTTATGGGTGGCAATATCGACACCTATTGTTTAATATATGCTTTTAATAAAAGGGTATGAGAGAGTTTATGATTAAGTAAATGAACATATATACAAGCACAAAACTAACTCATGTGATTGCCCAATTAATTTCCTTACAAATAGTTGGACATTTTGAATAAGAAATTAAAGTAAATATAAATATACTACAATCAAACATATGGTAAATAGAATAAATGTTTATAATGCTTATCAAATAGATTATCCGAGGATTAAAAGTTTAAAATAGATGTTAAGAAGACAACTTAGATATATACAGTCATGACCTTGGCTAAATAATATTTTCTGAGTTTCATGCCTTGTAAATACTTCTTAAATCGTATCATATCAGACAAACACAATATCACATTCTTTCACATATGTAACATATTTGCGTATTTCTAATTGATTATTGTCTTTTGCAGAATTTGTTGATCATGGCTGAATCAAGCAAGAAAACCAGAGGCAAACAAAAAATTGAAATAAAGAGGATTGAAAACTCTGATGATAGAATGACAACACTAGCCAAACGTAAATCTGGGATTTACAAAAAGGCAAATGAGCTGGTCACTTTAACTGGTGCTGAGGTGGGTGTTCTAGTGTTCTCACCAAAGGGGAAACCTTACTCGTTTGCTCACCCATCTATGGAAGCTATTTCAAATCGCTTTCGAGGAGTGAACCCATCAGAAGATGACGACATCCAATCTCTGTTTGACGCTCACCGCAAAGTCAAAATCGATGAGCTAAACCAATACCATAATCAGCTTCTCCGCCAAATAGATACTGAAAAGGAGAATGAGAAGACGCTGAAAGAGAAATCTAAAGAGAGAGAAAGTCAAGGCTGGTGGGAAGCCCCTCTAGATCAATTAAGCTTGGAAGAATTGCATCAGATGGATAAGAACTATGAAGAGTTAATCAAGAACTTAAGCATTCAACTGAATGAAAAGAGTTTTGGAAGTGGATGGGCCTCGTCCTCTTCATGTCCTCCAGAAAATCCTCCCCAATCAAGGAGCTAGTTCCTCAATGGTAATGTTTATGACTTTAATAAGCCCAATCATCATCATGAATCATAATTATGTGACAAGTGTTATAAATCAATTGTGTGGATGCCACCCTTGCAAATTCCATAACCTTCATCATTATCTCTCAATAATGCTCCCTTTAATAGTGCTTTAATATAATATGTAACTTGAGACTTTTCTATTACCTCTACTTATGGCTCTTGGCCTATAAATAGAGGATACATGATATGTATTGTTTATATATCCCTTGTACAAATAAAATAAAAGGATAGAAAATTACTCTTTCCTTACATTTCTCTTGTGTTTCTTATTTGCTCTTTCTAGTAATCTGCAATATTTTGATATTGCACTTGTTTTATAACACGTTATCAGCAGAGTTCTAACTATTTGTTTCAAATCAAGGTATAATTTGAGTCAAATAGATTTTTACATAATATTTGCTTATTTCTCTTTTATGGATTTAGATGTTTATTATCATGAATTGTGTTTCTTCTATTTGGTTTACACAGATATTATGTTCATATTATTCTCATGATTATTTACATATTTGTTCACAAATTAATATTCCATTATGTGATAGGTTATGCTTTCAATTCTTTATCATCTTAATCAATTGTTTGTTTATACAATAGATTATACAGTTCTTTTTTATCAAATATAATTTGGCCATGACATTGATAAACTTTATTATATGTTGGTTTTCTTTTTGTTGCAAATCCATATATTGATTATATGCTGATGTATAGTTACAGCACTGTTGTTAATATAATCTCTATTATATTTTGTCATCATATTGAATTTGACAAAGCTCGACTTCATTGCCATGAATATTTTTGGCAATAATTATTTGACATGAACTTTTGATGCTAAAATTCACTCAGATGTCATGAATTTTGGAGATATAATAAAAAAGAGAAATAAGGCATGCTCGCAAGATTATGCGAAGGCAATGATATTGTTTCACCATCATCTTCATAAAAGTTTTTTTTTTTTTTTTAAATGAATATTTGATAGCAAAAGATCCATATGTCCTTTGGAATAATTTGAAAGAAAGGTATAACCATCAAAAGACCATAATACTTCCAAATACTTGTTATAATTGAATGCATCCATGGTTGCAGGATTTCAAGCGTAAGCAAATGTAATTCCGCAATGTTAAAAAGTACTTCTCAATTAAAACTATGTGGAGAAATGTTACTGATGAATATATGTTGAGAAAAAAAATATACTATTTTCATGCCTCTAATATGCTCATGCAACAGCAGTATTGAGAACGATGTTTTTAAAAAGATTATGAGTTAATATTATGACTTATTATTGATGAATTATTGATAAAACAGAATAATGAATTATTGATGAAAAATCACCAATCCCACCCAATTGGATCAACGTTATTCCCTGAAATAAATGTTGCGTCTGTTAATAATCCTAGGCATGATAGTGGGCACTTGTAATAGATGTGGCATGAAATGACATTAGAGGTGTATATGTCGTACATCAAAACATCTTGTTGATCTTTACCAAGCTTCATTTAAAGAAAAAGGAAAAGGTGTACAAAATAAAATTTGTGTGAACATCATGATTTTATGGATTTGACACACTTAGATGCTGCAAATTTCTCTGAAAATTATTATGGAAATTTTAGAATTTGATTGGCGATGGAAACATCAATGTGGATTAAAAGCATGTTCTCGTAATAAGCTATTCCTAAATGTGTCGTTATCAATGTGTTTTAATTTTCAGTATGTTTTGTTTCTTTCTTTATTAATCAAGAAACATGGTTTTGACTGATCACATGACTGATGCTAAAGTCAATGGTGAAGCTCTTGTCTAGTAGACATTGAAACAACATACACCAAACTTAAAGATAAAATATATTTTCCAATCTTGTATTAGTTGAACCTAATGTTAGCATAATATCTGGTTTTGCAAACCTTATTGAAGGTTTTGAAAGAGTTAATATATTATTGTTTGGTGGCACAAATTTTATAATTAATGATGTTATGCTTTCTAGTAGGTCAAAAAGAAATCTACTAAATTTTAGAGACAAACGTCATAATAGTTATCACATTGAAACGACGAATGAAAAAAATAAGTTGAATATCTTTATATTACGTCTATTGTCTTAGGGAGAAACATATATTGGAAAAATTACCAACATACTCTTCCTGATTGCATTATACGTTTATAATTCCTATGGAATACTATATGGTGATGAACCATGAGTTGTTGAATTCAAGGATTTGTATCATTTGGCATGACTGTTTAGGTCATTTAGATTCAACAGTGATACAAAAAATTATAGAAATTTCACATGGATATCGTTTAAAGAACCAAAAGATTCTTCTATTCAAAGATTTTCATATGCTGCTCGTTTTCAAGGGAAACTAATTGCAAGGCCATCCTTAATGAAAGTAGTAATTGAATCTTTTGCATTTTTAGAACGAATTCAAGGAGATATATGTGGATCTATTAATCTATCATGTGGACCATTTCAATATTTTATGATATTAATAGATGATGGTCACATGTTTGTCTATTATCTACTCATAATATCGTATTTGTAAGACTCCTTGCTTACATAATCCAATTATGGGCCCAATTTTCGGATTACATATAAAATTAAAAAAAAAAAAATTGTCTTGATAAGCTGGAGAATTGACATCCCACATTTTTAATGAATATTGCATGTCAATTGGCATTACTGTTAAGCATCATGTTGCTCACACACACATACAAAATGGGTTGGTAGTTTTTTTGTTATTAAAAGGTTTAAATTAATTGCTAGGCCCTTTCTTATGAAAACAAAGTTGCCTAGTTTGCTTGGGGGCATGTCATATTAGATGATGCAACACTTATTCGCATAAGGCCGACTGCATATCATAAATACTCCCCATTGTAATTTGTTTCTAGTTACGAACCCGATATATCCCATCTAAGGGTTTTTGGTAGCACAATATATGTTACAATAGCTCCACCATAGCGTACTAAGATTGGTCGACAAAGAAGACTAGGAATTTATGTTGTGTTTGAATCCTCATAAGTTATTAAACAACTCGAACTCCTGACAAGTGATATTTTTATAGAACGATTTGTAGACTGTCAATTTGATGAGATAGTTTTTCCATCATTAAGGGGAGAGAAACAATAGTTGGAAAAAAAAATTATGGAATAAATCATCATTATCTAATTTTGATTCTCGTACAAATAAGTGTGAATCGGAAATCATTCACTTGTAAAAGGTTGCAAATAGTTTCCATATGCATTTACTGATGTTGAAAAAGCGACAAAGTTACATATACTAGTTGTTAATGCTCCTGCTCGTATAAATGTCATTGTAGAAAAAGTTGCTATATGCCAGAAAATGAGACCATGGTATACCACTCAGTTTCAAGGATAAAATTCCTAAAAGGTAGAAAGAGCAAAATAGGCAAGTTGACATTTCTAAAGTTATTGGTACTCCTAAATAGTCCATAATAGAAATAGTTGATATAATTGAACAAATAACCCTAGAGGATATTCAAGTACCTGAAAATAAGGATAATGAAGAGCTCTCAATAAGTTGTATCACTTCAGGAAAAAAGATGGAACCGAAAGAAAATTGTTGTTCATAACATATTTGCATATGCAGTAACTCTTGATATTACAAAAGAAAATGAGGATCTTGAACCAAATTCCATTGATGAATATCGACGTGAAATTGATTGGCCAAAATGAAAAGATGCTATCCAAACAAAATTATGTTTATTTAAAAAACACCAAGTCTTTAGACTTGTTGTCCAAACACCTAAAATTGTGAAATCTATAGGCTACAAATGATTATTAGTACAAAAATATTATGAGAAAATTGAAGTTGCGAGGTACAAAGCACGACTTGTAACACAATGTTTCTCATAAAGACCTAGTATTAATTATAAAAAGACTTATTCTCCAGCGATGGATGCAATTATATTCAGATTTTTTTTTTTTTTTTAATTAAGCTTGGCAATTTTGAAAGGACTTCATATAAGTCTAATGGATGTTGTAACAAATTATCTGTATGGATCACTTGATAATGAGATTTACATGAAAGTCCTTAAAGGACTGAAAATACCTGAAGCATGCAATTTGAAACCCTAGGAAATTTGTGTGATTAAATTATAAAGATCATTCCTTTGAATTAAAGTAATCTAGATACATGTGGTATAATCATCTCAATGAATATCTTTTGAATGATATACTAACAATCTAATTTTCCTATATGTTTTTATTTACTATTATTGTAATTTATGATTGATGATTTGAATATCATCGGGACTTTTAAAAATCTTACAGTATTTTTGAAAAATGAGTTTGAATGATAGATTTGGAAAAAACAAAATTCTATCTTGGTTTATAGATTGAGCATCTATCTAAAGGAAATTTCTTTTTCTCATTAATTAACTTATACCGAAAAGGTATTAAAACATTTTAAGATGGATAAAGTCTTATCCAATGAGTTCTCCCATGTTTGTTCGATCTTTTGTTGTGAGAAAAAAGAAAAAGAAAACAAAAAAAAGCTTGTTCATCTTTGAGATGATAATGAAGAAATTCTTAGTTAAAAGTACCATATTTTAGTGCTATTGGCACATTAATGTATCTTGCTAATTGCACAAGACCTAATATAGCATTCTCTATTAGTTTACTACCAAGATATAATTCTTCACCAACTTGAAGACATTGGAATGATGTTAAACAAGTCTTCATGGAATGTCAAATGGGTTATTTTTTACATATTAGGGTACTATTATATCTTGGCATTCTACAAAGCAAACTGATATTGCAACATCTTTCAGTAATGCTAAATTATTGGTAATTCATGATGCAAGTCGAGAATGCATATGGTTGACATCTCTAGTTCAATGTATCCATGAAACTTGTGATCTTCCATTTGTTAAAGGAAGGTCCAGTGGTCTTATATAATGATAACACAGATTGTATCATTCAAATCAAAGGAGGTTACATAAAGAGACAATACCAAGCACATTTCACTAAAGTTCTTTTTCACTTATAAACTTCAGAATAAAGGAAAGATAAATGTGCATCAAATTCGTTCTTGTGACAACTTGGTTGCACTTCTTACTACGACATTTGAAAAATTGGTGAACTAGATTGGCATGTGTCGACTCAAAGATTTTTGTTAAAATTTCTAAAAAAAGATATATTGGCATGATTGGCATGATGGGTAGACTAACGCATATTGCACTCTTTTTCCCTTAGCCAAGGTTTTTTCCACTAGGTTTTCCTGGCAAGGTTTTTTCCACTAGGTTTTCCTGGCAAGGTTTTTAATGAGACGGTTTTGAATGCAAATCCTACAAGAATAATGGTTTTTTTTTTTTTTCACTTTACTAGGATTTTTTTCCATCAACTTTTTTCCTAATAAGGTTTTTAACAAGACATATTCTTTGTATGGTGACATTCAGGAGAAATGTTATAAATCTATCATGTGGATGCCACCCTTTGAAATTTCATAACCTTCATCATTATCTCTAAATAATGCTCTTCTTAATAGTTCCTTAATATTGCATGTAACTTAAGACTTTTCTATTACCTTTACTTATAGCTCTTAGCCTATAAATAGAGGATACATAATATGTATTGTTATCCCTTCTACAAGTAAAATGAAATAATAGAAAATTACTCTTTCCCTACATTTCTCTTGTGGTTTCTTATATGCTCTTTCTAGTAATCTACAATATTTTGATATTGCACCTGTTTAATAACAACAAGATTATTCTAGGTTTTTTGTGTCATCATTTTTAGTTCATGTAGACTCTAATACAATCATGATAAATAATAAAATTTCATATAAATAAATTACATTGCAATTCTACAGTAATAACAAAATAATACGTACACAATTTATAGCATGTGCTTTAACTAAGGTTCATACATCTCCACCATTGTGAACTAATATAAAATAATTGATTCAACACATGCACATTGAACATATTAATTTGATTGTTAGGACTGTAGCCAATCAATGAGATGTGTGGCATATTGTCAACTAAACCACATGTCATTCTATTTTAGAAAAAAACTATTCATTTGTCTTGATATTTATGAAAAAGTCCAATACATAAATTTCATGTATCGAACATATTAGCGCGATTGTAATAGGTAGGTAGGCCTCATCCTCTTCACGTCCTCTAGAAAATCCTCCCCAGCTGGGGAGCTAGTTTCTCAATGGCAATGTTTATGACTTTAATAAGTCTGATCATCAACATGAATCATGATTATGTGATAAAGTGATTCTAGTTATTTTGTATCATCATTATTAGTTCGTACAGATTGTAATACAATAATGCTAAATAATATTTGTGGTAATTTAGATAACATTTCTGATAAATAAATTAGGAAAAAACTAAAAACCCCTTCTGAAATGATAAATAATCTCAGTTTATCCCCACTTTGTAAAATATTAGCCAAAAAAACCCCTTATGATTAGCCAAAAGTGATTTTCATCCAAATTTTAGTAGTTTTATGATAAAAACACTAAACAACCAAAATACCCTCACTTTTTAAAAAATTAAAAAAAAAAAAAACTAAAAATTTTAAAATATAAATATAAAAATAATTTAAAATAGGAAAAAAGACAAAAATAAAAAAATAAAGACGAAAAAAAAAAATCTAAAATAAATTAATATGAATGTGGGGATCCAATCTGAGATCCAATCTGGAGATTGGATCTTCATCCTCAATCATTTTCACTCATCTTTCCAATCATCTCCCAATCCACCTGGAAACCCTAAAAATAGCCCCTAACCATCATCTTTCATCATCAGTCAATCTCCCAACATCATTAATCCAAAACCAAACATCATCAATCAAACCCAACATCATCAATCTCCCACAAAACCATCAAACCTAACATCATCATTGGAATCATCAATCTCCCACAGTAAAACTAAGAGATCTACCTAGATATTAAAAAAAGAAAAAATTAAAGAAAAAAATGAAGTTGAAGATCTAGGTTTTGAACCCAAATCTTCAATCTTCAAAAAAAAAAAAAAAAATCACCTCCAAGAAAATGAAACCCTCCAAACTAGATCGAAGAACAAATCAAAGAAACCCTCCAACTAGTGTTCTTCTTCCATTAGAAACCAACCAAACCAGATCCTAGTAATATGAAAACTTAAAAGAAAAAGGAAAAAAAAAAAACACCACCATCAATCATCCTAGTAAGAAAAAATTATCACCAAGAAGAGCCTTAAGATTTAATTGGGTAAAAAAAAAAAAAAGAAAAAAAACACATTTGGGTTCGAATCGACAAACCTAAATGAACCTTCATTTGGGTTTGTCGATTCAAGCTCAGATCTCATGTAGGTTCAAATCCTAGATTTCATCTGGGTTTGAGAAGAAGAAGAAGAAGCAAAAGAATAGAAGAAAAAGAAGAAGAAGAAGAGAGAGGGAGAGATAGGCGGTAGCTGGTGGGAAAAGAAGAAAAAAATGATCTTTTTACCCTCCAAATTGACGGATCCGTTAGTTTATTAACGGAATTACTATTTCATTTAACGTTTGAGTTGTTTTAGCTATTATTTTCAATATTAGGGATAGTCTGCTATTGTTTTCAATTTTAGGAGGTAAAATAATATTAACCCAAAAAATTACATTGCAATTCTACTCCAATAACAAGATTGTACATGCATAATTGACCGTAAGTGCTTTAACTAATGTGTTAATATATGTCCACCATCTTGAAGTAATATACAATAAATGATTTAACACATAAACTATATTTCAATTTTACTTTAATAACAAAATCGTAGATACACAATTGATATCATGTTAGGATTGTATCCAATCAATTTTATCTCCACGATCTTGAAATAATATACAATAAATGATTTAACACATGCATAAATGATATATCAATTTAATTGTTAGCATTGTAGCCAATCAATGAGATGTATGGCACGTTGTCAACTCGGCTATGGCCCACATGTCATTCCAAGAAAAAATAATTCATTTTTACTAATATTTATCGAAGTGCTCAATACATAAATTTGTTTATTGATCATATAATTATAGCACGATGGCAATCATTGGATTATGTGGTGTTGAATTAATAATTAGTTGGTGAACGATTAATTTGCATAAACAAAACCTACAATATTTTTAAGTAAAAAACAAGATAGCAAAATAAATTTATTGACTTGAATGAACATAAAAGATAGAGGATTGTAGTAAATGTACAATATCCTAAAGACGAAATTTTCCCTCGTTTGTTGTGCTTGAAGACAATTGGGGTGTGACTCCCAAGATTCAACTATTTGTTCTTAAATTCTAGCACTTTAGAACTTGGTAAATTGGAGAATTTTTCTCTTTTTATTGTAATTCACAAGATGTGCAAAACTGAATAAAAATCAATATTCTAAAAAGCGCTATGCATTGGTCAGGTGTGTTTGGGAAAAAAAAAAATTAGAACTCCCAAACGACGTTGTTTTGGGAGTTTGAAAAAAAAAAAAAAACACCCAAAACAATGTCGTTTCGAGGGGTGCTTTAAAAGAAAATTGAAACTCATGAAATGGTGAACCCACAAAAAATAAAATAAAAAATAAAAAATAAAAATAAAAAATCTCTGCTATGACTATGCTGTGGAGATTGCTTAACATGCCTAGGCGCCACTAGTGTCGATCAGTAGAGTCCTAACATAGGCACCTAGAGGCTTTTCGCCATGACCACGACCACTTAACACCCTGCCAGTGCCTAGGCAGCCACCTAAAGGTGATTTTTAGAACACTCATAAAAATAGAAGGAAAAGTTGTCATTAACCAGGAATAAATGTTTGATTATTCCTGGTTAATGTGTTTGGAAAAATAGAAGGGTGTGTTTGGGAAAAAAAAAAATTAGAACTCCCAAACGACGTTGTTTTGGGAGTTAAAAAAAAAAAAAAAAACACCCAAAACAATGTCGTTTCGAGGAGTGCTTTAAAAGAAAATTGAAACTCATGAAATGGTGAACCCACAAAAAAAAAATAAATAAATAAAAAATAAAAAATCTCTGCTATGATTATACCGTGGAGATTGCTTAACATGCCTAGGTGCCATCTAGCGCCGATCAGTAGGGTCCTAACATAAGCACCTAGAGGCTTTTCACCATGACCACGACCACTTAGCACCCTGCCAGTTCCTAGGCAGCCACCTAAGGTGATTTTTAGAACACTCATAAAAATAGAAGGAAAAGTTGTCATTAACCAGGAATAAATGTTTGATTATATAAGCATTGATATAGCTTTCTAAAATAGTTGCGTCCACTTGAAGCAATGCACCTTTGTCTGAATAGTAGGCATGTTAGTGGAATCCTAACAGCGACGCTTAGAGGCTTTTCCCCACAACCAGCAACCACTTAGCACATGGCTGGCGCCTAGGTGGCCACCTAGGGTGATTTTTAGGACACTGATAAAAATAAAAGGAAAATTTGTCATTAACCAAGATAACTGTCTAATTATATAAGCATTGATATTGCTTTCCAAAAAAGTTGTGTCCATTTGGAGCAATGCACCTTTGTTTGAATAGTAGAAACCTTTTAGACAAAAATTTAAATTTGATTCACATTTAAATTCAGGAAAAAATATAAAAAAAAAAAAAAAAACTATTGTTTGCATTTTTTCCCCTAAAAGGAGCATCCCTAACAACGTCGTTTCGGGTATCTTTTTAAAACATTCAAATGATGTCATTTGGGTGTGTTTATAAATAAATAAATTGAACTCCCAAACAACATCGTTTGGGGAGTCTTCTTTAAAACACCCAAAACAATGCCATTTTGTGGTGTGTTTTAAAAGAAAATTAGAACTCTCAAAACTGTGTCATTTCAGGTGTTCAAACTCCAAAAAAAAAAAAAAAAAAAAAATGAAACCCTCATCTCTGCAGTGACTACACCATGGAGACTGCATCTAGCGTCGGTAGGATCCTAACAGCGACGCCTAATGGCTTTTCGCCATGAACAGCAACCACTTAGTGCCTGGCTGATGTTTAGGCGGCCACCTAGGGTGATTTTTATAATACTGATAAAGAAAAAGTTGTCATTAACCTGAAATAAAATTCCGATTATATAAGCATTGATATAGCTTTCCAAAAAAGTGTCCACTTAAAGCAATGCACCTTTGTCTGAACACAAAAATTTAAATTTAATTCACTTTATTTTTTATTTTTTTGAAAAATGACGAATATATTAACTCAGAGAAGAAAAGTACAAGGATTGGCATCCTGCCAGACCTTAGCAACACCAGAACTCAAGGCAAGGGAGGCCAAAGTATGAGCAACCTCATTTCCTTTCCTTGAAATGTGGTTACACCTACAATTGCCTACTTCAGAGCAAAGTTCCTTGACATCTTTGACAATAGGAGAAGCATCATCATTACAAAAAAAATCAGACGAAACTCTAGATGCAACATTACAAGCATCGACTTCAACAGACCAAACACTCAGACCCAGAGACTTAGCCAAAAAAAAAGAAAAAAGCTACACAATGTATCATCTCAGATATTCTATCCTTGGTACTAATATGGATGAATGAGTTTAAAAATGTATTGATAAAAGAAGAATTTATCTCTAATAAATTCTAATATAATTATATTTGAGAAAATGCTTTGCCAATTAAAATATATATATTTATTAACGTCTTTGCAAATTGAAAAGGGGTGATTTGACATGGTGAATATCAGAGTAAGGACTCGTATGCTTTCATATTATTCTATCATTAATTATTTACACCTTGATTTATTTATTTTTTTTGAAAATGTTAACTAATTCTAAAAATGTCAGTATAATTTTAGGCCAAGTTGCAAAATGTCCAGTGTATAAATTGGCATATCTTGTCAGCTTTCATTGTTTAATAATAATAATTTCTTAGATACTTTAACTTGCTTAGAGTCTCCCTTGCTGATTAAGCTATATGTTAAGGGTCAACTAGAAACTAAACTTACATGGAAATAAAGTATTCATTAAAACCATTTATACTACATTTTATTGGAATTTTCTGTCAGTTTGCTTGATGGGCATGCGAAGTTGTGAACAGGGGTGAAGAGGTATTTATTTGAGTAAATCAATTAATCATGCAAATTAAGATATATCAAGCTGACATGGGAGGAGAACAAGGAAACAAAAGATTGAACTAAAGAGGATTATAGATGAAGATAATAGAATGATGACATTTTCCAGAGGTAGATATGGAATCAGCAAAATGAAGACAAATGAGCTTGTTACTCTTAACTTGTGCTAAGGTTGGCATTGGGGTGTTCTAACCATCAAAGAAACCATACTCCTTTGGCCACCCCTCTATTGAAGTTGTCTCAAATTGACAGCTCCTACCCCTTTTCAAATACAGATCAGATGTAAGCCGATTCGCCAAATCCTGGTGTGAATTTGTGAGTTACATTCAATCTTAAATCCTTTAACAAAACTATAATTAGTTTGCTAGCTGTACTTCATTTATTTTACAAAAATTCTAGTTCATCTATATGGCCATATACATTCCACTATACTTCAACAGAGCTGAGTTCATCTACAGTGTCAGTGTGATAGATAGATTTACAAAATAAAAAGAGCACTGTACTTACACAGGAGCAGCCGCAGCCACAAGCTGCATCAATGACAACACTGAATTTTTTTTCTCACAACGAGCTCTTCATTTACCTCTCGAAAATCAGTGTCAGGATGGCATGGTATTTTAGGACAATGAATGAACATGTCTCCAGATACAAATGAACTCGTTAGATTGCCCCTTGAGATCTTCAGGTGTTAAAAACTCCCATGGAAATCCAGCAGCATCCGCACTTATTGACTTCGGAGAATAAAGCTTTTGTACGGAATGATGTCGCTTGGGACAGTCCTATCTATTTTCCGATGGTAAGAAATAATGAGTAATGATAGAGCCTGGTTTAACAAGGTTAGCACGCTTATTAGGCCGGAACCAAGCTCGAATTTCATTTTGAATTTCGGGCGGCAATTCATCAATCACAGATGGATCGATATCCTCA
The DNA here is from genome assembly GCA_021234005.1 of Nephelium lappaceum. NCBI lineage: Eukaryota > Viridiplantae > Streptophyta > Magnoliopsida > Sapindales > Sapindaceae > Nephelium > Nephelium lappaceum. Next base: position 8,114,964 of record CM038010.1, on the reverse strand, counting down.
ATCCTGTAATTCCACACTTCCCTTCTTTGTTGACTTTGCTCTGAACCACATCCATCCACATTAGTCATGGACTCCTTGAAAAGGTTCTCTTTCGGCAGCTGAACTTGATTCAGTTCCACACCCGAATCACCTGTAGGTTGAAAAGTTGGACCTGAATAAGTTTCAAAAGAAAAAGAAACTAGCAGTCATAACCTAGAAATCAGTTCATACCTAAGGTTGATGAAGATTTAGCATTTTGAATAGTTTCGTCGTGCTGTGGTGTCCAGGAAGAGCAAGAAGGATTGTGGCCCTTAAGGAAATTCAAGATTGAAGATTTTCCCTGCCACAAGTGCAAAGAACAAGCTAAGTGATTCACTTACAGCTGAAATATTATTTACATCAATATTTGGTGAAAATCCTATTTTTCCTTGGATCAAATTTATGGTCCATGAAAGAACAGACAAATCCTGTATTAAAATTCTTTGATTTTAAAAAATCAAAAATAAGAAAACATATGCACATTGACAACATAACGAAAGGGCCACAAAATGTTTGATCATTTATAATTCCGACAATTCTCCTATCCATGAGAAGGATCCTTCAAAAAAGCTATCGGAACATGTTATTTCATGAGGATAAACAAATCTGCAAAAGTTATCTAAAGAGTTTCCTTTGTGTGTCTAAACAAAAATCTAACTTTCATTATCCAAATTCTACCCTTGATTCAACTTGGATACTGAAACTGGCCGTAAAACCACAATCTATTAAAACCTTCTGTATTTTGGAAAGAATACTTGAACTGCAAGATGTTAGGAGGTTGATCAATTTGCAGAAACTCAGGCCATGATAACTTCATAAATATAAATTCCAACTGAAAGTACTATGGTCATGTATACCAGAGGATTGATTGGATCATTCGTCTCTACACAACAATATAGATTATACAATTTCTGAACCCCAACTATTAAATCCATCAAAGCATTAAACCTTCAAAAGAATCTTTCTCCAACACAAAACTCTTTAATAGGTAAATAAACACATATAATTGAAGTGTCATACAATTAATAGCAATAAATTAATGAAGAAATAACGTAAGTACATGATTGAACCTTGTCTTTTGATGCATTTCTCTTTTGTTCCTGCTGCTGCTTCAAACTAACTATCACGGACTTATCCCCAGAACCATCCTCCTCTGTTGTTTGCTTACTTTGGTTTAGGACTGAACAGGTCAGAGCTCCTATGTGAACAGTTACTCTTGGTTACAATGAAGAATGAAAATTTAAGAAGGTATTATTTGGGAGTTAGGAGGAGCACCCAGCATAAGTTACTACCTGAGGACAATGATAGTGAAGTTTCTCGGGTGCAACTATCTGTTGCCTTGTTTAGTGCAGCACAAGATGAATCCTGCATATAAAAAAAAGCCTCATAATAAAATATTCCAACAACCATAAACATTTGCCAAGGCATCAAGATTCATAAATTGAAAATAATTTATTTTCTATCTTTCTGCTTCCATCATAATATAAGCAATATGAAAAATAAATATCATTACTAAATAAGGAAATCCGAATTGCTTGATAACAGAATTATTTTCAAACATTTTGTAAGAGCCAAAAATCTTGGTTTAGTTAATACGGCAACCGTATAAAAATTGCAAATTTTCATCCACGTCATTTCTAATTTAATTTCAGACAACCTAAGCAGGCTTTTCACCAAATATAAGCAATTAAAACCCTTCTAGTCAAATTATCAACATCCTCATGAAAACTTATTAACAACCATGAAAACATGTCCTCAAGAAGGGAGACACAATGCTTATATTGAAACCTGTTCTTTCCATGCAATGCTTTTCACTTCTTGTTGGTTCAAACCAGATACAGAATCACTAATTGTGGCTTCTTCGGCAGAGAACTCAATTTGTGGCTGGTTTGAATTCAGTTCTGAATAATTTTCACTACCTGAAAATGGACTTGTAAGAAACTTGACAATAAGTGACCCAGAAATGACAGTCAGAAGAACTGAAACCACCTGAAGGTGACAATGGAGCATCTTGGATGAAGTTATCTTCTAATTGTTTAGAAGAAGAGCCAGATTTATCTTGACCATGAAAGTATTTCATGATTGAACAGGTCCCCTGTCAGAGTACTTGGCCATTGAGATGTAATGCATCCAAAAAAAACAAAAAAAAACAAAAACATAAAAAAAAAAAAAAAAATCAAGGACAACCAAGTGGATAGCTAGATAACTGAACCAACACCACCGTTACATCAAAACAAATAAAAATCAATCTTTTAGTTTTTTATTCACTTGTATAGTGATAAAAAGTGCTGACCATCAGAAAACAGCCAACTAGATAGTAGAACCAAAAACGAAATACAGAAAATTATTAATATTGTTTTTATCAGAAATAAAAAGAAGATATATTTGAGAAAAGTAGAAAAACAAGTAACAGTGAACCAGAGGTCCACTACAAGGCTGAAACTCCAGCCAGCTGAGAAAACAAAAACCACTCAGAGCAAAAGACCAGGCCCCTCCTACTGAATTACAGCAGAAACTTATTATTAAAAATAAGTCCCATGAAAGATATCTCCATACCAATTACCAAAGAGGAGACAACCTCTTAGCACAACGTTATTAGTTGAGAATAAAAATGATAACAACATACTTAAAAACAACAAAGAATTTCCAGAGAACATGAAAATTTCAATATAAATTACAGTCAAAAAAGCAACTTGAACTTACAGATAGTGTAGGCATAATTTTACTTGCAGAAATAGACAAAGCCGTTATTCCCCATCCATTATAGTGAGCTCCTTGAGTCCTAACTCCGCATGAATCCAAATATTCACGTAATGCAGCTTGAAATAGGTTAAAGGCATCTTCTTGCATCTTAGCAGCCCCATACCTTAATGGACAAGACTTCGAAGGGAACTTTTTAAAAGACTCTGAGTCACTTGACTGCAATTAATTGACAATCAGGACGAAGATTTACATGTAATTTACAAACATCCATAGATGTAAAGGTGTCAGCGATAAGATCAGGCAGAATATATGCACCTTGAAGGTACTAGCATGCAGAGTGAGTGTCCGTGCAATCCGCTTGTTTTGCTCCAAGTCAGTGCACAGGCGTTCGCTGAGTTCTTCGCAGAGTTGATTGAGCCAGTGCTTAACCTGAAGAAAAAGTAATAGAGAATAATCAATCATAATAACTCTGATGTTTGGAAGCCAAGCATTTCTTAATTTTAGATATTAAAAGTACGTCTTTTTGAAAATTTCTTATGAAAAATAAAACTATAGAACTAGCATTACATGTGAGAGTGCATACGTACGTGTGTGTAAGTGTGAAGTATTGTGTATCAAGAGAGAATGAGAGATAAAGAGAGAGGACGTCAAATTGCAGCAGAAACCTATTTAATGTCACCTTTAAAATTGAAACTATCTGTTAAAATTAGTTAAGAAATTAAAAGACTCACTGTATGAATCAAAAAGCCACACATATCCAACTAATGTGATATTTGGCATAAGGCTACTATAAAGCATTTAAGTCAAAGGTTGACCTGGTAAAAAGTAAAATCTTACATAAAGTTACAGAATGGTGTCAACTAATTAAGTTTAAAATCTAATAGAACCATTGTTGCAAAAGGCAAAAGACGTATCAAGGAGCAAGGATGCCTTGGAGCCTGAGGCGTAAGGTGCAAGGCGTGCCATTTTTATGCAAGGCGCACATTTTTGAAAAATCCCTAAAGATTGTATAAAACTAAACCATAAAATAAATAACAAGCTAAATGTAAAAACTATCAATAATAAGATATATTTCATAAAATAACTAATAATCTAACATCCAATCATCATTCATCATCTTCAAACGCATTTAAAAACACAAAAAACTAGTAGCTCAAACACATGCAATCATCATCTGATCAGCATACATTCATACTAAGTACTAGCAACAAAAATTTCCAACTTATTAGTTTCAGGGCACTAACTAGGGTGAAACTAAGTAGGGCTGGGTGGCAGACTTGGACTAGAGCAATTAGGTGTTAAGTGATAGGGGCTGGGCAGCAGACCTTGTGTGAATGAAGACTAGCAACTGTGATGGTGAATGAAAGAGAAGAGAGTAGAGGAGCCGGCTGCCAGAGGAGGTTGAAGGTCGGGCCAGGCAGCAGACTTGGAGCTGGCTGCTGGACAAAGTTGAAGCCTTAGAGATGGAGAGCGTAGAGGAGAGAAGATGAGACTTAGAGTGATAGGCTGCAGCATTTAAGTGATTTGGAGGAGAGAAAAGCAGTTGCTCAGGGTGTTTGTGAATGAAGTCAACATAAGAAGCCGGCAAATTGGAGGTGTTTTAATTCTCTAAAAACAGTTTTTTTTTTTTTTTTCCCCAAGGTGCACCTTACGCCTTGGGCCTTGGCAGGCAAGGCGCTCACCTGGGTGAAGGTGCCGTGCCTGGCCTGCCTGCAGGCGCAAGGACTGCACCTTGTGGTGCCTGGCACCTAGATGTGCCTTTCATTACCATGAATAGAACTTCGTCGTATGTCCCATACATAAAAGGTTCCCAATGGAAGATCCAATACATTACAATTCAGAAAAAAACAAAATCCAGATATAATGATGGGAACAAAAGCTTCAGAGCTTCTCATCAAAAAACAACAAACGTTTCTCAACAATACAGTTATAAGAAGACACACACTCATTCAGACATATAACAGATGCTAGAACACACATAAAAAAGACAGATGTTCACAATCATTCTTTCTAAGACTAAAGCCTAAACCAACACAATTATTTAAGGGCATGGAAAGACATGATCATACAACCTTGATTATTTGCATCCCATCTCAATTTACAACATGATTCATAAAAACACATTCAGTTAATTAAAGGAAAAGTTCTTACAGAATCAACTGTCTTCAAAGCCCGGGGACCTGGAAATGACTTCCCAGAGCCATGGCTTTTGGGTAGAAGCCGTGCCTGAACTTCTTCACCACTAATTCCTCTTGCAATATTCCATAACCAAGTACTGTAGAGCATATATTAATAATAAATAAAAACATATTATCCTAGCCATTGTTAGATAGATGCTACATAGAAGTGCAGCTATAAGAAATGATACAAAAAATATCATGAGAAAACTAATAGGCATACAAATTTCATTAAAACTTTGTTGAGAACTTAACTGTAACTCCAAAAACAAGCCCTAACCATCCTGACTTGCGCCATAAGTTAATTTAAAAATCGAACCAACCAGCCCACACAATGGGTGGATTGATCCTCTAGAATTAGATCACAGGACTGATCTAACCCTAGCCCAAACAATTCCAAGCAAAAATTCTCGGAAAAGCCGAATAAGATTGAAAAGAACTTTGCCTCTCAAATTGCAAATTTTATTAATAATAGCCAAAAAAATACAAACCCTAAGTTAAATCTTCTATTTATAGCAAAACTAGCCCCCTAGGTCCTTTAGGAAACAAGATTCCTTTTAGGAACAAAACTCTAACTTCCTAATCCAAAATAGAAATGAAATCCGAATCAGAAATAATGTCAAAACATAAAGGAAACAATATCAAACGTATAAAAGAAAATTGTAATCCTAAACATAAAAAAAAAAAAAGAAACCCAATCAATCCCCTAACCCATTGCCACCATCAAAAATCAGTGTTGTTCGCTGCCAGCCTGTACCTGTTCAACCAGTGCGCCAAACCAGCGAACAACACTGCCTTCACTGGCAGTATGCGCATGCTCAACCATTGCAGTCAAGTCATGCCTGTGACTGCTTCTAGCCTCACTTCCCACTCTCCTCTTCACTCTCTCAGACCTCCTTTTAGCACTCTCATCAAACTCACACCAATGCGACCATTCAAAATGGCACTGAATTTTGGTAGCTTAAGTAAAAAGCAACTTCATTTAAAAGAAAATCTAATGCAACTCTACAAAATAGAAAAGTGGGAAGAAAAAGAAGCTGTTAATGAAATGAGAATTAGAACATTCAATTCTTGTTGTCTAGCTGATACTCACCCAGTATTTACACCATAGAGTTCTTGCAATTTATCCTCTGAAAATTTTAATAGATCTCCAACACTGCTTACTCCCAATTCATTTTGTAAAGATGTTCCCAGCTTTCCACCTAGCTGTTTCCTGCAGATGAAAGTTAGCATTAGAAAAATAAATAATTCATCATATAAGATCATGCCAAACAGCAACTCTATCTTAAACAAATGAAAAATATAAGTAAAAAGTTATATTACTATTCAAATCCAGGAAATGCATCAAAATAATTTTTATCCCAATATTGCAATTCAGATCATAAGCACAAAAGGAACTGTAACTGTATTAAACCTACATTTTTTTAACTGGCAGCGACTCAAGCAGTTCTCTAACAGATGAGAAGGGCACAACAGTTTGTTGTGCTGGTTTATGCATAGCACTAGCGAGTTTGGCCAGCATCTGCAAAAAAATTCATATATAAGCACACAAAACAAAGTCCAAGTCATAAGGGCAAGCATATATGCAAGATGATACTTGTTAGAGGAAAAAGCAAAAATGGAAGGACTGCTTTCAGACCTTGTTATGGGCAACGCCAGCAGAACATGTGAACTCAGTCTCCTGTAGAACTTGCATTCTAAGTTGTGCAACAATAAGGACCCCACAGGCTAATAATTTATCACGGTGATCAGCATCACTCCTGCATAACCACTCCCTTACATTTGCTTCGGCATCACTTCCATTCTGAACCCATTCCAAATCCAGTATAATAAATGCAAGCAAACAAGAACAAGAAATCAAAAGAAAAGAAAATTATAAAGCAAAAACAAGAAAGGTAGCTCAGAAAAACAGCCATGTCTTGCAGAAGGAAGACTTGTTAAATAATTTTAAATTCATATCTGCATTTTTAAATAATTAAAGAAACAAATAAAAGTACTGGCACCGGAGACTTTGGCTCAGCCATACAGAAATGGGAACAAGAAAAAATTATAGATTTTTTTATCTCCAATAGCTGTTTGGTCCATAGATGAGCAGGGAAAGAAATAATGAGACAACTTCTTTAGATTTCTAACAAACCCCCCCAGATATCAGCTCATGCCCAGTGAGAAACAAGGCAAATGTTAAGAGCAAAGAGACACAAAAGACATCGATCGCCTCTGCAACACCAAGCGAAAAAGATATGATTTTCTCTTCCATACTCAAAGACCTGAAATTAATATATTACACAATAAAGTAAAACCTCCCTACACCCATGCCCTGAGGCAAAGTTCAACAGAATCGGCATATTGAATTTTACATTTTGTTTTCAGTACCATTCCTATGTTAAATTTCAAAGATCAATGATAGAGGGTGACACCCCACCTTCCTAGAAGCACGAACACAAATAAACAACTACAATGGAGTGCCAAACCATACTAACTTCGAATGATCAATGAAGTCAAGAGCTTGGTGGTCTTTCCACTGTCCTATATCAACGTCTTCATATGTGAACTACAGAATAAGGATTAATACCTAGCCATCATCAGCTTCGTTCACTCATATAATTAAGATTATCATAATCTAAAGCACCACTAATAGTTTAAAAATTCAACAATTCAAAACCACGCTGATATACCTCATTTTTAAGCCCCAAAATATGAGATTTAAGAGCTTCCTCATCCACTGCTTTTAAGCTCTCTGGTGGAGTTTCTGCAAGCATAGCTTTCGCAGCATCAGTAAGGTCAAGATAGACTTCATCAATGGAAGCCCTCTCACATCGACCCTTTCTTGAAAGAATAGTTACCACCTGTGAATGTGCTAAAAATATAGCATAAGAAACCCCTTTGACAAATTAAACAAAATTATAAATTTAAATCCAGTATATTCTGAATCCCATGCCTCTGAACCAGCATTACGGTATGTACTCAAGTCAGCTTTGCCACGGGCTACAGGGACCTGAACCAGATTAATTTGTGGACAAGCTTCCTTTGCCTCATGGCCACGCATATGACTGAAAAAAGTGCATTAGATATTTACATCCCAAACCAAACATGGTAGCAAAATAAAGATCCTCGAAATATAAATGAAAAATTGTTCTTACCGGTTCACACCAGATTTTCGAGCCTCATAGCCAACAGCTATCAAGGCCCCACCTTTCCACTCATTGTACTGAACCACAGCAGTGGGAAGACCTCTTAACTCTGGCTGCTTCCTCTGCTCCACTACAGCAAATTAATTGGTGCAGCAGATATATTATTTCAACACGAAACAGGTAAAATCAAAATAAAACGATAAAACACAAACCTCGAGTTTGTTATCACTGAAAGGAAATAATAATGGTTAATCTACTTAACACAAACAAATCAAGTCTTTAAATAATGTTTCTAATCCTAAACTTAATAGGAATAGAAATCCTAATTTGAAAACTAACCTAAACTAAAAAGAATTGATAATAAAAACCTAATAATATAGAATAAGGAATCCTAAACTTGTGGAAAACTAATGTTCTACTATATCAATCCCCTCCACTTGACAAAAAACTCGCTCTCGAGTTTTGTGATTGCAAAGACAGCTCATCCTAGGAAAATTGTCAAAGATATCAGCAACGTTGAAAATATTGGAAATGTTCAATATTGCTAGGAACATAACAACATTATGTGGAAAATATTGGAAATTCTCTATCATTATCAATTTAAAACGTAAAAGGTAATGTTAGACCGTTTAGTCAATTATTCGTAATATAAATGTACACAAGGAAGAGCCATTTATCTCTACTTAATATTGAGCACTTAACTGACAAAATTCTACTCAATTAACCTACACAAAATTCATTGGAATTAAAGTAATGACATCTGAAAACAACATTATGAAACTACCATTTTCAATCATTATCAATTTAAAATGTAAGAGGCAATGTTAGGTTGTTTAGTCAATTATTAGTAACACGAATGTACTTGTTATCATACACTTTGCTAACAAAAATTCAACTCAAATTACACAAAATACATTTAAATCAAAGCAATAAAGCATCCCAATTCCCACACATGGGCCGCTAACACAACCAAAAACAAGATTACGAAACTACAGTTTTCGATCATTACCAATTTAAAACATAAGAGGTAACATTAGGGCATATGGTCAATTAGTAGTAACGTACACAATGAGTCTCTTCTTGATATTTTAAGCTTCACTAACGAAATTCAACTCAATTAACCTACACAAAATTTGCTGAAACACATATGTATATAATCTTAGGTCTCATCTGTTTGAGTCAACCCAACTTGATATATACAAAAATCCCACCTTTGCTATTCAATTATCTTTCTTCACAATTTGGGAATCGACCCATTAAAAATCATCATGATTTGAGTCTGAAGACAACAAGAAAATTCAAATTTTATGATGTTTATAATTTAGACTATCAGTCATCGCATTTGCTTATAAAAATGAAGCGATTCCATAAATATTGACAAAATTTTCCTTAAATTCAAAAAAAAAAAAAAAATTACACAAAGAGAGAGAGAGAGTTGAGTACCTTGAACGTAGAAGCAGTCCATGTCGACATGAGCGATGACTCTCGCATCTGATGATTCCGGTCTCGCGACTGGCATTTTTTTTTTTTTTTTTTTTTTTTGTTTCCCTCCAATTCCACTTCTTTGGGGCATGAAAATTGAAAGAGGGTCTTTTTAATCAATGATAAATCACTACATTACGACGTCGTTTGCCGCCGTATGTGATTGTGAATAGAATATATGAATTTGTAATATCTTTATATTTTATTTTTAATAAACTAAAAATTATATATTTCTTTTTCTTTGTATTGAATGAATTTATTCATGTAATTTATTATACATTTTCTATAAAAAAAAAAAAAAAAAAAACAGCTATTACATGCAAAGGGAAGCACAAATTGAGCTGCTAATGGTTGAGCCATAAGTAAATAAGGGACATTTTTCCAGTATTGTTTCAATATATATTCACTGACGTTAGAGTTGTCGATTTCAATATTGTGAGTGAGGTTTTGTATGTTATAATTGCGTGCAATGTTTTCTTTTCTAGTATTGAAGTTGTGGATTGTAATATTGTGGGTGGGGTTTTATACGCTGGAGTTGTGAATTTGTACTAATCTTGTTTAATGAAACGTAACAAATTCTCCAAAATAATGAAAGGTTACAACAAACTGCTAATAAGTTTAGCTTTTTGCACAGGAGAATTGCTACAGTGTAAATATCGTCGAAGCCAATCCACAATTCTAGACTTTAAAAGTTCGCTTACAACATTAAACTCAACAACCCCAGTGAAAGGGGAAAAAAAAAAAACGCAAGTCCACAATATTTATGTAATTTACAGTTACAGAAAATAAAATCTCACTTATAAAATTAAAATTCATAATGTTAGTGTTATTGTATTGGTATCGAAAAATATCTAACATGATTCTTTAAGGGCTCTTACTATAGTAAGCTCTAAGTGCCTTGGTGAAGTCGTCACCAAGCCGTCTGTCTGTATGCTTCTCATGCAAATGGTATGTTTCAAGCTACAACCACACACTACACATGTAATGTGTGGCAATTTTCTCATGCACCGTGGATCTGTTCTTTCGCTTTTGAAAGTTTTAATTCCTAATTATACTTCAATAACTCTAATTAAGAGTGTCTAATAATATAAATGGTACATATTACTCATGATATGTATGTGTAATAAGTTAAAAAAAAAAAAAAAAAATGTTCTTACTGTAATAGATAAGATGTGTAAGTTCAAGTTTGAATGAGAAGCATTACAACGTGTGTGGGGGGTCTCCGATAATTGGATATCTTGTCACTCCTTTTTCATCAGGTCAAAGTGGTGAGAAATAGCACCCAAGTCTACGTAATTTGTCACACTGTTACCAACATATTTACTTTGAGTTTTATTGAAAATCAAATATAGAAACTGCCCAAAATGCTCTATCGAATAAAACAAACTAATAAACAACTCAAGTTTTTTCTTACCTTTTCACTCCTGTCAGGTCTTCACTCACTCCCACATTTTATCTATCATTCTCTCTGTCTATTCTTGGTTTGAACCTAAATCACAAATGGATATCAAATCATACGGGACTAAATAAAAGAAAGTTAGCACAACATCCACCCAGGGATGTGAGTTAGTCATTTTCTATGTATGTTTTGGGGTTTTTATGGATTATGTAGCATTTTATTTGTACTTTTATATGGCCATCATTTTACCATATTCATATGAGATATTAGAATTGATATATTTGTTTTAAAAGTAAAAATTCTCTATCAATCATTGCTCCTGTTTTCGAATGTGCACATATTGTTGTTAAATGCATGTATCTTATGTGAATTTTGCTTTTCTGGGCTTCGCTGTCTTTATATTTAGCAGTTACTAAATAAAGAATATATATATATATATATATATATATAAGATAATTCAAATTTTATTAGAAAACGGAGTGCTTAACCCCACCAACCGCACGAGGACGATGTACTTTTGATTTTGGGTTCAACAAAACCAATGAAGTCGACTTCGGAGTGCGAAGAAAATCTTTTACCAAATCAGTTAGAATGAAGTAAGTTTTAATTTGGAGTTTTTTTTCCATATTCAAAAGCTGTATTTTTTTTTTTTTTTTTGTTTACCCAGTTGAAAGGGAAAAAAGTATTTATGTCTCAATATCATAAATGATGTTATTGAACTCAAATTACTAATGTGGACAAAACAATTGTGAGAGTGAACGGGTGGCGGTATTCTAAAGAATCCTGAGTCCAAAAAGTCCAAACCTGTTTCGTTTCCTTGTGGTTGTAGACCAAAACATAGAACTTGGAAGAGTTCAAATGGCAATAACTTTCACTCAAAGTCTTTTTTAAAGAGTGTTATAAAATTATATAACGTTCTCTCCTGCCAAATAATGTAGATTCCAAATAATAAATATATAAAAATTTCTTTGAAGAGCCCAATGCTGTTAAGGATTTTTGCACACTATGATCAAACTTTTTCTCCAACGTGAATTCATACAATAATGTTATAGTCTGTTATTATTAATTTAAAATGCCTAATAAAACCAACCTCAATGTGCCTTTCTCATATTTCTTGCAGACAACGCAATCTCAATGGTCAATTAAGTAGACTTGGCGCCATCCTCTACCATAATGAAGTAGTGTGCTCTACACCCTCTACAAAATTTTGAGCTCTTTTTCCACACATCGTGGGTTATTCTCTTCAGTTTGTTGAGAGTTGTTCTCCAGACAATGCCATTAAATTTATATCTTAACTTATTACTCTAAGTTATTCTCATTTGATGTGTGTTGCTCTCTTCTATTTCTTAGGAGTTGTTTCTCATATAGCACCATTAGAGTTATATCTCAACTGACATTATAGATTATTCTTATTTTACGTGAATTGCTCTCTTATATTTGTTTGAAAGTTATTCCTCGAACAGTATTATAGAATTATATCTTAGTTAATTCCTGGCGGTTTTCTACCGGCTCTTAAAAAAGGCAAAGTCAAATAAGTAGATCGATTTAATTAATTAAATAATTAACCCAAGTTCTCAGCCCCCGCATGCTGTGCTTCTATAAAAGCCCAAACCAAACTCACATCTCCATAAGTCCCAAAACCAAAGCCATGGAGAAGAAAGCACATGTAGTGCTGATTTGTACCCCAGAAATGGGCAACCTCGTGCCACTCGTTGAATTCGCAGACCTTCTAACCCTTCGTGACTCACGACTCTCACCCACCATCCTCATCATGACCTTATCCCAACGGCATCTAGTCAACTCTTTTGTCAACTCACGCCGATCCTCCTCCACTCATATCAACTTCGTCTACCTCCCCACCGTAGACCCTCCCTCACCTGATCACTACAACTCCCTTCTCGGCTACCTCTCTCTCTTCATCCAAAACCACAAACCCCATGTCAAGCACGCAATCTCCAACCTCATCTCCGACTCGACCGCTGTTGTTGGGTTGTTCATCGACATGTTTTGTACGTCGATGATCGACGTTGCTGACGAACTGGGTGTTCCCTGTTATCTCAACTACGCTTCTCCGGCCAGCTTCTTGGGTATGATGTTGCACTACGACGATTTAGACACCCAGCTCAGGAACCACCTGGTTGAGTCCAGTGGTTCCGAGTTGTTCGTCCCCAGAGACGAGTCGACTCGGTTTCATGTGCCGAGTTTCGTCAACCCTTTGCCTGCTCTCGTGTTGCCTACGACGGCGTTGAAGAGGAAGAAAGACGGTCACTTGTGGTACGCGTGCCATGCTCGGAGGTACAAGCAAACCAAGGGGATCGTGATAAATACATTTCGTGAGCTCGATACGTTTTCGATTGACGCGATTTCAAAAAACGGGTTGCCGCCGGTTTTCCCGATTGGACCGATTTTGGACCGTGCTGGACCGGCTAGGTGGCATCCGGACCGGGCGGGTCAGGAGGACATCATGAAGTGGCTCGATGATCAGCCTTCATCGTCGGTGATTTTCTTGTGCTTTGGAAGTATGGGTTCTCTTAGTGGGCCCCAGTTGAGAGAGATTGCCGTCGGGTTGGAACGGGCCGGGTTCCGGTTTTTGTGGTCGGTCCGTGAACCACCCAAGGGCAATGTAGACCTTCCGGGTGAATATAGTGACCTGAAAGCGGTATTGCCGGAAGGGTTTCTAGATCGGACGGCTGGGATTGGCTTGGTTTGTGGATGGGTCCCGCAAGTGACAATCTTGGGTCATCAAGCAATCGGAGGGTTCGTATCGCATTGCGGGTGGAATTCAGTGATGGAGAGCCTATGGCACGGGGTACCGATTGCCACGTGGCCGATCTACGCGGAGCAACAAATGAACGCTTTCAAATTGGTGAAGGAGTTGGGATTGGCTGTGGAGATAAGGTTGGATTATAGGGAGGGTAGTGATCCGGTGTTGGCGGAAGAATTGGAGAAAGGATTGCAGCGCTTGATGGACGGTGATTGTGAGGTGAGGAGAAAGGTAAAGGAGATGAAAGAGAAGAGCCGGACGGCTGTGATTGAAAATGGGTCGTCGTACAAATCTTTAGGATCACTAATTGAGGAATTGATGGGCAATGTTTGATAGTGGTGGTTTTGTATTCTGAATTGTTTGTGTTGTGGTTTTGTATTTTGAGTTGTTTTAGTATGAATTTCCAATCTCATTTGAGCTATAGGGAGTCTATCAAGGAGAATAAATTTATTAAATTAACTATTCACACAAAATTATTAAAGTATATTCTATTAACCTAGTTAATATATAGTTAAATACCATGAATTATAATTGTCTCATTTTTCTGATGTAATTTCAAATTAATGCAATTGAAAATTTTCAAATATGTCCATTAAAGATAAATTAAAATGATTATTTATGATCTTGTAATTTAAAATGATTGTTATGAGAGTCTGATGTAATTTTTCATGATTGAAATCAAATGTGAGCAACAGAAGTAAGAAACGAAAAATCTAGATTTGAGTAACAAAAGTAAGAAAAGAAAATCCATTGCATAACTTGAAAAGAAATTCAAGCAATAAAAGAGAAGACCAGGGTTGGGTGGTTTGAAATGAAATGTATAAGGATAAGTGGGTGGCCTATTGGAAAGGTGCAACCCACCTGTCCATCGTATGGTAAGTTCGATTCTCACCACTCTCATCTTTGTGTGGATAATTTTCTGCCGATTTTTAGAAGTAACAATCCGAACCGTACTGTTAAAGCCTCATTTAGATTGGTCTCGATAGCAGTCTGTTCCATAAAAGATGATAGATAAAAAAAAAAAAATCAAGTATATAAAAAAATATCGAAATTTGTATCTCACTACAAAAATTATATGTATACCCATTTTGTAAATACATCTACTGAAAATTATTTTTAAAAAAAATTATAATTTGTAAATGGATTAACCTACATTTACTTAAACTTTTGAATTAAAAATTGATTTTAGTATCTATTAATACATATTCACTTAAATTAAGGACTGTTAGTTTTTTTTTAATAAGCATTTTGATCAATAAAGAAACTTCACTAACAATCTCAAGTGTATCTCAAATCTATTTGGGATAGTTTTTGTTTTTTCTTTTTGATGGTAGAAGAAAATAAATGAAAACTTTTTTCCAAAAGCCACAAGGTCTAACTTTCTTGCAAAGGGCTTTTAAAATACTAAAAGCCCATTTTCAATTGTCATTCAAAGGGCTTACAAAATAACTTTTAGGTTTAAGAAACCAAAAAGTGGCTCTTGAAAATGAAGCTCTTGAAATGGCAGAATGAAGATTTTGCTAATAATTTGGAACCTTAATTCTTTTTTTTTTGAAAAAATAACTAGTATTGGAGAAACGACTGCATTTTTATGTAGTCTTTCGATGATGGCCAAATATTGATTGTGAGGCCATGAATGCTGCTCCATTTAATAAGCACATTCAAGTTTAGGTGTGGGTTTTATTAGTATTTAAATGGGAATTATTGTTAAAAATGTTAAAATTCTCTACGGAATATAACGTGACACGGTGATTTATGTTGATTGTGTGACATTACATTATATAAACTATTATTTGGAACTGTACAGAACTAATCAAAAGCGTATAGGATTGTTTGGAGATATAAGTGATGAAAGTTATCCAAAAAATAATAAAAATTATGGGTTGAAAAAACAAGAAAACCAGTATTTTTTTTTTCTTTGTTTCTGTCCTCAGAAGGGTATTTAATTAAACCAGAACAAATTTGGTTTGTTTTGTTTTGTTTTATTTTGTTTTTTGTTTTTATTTTTTGTTTTTATTTGTCTAGATGCCGTCTAATAGAGGTTTTGGAGTATTCAAAAGAGGAGAAATTCAAATTTTGAACTTTTTCAAATAAATATTTTTGAGGTTTTTTTTTCAAATATTAAAATATCAAAAGTAGCATTTTTAATATTTTGTTAATTGCATGGTTGATGTCAAAATTTATCTCACTAAAATTAATGAGAAATGTTGATGTTCCTATAAAGACCTGTTTCATTGATAAACAAGTATTTAAGAAAGCATTAATTGCGAAGCGGTCGTCGCCTAGCAACTAGTCGATTAGTCGTGAGTACTCGATGACTAGTCAGTTTGATCATTGGTCAATGATCAACTTATTGATAACAGTCAAGCCTAATCAAATCTTTTTAAAAAAGAGTTGATATATATATATATATATATATATATATTATTTTGTTTTTTGAAAATGTTTGACTTCCTTATTGGGATTCTATTCCTAGTAAGGTTATCTGGATACTTATCTTTTGTTTGGCTGTCATATGACAATCAAACATTAATTTTTAAAATATGGTAACTTGCTATAACAGATTACCATCCACTAAATTATTAAAATTAAATTCTTAATAGTTTAAAATATAAAAATAATTTATTTTTTATAATAATATTGTTGAAAATAATAAAGTTAAAAAATATTTAATATAATAATTAAAAGTATAATTTTTAAAATATTTTTAATTAATAAAAATTTATAATATATAAATTATGGAATTAACAAAATTATAATTTTATAAAATTATTTCAAATAGTTTATATATATTACAAAATAATTTAACATTTTGTGTTAAAAAGAAGCAATTAACATATTGTTACAATTATTATGTGTAATATATTCATTCTAATGTCGTTAGTTACCAAACAAACATAAACGTTACAAGTTAATTTTTTTTTTTGCAAATAAAACATTTAACATAATCATTTTAATGTAGTTTGGTTATCATATAAACGTAAACATTGCAAGTTAACATGACTTTACAATTAATACATTGAATATACTCATTATAAAATAATTAATTACCAAATAAATGCAAACGTTATAAGTTAACATTAGGTTTTACACATAAATTGTTTTGTAAATAAAATGTTGAATATACTCATTCTAGTGGTGTGATTGTCATATAAACGTAAATGTTACAAGTAAAAACGGTGTTATAATTAATATATTGAGTATAGTCATTCAAACATAATTAGTTACCAAATAAATGTAAAAGTTGCAAGTTAATGTCATATTGTATGTAAAAATTGTGTTGCAAGTTAAACTCTAAACATACTCACTCTAATGTAATTTAGTTACTATATAAACGTAAATATTGTAACTTAATGTGATGTTGCAATTAATATATTGAATATACTCATTCTAATATAATTAGTTATCAAATAAATGTAAGCGTTACAAATTAACATCATGTTGCATATACAAATTGTGTTCAAATAAAACTTTGAATATACTCATTCTGATGTAGTTTAGTTACCATATAAACATAAACGTTGCAAGTTAATGTGGTGTTACAATTAATACATTGAGTATACTTATTCTAACGTAATTAGTTATCTAAAAAACTTAAGCGTTACAAATTAACGTTATGTTGCATATAAAAATTGTGTTGCAAGTAAAATATTGAATATACTAATTATAACATAGTTTGGTTACTATATAAACGTAAATGTTGTAAGCTAACGTGATGTTGTAATTAATATGTTGAATGTACTTATTCTAATATAATTAGTTATCAAATAAACATAAGCGTTGCAAATTAACGTTATGTTGCTTATAAAAATTGTGTTGCAAGTAAAACATTGAATATATTTATTCTAACATAGTTTGATTACCATATAAATATAAACATTGCAAGTTAACGTTGTGTTTCAATTAATATGTTTTTTTTTTTTGAAATAAGTTTCAATTAATATGTTGAGTATACTTATTATAACGTAATTAATTACCAAAAAATGTAAGTATTGCAAGTTAACGTCACGTTATATATAAAAATTGTATTGTAAGTAAAACCCTGAATATACTCATTCTAACATTGTTTGGTGTTGTAAACGATGCAAGTTAATGTGACATTACAATTAAGACATTGAATGCACTCATCCTAACGTAAGTAGTTAACAATAAACGTAGTTGTTGCAAGTTATCATCACGTTACATATAAAAATTGCGTTGCAAGTAAAATATTGAATATACTTATTCTACTGTCGTTTGGTTACCATTTAAACGTAAACATTATGAGTTAACATATTGTTGCAATTAATACATTGAGTATACTCATTATAACGTAATTAGTTACTAGAAAAACGTAAGTGTTACAAGTTAGCATCATGATGCATATAAAAACTAGGGTTATTATCAATTTGCTCCCTAAAAATAAAAATAATGTCAAACCACCACTGGTTTTGAAAATATTAACCAAAAAGACCCGACCGTCAATTGGAATAGTGAAACGGTTAGGAAAGTGACGGATCCGTTAATATTAAGGGTAAAAACGTAATTGGACGTTATTATAAGTAATAGAATACAACTGGACGTTATTATAAGTAATATAATACAGCTGGTATATAATAAATAATTTTTTAATTAAATAAAGATTAAATAAATAAAAACAATTGAAAATAAATTAAAAGAAAAAAAAAATAAAAAACACTCTCTCACCCTCTCTCTCTCTCTCTCACAGACGCCGCGCCCACCCCTTCCCGCCTCCCTCTCTCTCCATCATTCCATCCTCTCTCTTTCTCTATGTCGTTCACAAACACCCTCCCTCTCTCTCTTTTTCATTCCATCTCAATCTCTCTCTCTTCCGCTCACCCTCTCTCTTTGTCTCTGTCACTCATCCCCCTCTCTTTGTTACTCCATCTCAGTCTCTTTCTCTCGCCCGATCGCTCATCCTCTCTCTTTCTCTCTCTCTCTCTTTATCACTCCATCTCACCCGGTTCTCTTTCTTTTCTTTTGCCGCCGGTAACCAGTCGATGATGGAAGAGGAAGGAGATCGGTCGGAGGAGAAACGACGTCAAGACGGAGATCATGGAGAAGACGGTGAGGAATGGTAGGCTGTGTGTTGCGGCTTCGAGCGGTGCGGCGGTGCGGAGATGGATCAGATCGTGTGGACGCTGTTTGTGAAGAAGATGGAGAGCACAGTGAGGAACGACGGACTGTGTGCTGTCGTCGTGGAGAGGCGTGGCGATTTGGAGGGGATCTGCGCATCTGAAATCTGAGTTTTTATGTAATTGATGAAATCTGTGTGTTATTTTTGTGACTTGTTGTATCTTGATTTGGGTTTTGGTTGTGGGTTTTGGTTGTTGTAAGGTCAGGAACTAGGCTTGTTGGATATGTATGTATGTTCTTGGTTGCTTTTTTTGGATCTAGGATGTGTTTGTATTATCTTCAAACAAACCCAGTGCCTCAAACAAACCCAGGCACTAGATCCGTTTGTTTTTTGTAAGTTAATTTAATTTAATTAATTTATTTAGTTTTTATTTTAATTTAATTTATTTAATTCATTAATTGTTTTAAATTAATCTCCACCATCCATCTTTAAGATGGATGGTGGAGAGTAATTCGGAAAAAGTATTTAATTTTTATTTATATTTTACTTTTATTTTATCAAATTTATTTAATTTTTTAGGTTTTTTAAATTAATTTATTATTTATTTAATTTTTTTAAATTTTGGTTATGAAAGGATATTTTGATAATTGAGTAATTGTTTGTTTTTTATTTTTTAATGTTTTAATATTATAAGGGTATTTTGGTCTTTTACTAGTTTTATTACAAAACCACTAAAAACTTGGATGAAAACCGCTTTGGGGGGACGGTAGGGGGTTTTTTGGCTAATATTTTCAAACTAAGGGGTAAATTGAGGTTATTTTCGTTTTCAGGGCGGTTTTTTAGGATATTCCCTAAAAACTATATTGTAAGTAAAATGTTGAATATACTTATTCTAACGTGGTTTGGATACCATATAAACGTAAACATTGCAAGTTAATGTGATGTTGCAATCAATATATTGAATGTACTCATTTTAATGTAATTAATTATCAAATAAATGTAAACGTTGCAAGTAATGTCATGTTGCATATAAAATTTGTGTTACAAGTCAAACATTGAATTTGCTCATTCTATGGTTACTATATAAACGTAAATATTACAAGTTAACGTAGTGTTGCACTTAATATGTTGAGTATACTCATTCTAACATAATTAGTTTTCAAATAAACATAAATATTATAAGTAAACGTCATGTTACATATAAAAATTATGCTGTAAGTAAAATATTGAATATACTCATTCTAACGTTATTTGGTTACCATATAAATGTAAACATTGCAAGTTAATATAATGTTATAATTAATGCATTGAATATACTAATTCTAATGTAATCAGATACTAAATAAACATAACCGTTGCAAGTTAATATTATATTGCATATAAAAATTGTGTTGCAAGTAAAAAGTTAAATATACTAATTTTAAAGTACTTTGGTTACCATATAAATGTAAACAGAAAAAAATGGTGATTTGTTGAAACATGAGGGTTTAGTGGTTGGTGATGGTAATGAAGTGATAGCTTGCCAAGATACCGGATTTGATTGCCGACAAATGTTGATAGATGAATTAGAACATATCGTGAAAGGAAACAATCAACCTGTCGTGAAAAATAGTACTACTTCTATAGCCAAATCAATGCTTTAGAGCTAGACTGGTTTATATGCATCCATGAATAATAAAGGAGAAAATATTGATGTTCAACATATTGCTATTGAGGAATATGGAAATGCAGCTTGGCTTGAAGGACATAAAAGACCCTGTATACTGATGGTTGATTAGAAACCAAGTGAGGATATTGAAGACAGAAGTTCATTAAGGACTAGTGTGCATGAAATACAACAGAAGAAAATGGAACCAGAAAAAGTGGACGACAATAGCCTAGTTGGTTCTGAAAATTATATATCTAAGGATGTAAAGGTTGAGGAGGGATAAATTTCCGGGGAGTTTAAGGTTAATGATATGTAGTTAGATAAACTACTTAATTTTTACATAGTGGTGAGTACTAATGACTCGTGTTTAGTAATGCAAATCTGGTTAAATTTTTGAAAAATCATAGATTAATTTTAAGGAGTTGTATGGCATGTAGTTGTCAAGAGAAAAAATAAGTTGATAAGGACTTATTGTTGGCTCTTGAGAATTTCTTTGGTCAGTCTCACTACCTTGTCTCATACCACATTCAAAGGAATCAAATTAAGTTGTAGGCTGATGGCAAAGACATAGATGTCACAAGACTCACAACCCCACATCCATTTAATCTTTATTTGCCTTAAAAACTGCTTCTTATTCGATATCTAAACCATAACCAGACACACAGAAAGAGAAAGAGAGCTAGAAAGTTTCAAAACCTATCTCAAAAAAATTGAAAATAATGTAACTAATATAGTTTGCCTTTTATTCAAAATGATACTTTTCCACATAAAAATTCCTTCCACAATCCAGATATTCCAATGAAGTACCTTACCTAAGAATTCTATGCAATCCTTACTCGTCTCTCATCTTAGCAATAAAAATTGTTAGCCCTCAAGTTTATTTATGGTATCCCTAGTATTAGTACTCAGAGATATTTAAAAGGTCCATTATTAGCCCTCAAAAACTTCCATAAATGGTGAAGATTGATGTATTTATAAGTTGGAGAGTTTGGGCATGAAAAATTGGGTTGGAAGGTCAAAATCTCATTTTTTTTAGCATTTTCGCTCACCCAGGCGCTCAGTGGGGAGGAAGCGCGCAAGGGAGCACGCTTGGGGCAGTAGGTGGCGCTCCCTTGGGAGCCTAGAGGCTGCTGAGCGAGCAGGTAGGGGCGCTGGAGGAGTTCAGGCGCGCTGGCACGCGCTGGTTGGCGCGGAGGCGCGCAGGTCGGCGCCAGCACTGACCTTTGGTCATTAAAATAGTCATAACTTTCTCTATGGACCTTCGATTCACAAACTGTCAGTTGCTATGGAAACTAGATATCCGTAGCTTCAATTTGATATGCTGTAGCTCATGGAACTCAAACAAATGACTCTACAAGAGCTGTCACAAGTCAACCCATCGTTATGCCTAACAATTCACAATTTTTGCAATTTTTCTTACGCGATCCAAACCCAATACTTCTTGGACTTGATTTTGAATCGAATCCCTTCCAACTAAGTAAACAACAATTAGAAGCAAATGTATCATAATTGGGGGCAAGATTAAATAAAGCAAGAGTTTAAGGATGAAAATCCAATTATTTAAGGACATTATGGTCATTTATGGAATGTTGGAAGTATAAAAACAAGATTTAGACACTTTTCTCACCACAAGCAAGAAGCAAAAAGTGAAAGTGAGGGAGAGGGAGTTGTGAGTTCGTGCAAACAAGAAGCCAAGGTGATCCAAGTGATGTTGATCCAATTTTAAGCTCTAATACAATCAAACAAGCCTCCCTAAGCTAGAGGATCAAGTTGGAGCAAGAAACCAAGAAGAAAATAGGTAAGTTTCATGACTTTGAACTTGTTTTGAGTGGTGTTGTTGATGATGTTTTGAGTTGATCTTTGATAGGGCTTTAGTGCTAGATTATGAGATGAGTTCATGGATGAGTTGTTGACAATGAAATGAACAAAACCTAATGAAGGAATGGACCATAGGGTTGCCTATGGTAAAACCCTAACTGACTTGATTAAGCTTGGTTTAGTTTAATTGCTTGCCTACCAAGTGTTTGATTAAATTCCTAAGTGAATTAAGTTAGTAAAATGCTAAGAAAGTGAAAAGCCATAGTTAGTGTATAGACTAAGGTAGGTTTGGCCAAGCTAAGGGTGTATGGACATCCAATAAATTTCATCCATTTAAGGCTTGAATCATGCTTGAATTATGATAGGAAGACAAGTCAAGAAGCTAGAAACCACAAACACATAATGGTCTTTAGTTACCCTACAGAGCAAAGTGAAGGGCATTGAAAGTCTATAAGTTTTGCTATTTCTCTTCAACTTTATTTCATTATGTTTGACCATAAATGAGTGTATCAGAGTTAGATGAGCCTTAAGAAACAAGAATGGAAGTTAGATAACTAAGGTGGTGAAAAAGCCCCTTAAAAAGTGATCGTAAATTGGTATTTTTGGCCCAAAACACCTATTAAACAATATCGAAATTCGATGAAATTTTACGTGTGACCACATTGGGAGATAAGAAGAGTGTGGGAGAAAGAATTGGAGCAAAAGCATGCACAGTTTGGGCTGTACATTGCATTCGGGTTTGAGAGGTCTAAAACAACCATTTTGAGTTCCAAGCTTCAAATTATGATGGGAAGCATGTGGGGACACTCCTTAGTGTATATAAGAAAGATTCATGCAAAGAAATTAGGAATTTGAAGCATGGATCAAAGAGAAATTTAAAGGAGAAGCCACTAGTGTAAAGAGAATTTTATAGAGTTAGTATAGTTAGATGCATGTTAGTACATTTTTGCATTGTCTAATTGAGCACATCCTAAGTGTGCTTATCATGTGTAGGTGAGGAGTATCTGACCAGATCTCGAGAGGGCTTGTGAAGCTCATTCGAGTTAAGCCTAAGCTTAAGGTAAGTGAACTTTCAAAGAGTTTTCTAAGTGATTTTATGCTTTTGCATTGATAAACTATATTTTATGCTTTTGCATGTATAAGTTCTTGTATTTAAATACATATATTGTATTTGTGAAGTAAACAAGTCAAAGACTCAAGTTTAAAGCTTTCAAGTTAAAGCGTTTGTGCTTATGCACCAAGTATAAAGATTTGTAAGACATAGCATTACAGAAAAACAAGTTTTCAAAGGCCATAAGTACCCACCAGTTTATCGAGTTCAGACCCGTATGATATATCCCACTTAGTAAGGCAAGGGTTGGGGGAACGAGTCACTAACTGTGTGGTTAGAGTTATAAGTGAGTGTATCACCCCTACTTTGTGGGATATGGTCTCGCACTACGGTTAGCGATGCAGAATTCTGCACGTAGTTGCTGAGAGGTCTCAGAGAGTTGGTTGCGGTGGATGTCAGATACATCGCCTTGTGACCTGCCACACCTGCGGCCTTAGCTAAGTCGCTGTGTGGTCAAGAGATTAGGGTTACGAATAGTGCTTTTATAAAGTTTAGTTATCTTTAAACATGTTCAGATTTATGCTTTACAAGCTTATTATAAATTATTCATATTAATACTCTGCAATTGAATGAGATTTATACTTTAATGTCTTTTAAGAAATAGAAACTTTTATTAAAGTTTTCTAAGGAGAAAGTTTCTAGAAAGTATAGTTAAGTTTATAAACTATTGCACTCACAGAGCTTTATAGCTCACTCTTCAAATTGTTTTTAAAATCTCCTAAGGTACTCGTGTGGGTGAAGACTAGTGAAGACTCCCTTCTCTGTATTCAAGTGGGCGCAAGTGTTGGCATTTGCTTCTTGAAGAATGTAATATGCATATTTTGTATATTTTGTATATTGCATATGTTTGTACATTTTATATAAAAAGAGTTATATCCTTTAAGTTGTGTAAAAGTGCACATTTTCATGCTTGAAAAATCAAGTTTGTTTGGATAAAAGTGCATGTTTAAATTTTGTCCTTGAAGATTTCAAATTTTGTATTTATGTTGATAAACTTGATTACGAGAAGTTGGGTTGAATTGTCATTATAGTTCGAAGTATTCAAATTGCTTTTCAGGTTTTTGGTTTATCCAAATTGCAGTCGTTATGCTGCCGGTTTTGAACTTTAAAAATGACCAAATGAATAGTATCAAACTAACCCAAATCATTTTAACTTTAAGGTTTAAAAGATTGAGCTTCCGTGTAAGTTAAGTTTCAAGTTAAGAGGGTTCACTCCCCGAACGCCTTCTTCCCCATTAAGATGGGCTTAGAGGGATTCGTTGGGGTGCCCGGACGTACCCTCCGGATAGGAGTCTAGTGGCGGTCTGGATCGGGGCATCTCAAAAATACATAGCCTGAAAGCAACACCATGTACAAATACCACTCTAGATGTCGTTACATCATCCTACATGTTAATAGCTAGATTCAACTACTCTATCCGTTAGTTACATGGACAATACTAATATGACAATAAGTTTCTTAATAATCAAATTCAAGTTAGAACTCCATCACATTAGTACGTGAAAGCCCCTATTGTTTTATTCAAAATAGCCTAAAATCACTCCTGCCTGCATATCTGGCATTGAGTCATTAACACCAATTTCTCTCCCAAGTGAATTTATAATTTAATGAAACAAAGCTGAAAACTACTTCATTCAATAGTATGTGCCATTTTATACAATGCTAGTTAGTTAAAATTCTCAAAGACTTCACACATGCCAATTTCAGTAACAACAATAAACAAATTCAAGTGAACAAGAAACAACCCTAAAAGACCCAAGAAACAAGAAAACAAAAAAGAAAAGAACCCTACTTACCTAGAAACGGAAATTGTAAAAGGAAACATAGAAAATAAAGACTTACTTGGTTTCGACACAATCGTGATGGAGAGAGATGTGGTCAAGCTGAAAGTTGCAAAGATACTTGAGAGTTATTTCTTCTATTTGGCTACCTAGAAAGAGAGATGGTAGAAATCTTTGAATATTCATAAGTTGATTGTATAAAAAGTTTGTATAATAACATTCAACAAGGAAGAAGTGTTTTCATTGGATTAGTAGGTTATTAATAAGTTGTAGGTTAATATTATTTAATATAATAATATATAAATTCTTTAATAATAACCATTGGATTCATGCGGTGGTTATAAATTTATTGGGTAGCCTTACCCAAAAGGGTAAGTTAGTCAAATCCTTAATTTAATCTAAATTAACACTTTGCCTTGATATCAAATAGGAGATCTCTAATCTTTTAGCACCTTTTCACTTTTTATTTATTTTTTATTTTTTTTATGTCCTTGTCTAATTAATTACTTATGTTTCTTTTTTCAATAAAATTACTTATGTTTCAACAAAGTGAGCAAACTTGATTTACTTGATTATTTCTTTTTTCTTTTTTAGAGATAATTATTTTATTTAAAATATTTTTTTAAGTTGTCAAGATTATGTAAATTATGAGATGATGTGATAATTAATAAGATTTTGATAACTCAGATTTCATGTTATTTGGACAAGGATTTGGGCAAAGTATTTGGAAAGCCTAGTATTACTATTTTAATAAATATTGCCTTTTTTCAAGAAATATGTTATAATAATCAATTAGAATCATTCTTCTTGTTCGAAGCTTCATATGTTCTCTCGGACAATAAATATTAGAAGCTAAGTGGACCAACTACCTTGTATTATTAAGATTTGATTATGTTTTCATCCACCTATCTTTAACTGACAATATTATTTGTGTAAGAAAAGCAAAAAGATAAAAAAGAAAGAGATGATATTATTGAAATGGCAATTCTTACTATTTTTTACAAGCATGATGTGTATCAAGCCTAGAGAAAGTCTAGATGCATATGAACATGATTACTATGTCCAAATTTATGTTGTCAATATACTAAACTCTAATTAATAAGATTTGACAAGTCTGCAAACGATATTGATAAATTTGATTTTGTTTCTTTTTTCGAATCATAATGATACTCAATCATCTAATTATAATTTTAAATTTTATACGATCAAATAAAGAAAAAATTTGTTCAGAATTTTGTTGCATATCTTCTAAAATAGAATAACATCATATGCAATAAGACAGTTGGTAGAAAAGATAATTTGTGGGTGATTGATTGAATATAATTTGATGTTGACAAATTAAGTGAATAAAAGTAAGTGTATCTATTGATTAATAATTGAGAAACTAAAATTATTGTGTCCATACCCTTATAGAATCATAAAAAATAATAATACTAGTGTGCACTTAGCATGTATATCTTTCTTCTTATATTTTTATCTGTTTAATATGAGATTTGTTCTCTTTCCATCACAAATGACACTTCCAACTGATCAACATGTTTGGTGTTTAATCCTAATTTGATAGTTCAAAGTGGGATTGCGAATTCTTTATTAGTAGAGAGAACTAGTGTGCACTTTCATGCATTTACTATGGCCTTTATTTGACCATTAAATTAAGGGTTTGGCTATGTATTTTATCCAAACACTAACCTTATCTCTCAACTGGAGCCTTTAGATTAGTTTTAAGGATGGTTATTAAAACTAATCCAAGGGCTCCAATTGAGTGGTAAGGCTAGTGCTTGGGGTAAGATAGTTAAACCCTTTAAATTAACTTGAATATAGAAACATGTACTAGGAGTGGGAGGCTAGCACAAGAAAGAAGACCAATTCCATGTTTCATAAATGTGTTGATGTAATCATATGAGAAAAGGTTTTAGTTGAGTGACAAATGTCATTGTTGTTAAAGAATGACTTAGTGTGCATATTAAAATATAGAACCATCTCTCACATAATGTAACTCTGCCGGATTGTCACCATACATCTTTGTGATCCAACTTCTGACACCTACTAGGATAGAACTCCCACAATGCCATCTAAACAAGTCATCCGACACTCTCTCTCCTCCGTTAGCTCAGTCCCATTCACCAATACGACGTCTGTAGTCACTTGGTGCAATCTCCTCAGTGTTGGATCACCAGTACCATCTCGGATCTTTGTCAACGCTGCAATAGTTAATGACTTTGATTTCCTTTGCCGCTGTTAACCTCCGTCTACATTGCCTTGCAGATCAATCATCTACACTGTCTCACAGCTTATATTGCATACCTTTCTATCCTACATCTACTAGGACAATGCTTTATTGCTTTTTTATTACTTTACACATTCAATCTACTGACTTGAGTGTTAAAGGGTCTTTGACTGGCACTTTACCGGTGTTAAGATTATCCGCATTCCTCATTTGATTTTGTAGCACACAGATTGTCGGGCTCCAAGGAAGTGAATCGAGAAGGCTCGCTTTCAATCAACATACTGTAATTCGAGCTTACTACAATGTCAAACTCAATTTTTTTTTTTAAACTATTATAATTTTTTTTATTTGAACTATAGTAAGATGTAACTTAATCTATAACTTGATTTTATTTTTAATATTACTTATAGTGTAAACATTTGAAAATGGTTCACTATCATACTTAAACTTTTTACCACCAAACTATACTTTTAACCATTTAACCTATAACTTGACAACCAAATTATATGTATCGCATCACCAAATTAAGGTTATCCTGTCTCAGTTTCTTTTTACTTATAAGAGCTTCCATGACAAAGTCACTTTGCTTCCATTTGTCAACCGCCAGTATTCTGCTAAATGTTGTCATATTTGTCACTTAACTCACCACAAGAAGAAGAAAATATTGAATGTCAAAGCCATTAATATTCTGATAAAAGTTTACATAGTTAGTTATTTATAAAAAAAAAGGATTTAAATATCTCAAATTATGAAATCAAATTTTCTTTAATCAAAATTGAAATTTACTATTTCCTTCAATAGAATATTAACATTCACATTCGGTGAAGCGATCGATTTAGTATACTCATGTAAATGTGACTTGAGGTTTCTTCTTGATTAATAGTATATTAATTTGTAATTATAATTATGGTTGTCACTTGTTGGTTTGGAATAATTTGAAGTGGGAATAACATAATCATTCTTTGTGAAGCTTATACGTTTTATAATTATTATAAGTATAAATATTGAATGCTTTATATCTATTGACTATTCAAGTCATAGGATTTGAATCTTGTTACCACTATCACCTACTAATCCTTAAGAATTCTCTTTTCTAATTTAATTTCGTTTTATTAATTTACAAGGTAATACAAAAGCAAAAGTTCATCAACCTTTCAACTAGTTTTTAAAAATGAATACATGCAAGATGTATTTAAAATACCATCAGAATTTACTTTACCATGAAAGTTTCAAAAATCAATAAAATCAAAGACTCCATTCAAAATTTTCTGAAATTGATCTCATCTCTCTCATAAATCTCCTAGTGCAAATGTAAGGAAGGTTTCTGCCTACTTTTCAAAAAAGTTGTATAACTCTATAACTCGACCAAACTTTAGGATAGACCAATAAAATTTGTAAATCTAAATTAAATAGGAGCCTGAACTTTGTTGTGGGTAGGATCCCAAATTCTATAATATATAACTGCTTGCACAAAATTTTGATCAATGAGGTATGTCTAACTGTCTAAGTACGGGTTGCTTTCTTCCTATTTACAACATAAAAATTAGCAAACCTTTTTGTTTTATTCAAGCGGGTTATCTATCTCTAATTTATCAAAAATATATAAATAAATATATATATATATATATACATACTTATATATATATATGTATTGTTGGAAAAATTCGCTTCCCAAAACTTCTTCTTAAAAAAAAACCTATCTCCTATAAGAATATCAGAAATAATAGAGAATAAACTAGAAAATAATAACAATCATCACAATACAAGAATTTACGTGAAAAACTCCAAAACATGAGAAAAAACCACGACCCTCAGAAAGAAATTCACTATGTGAAAAATTGTTATAATCACATAAATTATTCTCTCACATCCCACGACCTCAATACACCTACACTCTCCAAATCATATATTAACTCACACCTTCCTACACTCTAAAATAATAAAAACAAGAAAAAAATTTAAGTAGAGTAAAAAAACAATGCTTAAAGTATCTTTGACTGGGGTGATTCGAAACCAAAACCTTGGGCTTCCTTTATAGCTTTCAAAACCCATTCACCCTTATTTTATTTCAGATGTGAGATTGACTCCACTTTTATTTTTGCCTTTGTTTCCGATGTGGGATTGACTTTATTTTTATTTTTGCTAACATGTACACGTATCTATAAATATATATATATATATATATATATAAAGATCACTCTCACCAGTGACCATATATAGACACCATATTTAAATCATGATCAACCCAATATGTTCCTTTGATTAACATGCAAAAATTTTGTTATATAATGTTGAATTTGGATCAAGGTTTTGTTACAATATGAAGGTTTTTTTTTTTTTTCTTTCAAACTAGTTGTTTTGCTAATTTGACATTAGGCATTGAAATACACATATTAAATAAATATATAAACTATTGTATATATTTCTTTGAAACTAGTTGTTTGCTTCAATTGATTGAATTGATTAGATGATGAAAAATGATCACTTCCATGACCAATGCAGTCCCCAAGCTTCACAATCCTTCTCCAACTTGTCCTTCACGAGTCCAATTCCATTAGGACTCAACCTTTTACGAGGATAAGGTACAGTTTATATAGGACTTACCCTTATCTTCACTTGAAATTTAGAGATGAGCATGACCATCCCACGTTTTACTCAAACTTAGACTCCTAAACCCACTAAAACTAGGTTACATTCAAATTCAAGCTCAGCTTGCTTATAAAAAGGGCATCATACCTTTAAGCCAAGGCATTCTGTCTTTCTCACATACTGTTACTTTGTCGAATTGTCACTAGACATCTCTGTGATCCAACTCCCGACTCCTACTATGACAGAACTCCCATAATGCCATCTACACAAGTCATTTGGCACTCTCCCTCCTTTGTCAAATTAGTTGCTCGCCAATATAACATCTGTAGTTACTTGGTGCAATCTCCTCAATGTTGGATCACCGGTACCATCATGGATCTTTGTCAACGCTACTATAGCTAACGACTTTCATTCCCTTTGCTGGCATTAAACTCTGTTAACACTGCCTTGAAGACCAATCCATCTACGTTGTCTTATAGCTTGTATTGCATACCTTTCCGACCTATATCTACTAGGATGAAGATTTATTGCTTTTTGATTACTTTACACGTTTAATCTACTGACTTAAGTATTAGAGGGTCTTTGACCAGTACCCCATCGGTGTCAAGATCATCCGCAATCATTATTTGATTTATGCAGGATATAAGTTGTCGGGTTCCAAGGAAGTCAATCGAGAAGACTCGTTTTCAGTTGATATACTGTAATTTGACCTCACTACAGTGACAAGCTCTTTTTTTTTTTTTTTTTTTTTTTTTACTATTATAATTTTTTATTTGAACTATATTAAGATGTAACTTAATCTATAATTTGATTTTATTTTTAATATTACCTATAGTGTAACCATCCGAACGTGGGTCACTATCATACTTAAACTCTTTACCACCATACTATACATTTAACCATTTAACCTATAACTTCATTGGCACATATGCCATTGATTAAATTACATGTATCTCATTGCCAAATTAACGTTATCCTATCTCAATTTTCTTTTTACCTGTAAGAGCTTCCATGACAAATTCACTTTGCTTCCAATTATCAATCGCCAGTATTCGACTAAATGTATTCGTATTTGTCACTTAACTTACCATAAGAAGAAGAAAATATTGAATATCAAAGCCATCTATATTCTGATAAAGTTTGCATATTTAATTATTTATAAAAAAAAAAGATTTAAATATCACAAATTATCAATATCAAATTTTCTTTGATCAAAACGGAAATTTAATAGTTGCTTAAATAGAATATTAACATTCACATTTGGCGAAGCAATCAACTCAGTATGCTCATCGAAATGTGACTTAAGATTTCTTCTTGATTAATATTATCATAATTTATAATTATATTTATGGCTGTCATTGATTGGTTTTGGAATAAGTTGAAATGAGAATAACAAAATCATTCTTTGTGAAGCTTATACGTTTTATAATTATTAACGTAAGGACAACTATTGAATACTTCATATCTGTTGACTATTCAAGTCATAGGATTTGAATTTTGGCACCACTATCACCTACATACTAATCCTTAAGAATTCTCTTTTCCAATTTAATTTCGTTTAATTAATTTACAACCTCATACATTAGCGAAAGTTCGTCAACCTTTCAACTAGTTTTTCAAAATTAATACATGCAAGATATTTTTAAAATATCATTAGAATTAAAATTCTACCATGAAAGTTTCAAAAATCAATATAATCAAAGACTCCGTCCAAAATTTTTTGAGATTGATCTCATCTCTCTCATAAATCTCCCCCTGTAAACGTAAGAGAGGTTTCTACCTATTTTTCAAAAAAGTTGTATCAGTTTGTAACTCGACCAAACTTTAAGATAGACCAATAAAATGAAACTAACCAATTTTTAAATTTAATTTAAATAGGAACATGAACTTTGTTGTGGGTAGGATCTCTAATTCTACAGTATGTATCCATTTGAACAAAATTTTGATTAATAAGTCATGTCTAACTGTCTAATTACCGATTGCTTTCTTCCTATTTACAACATGAAAATTAGCAAACCTTTTGTTTTATTCAAGCGGGTTATCTGTCCTCATTTATCAAAAAAATGTAAATAAATAAATATATATATAGATCAAGATCACTCTCACTAGTCACCATATATAGACACCATATTTAAATCATGATCAACCTAATATGTTCGTTTGATTAACACGCAAAAATTTTGTTATATAATGTTGAATTTGGCTCAACGTTTTGTTACAATACCAAAGTTTTTTTTCTTTGAAACTAGTTGTTTTGCTAAATTGACATTAGGCGTTAACAGAAGCATTAAATAAATATATAAACTATTGTACATATTGTTTGCTTCAATCGACTCAATTGATCAAATATTGAAAAATGACCACTTCTATCTCCGAAATTTGTAACGGAAAATGTATTTTTCTATATTTATATATTTAGAAAGAACCGTTCATATAGGAATAAATAAATAATATTTAACAAACTAAAGACTTGTTAAGATTTTCAGCTTGGCGTTTATTCCAATCTGATAGTTGAAAGTGGGATTGCGAATTCTCTATTAGCAGAGAAAACCAGAGTGCATTTCCATGCATTTACTTTGGCCTTTATTTTGACAATTAAATTAATTTGAATATAGAACACTGTACTGAGAGCAGGAGGCCAGCACTACAAAGAAGGCCATTTCCATGTTTCATAAATGTGTTGATGTAATCATATGAGAAAAGGTGTTGCTCAAGTGACAAGTGTCCATTGTTGTTAAAGAATGACTTAGTGTGCATATTAAAAAATAGAAGCATTCAATCGAGACTTAGTTTCAACATCTTTTATCACGTGGGGGAAAACATATTAAGACTAGTTCAATGAATTGATTACCACCACATGTATTACCTGCTAAATGTTTTCATGTTTGTCACTTTAGTAATTACCATATATAAGAAGAAAATATTGAACATTAAAGCCAAGTATATTCTAATAAAAGTTTGCACATTTAATTATTTCTACAAAAACAAAAAATTAAATATCACAAATCATCAATACCAAATTTTTTTTTATCAAAATTTAAATTTGATAGTTGCTTCAGTAGAATATTAATATTGACATTTGGCAAAGCAATCAATTCAATTTATATGAGTAAATGTGGTTTGAGGTTTCTTCTTGCTTAATATTAATTTATAATTATAATTATAACTGTTAAATAAGTTGAAATGAGAATAATAGAATCATTCTTTCTAAAGCTTATATGTTTTATAATTATTATAAGGACAAATATTGAAAACTTCATTTCCGTTGACTATTCAAGTCATAGGATTTTGATTTTGATGCCATTATCACATATTAATCCTTAAGAATTTTCTTCTTTAGTTTAATTTCGTTTTGTTAATTCACAAGCTAATACATTAGCAAAAGTTTATCAACCTTTCAACTAGTTTGTCGAAATTAATACATGCAAGACATATTTAAAATATCATTATAAACTCTACTATGAAAGAATTTCGAAAAAAAGAAAAAAACCTCTACAATGAAAGTTTCAAGAATCGTTAAAATCAAACATGCTGCCCAAAATTTGCTGAAATTATTCCCATCTCTCACATAAATCTTGTGTGTAAAAAATAAGAGCGGTTATACCTATTTTTCAAAAAAGTCATATAAGTTTATTTATAACTTGACCAAACTTTATGATAGACCAATAAAATGAAACTAGCCAATTTATAAATCTTAAATAGGAACATGAACTTTGTGGGTAGGATCTCAAATTCTACGATATGTAACTGCACATATTCTAGCTTTCTTCCTATTTACCACAAACTTTGATTAATGGGGTATGTCTAAGTACTGATAGCTTTCTTCCTACTTACCACATAAAAATTAGCAAACCTATTGTTTTATTCAGGTGGGTTATCTGTCTTTAATTTATCAAAAAAAAAAAAAAATCAAGATCAGCCCTCTCACAATATATATAGACGCCGTACTTAAACCATGATTAACAAGCAAAAATTTCGCTATATAATTCTGAATTTGACTCAAGGTTTTGTTACAATACCAAACTCTTTTTTTTTTTTTTTTTTTTTTTTTTTTTCTTTGAAACTATTTGTTTTGCTAATTTGACATTTGGCGTTAATATATAAATATTAAAAAAATTATAGCAACTATTGCACGCATTGTTTGCTTCAGTCAATTGAATTGATTAGATGATGAAAAATGACCACTTCCATGTCCAAAATTTGTAAGTGAAAAAATAATTTTCTATATTCAGATATTTAGAAAGAACGGTTCATACAGGAACAAAATAAATAATATTTAACAAATAAAAGACTAGTAAGATTTCCATATCTGCTCTAACAAGGGAAAAGCAAAGACTGGTTCAATGAACCTCATCTATAAATAAGCTTGTTTGCCATGCAACATTTCTCAGGCCTCATCAAAGCAATAAAACACTTGGTACAATTTGAGAGATAAACACAGCCCAATTAATCGCCATGAAAGCTGTTCACTTTATTGTAGCTTCTGTCTTCTTGGCTTTGACTTCCTCCCTGGCCTCTGCCTCAGACCCTAGCCCTCTTCAGGATTTCTGTGTAGCCATCAATGACACCAAGAATGGTGGTAAGTATATATGCTCTTTCTATATGTAGAAATTAAATCTCACAAATTTATGGTTCATTTATGCGTGACATTTTATAGTTATGTTAATGCTGACGTCTCTTTTGACTATGTGCAGTGTTTGTGAATGGGAAGTTTTGCAAGGACCCAAAGCTTGCCACAGCAAATGACTTCTTCTTTGCTGGGCTGAATATCCCTAAAGACACGAAAAATCCAGTTGGTTCAGCTGTCACTCAAGTAAATGTAGCCCAGATACCAGGACTTAACACACTTGGTATTTCCTTGGCTCGTATAGACTTTGCACCATATGGTGGCCTGAACCCACCTCACACTCACCCTAGAGCCACGGAGATTCTGGTAGTCCTGGAAGGGACTCTTTATGTTGGTTTGGTCACATCTGAAAACAAACTCTTCACCAAGGTACTCAACAAGGGAGATGTGTTCGTTTTTCCAATTGGGCTGATTCACTTCCAATTCAACATAGGAAAAACCAAGGCAGTTGCCATTGCTGCTTTGAGCAGCCAGAATCCTGGTGTCATCACAATAGCAAATGCAATCTTTGGATCCAATCCTGCCATTAATCCTAATGTTCTCTCTAAGGCCTTCCAGTTGGACCAGAATGTTGTCAAATCTCTTCAGAAGAAGTTTTGGTGGGATAACAATTAGGGGAGGAGTGTAAGCAGCCATGAAAACAGATGGTAGCTAGCTAATGTATTGATAATAATTGCCATTTTGATGTTACTCGTGGTAGTGGCAATCCTTGATATAATATTGTAATAAAGAAATTGTTTGTGGGCATGGAATCAACAATAAAATATTGAGCTTTTCAAAAAATAATACCATACAAAATACATGTTGTCGGGAATATTTAATCTTGATCTCTCTAGCTAAATTGTCTTTCAAGTACTAAATTTTATAAGCATTTAGAATCCAAACCTTTTTCGAATTTAATGACATCTTAGAATACAAACAGTTTGCATAGTTGAAATTTATTTATTTTACTTTTCTTTTATATAGATAATTGTTTTAAAATGATAATCTTAACATATGTTCTTAGGGTACTTGTTAAGATATAAAAAATTAAAAAAGGAACCGAAAAAAAAAAATAATAAAAATAAGGTAAGACTCCTACCAGTATTATCAGATTACTAGACCAAAAGCTTTGTTTTATCTTTTTATTATTGCAAATTTGAAATACAGTTCTCTACATCTCTTGACTTAACAAATTTAGGATATGATTAAATTAAGTTCTATCAAAACTACTATAATTATTATATCTGCCTACTAATTGTTCCCATCAGTTGAAGAATTTAATATCCCGAATTTGTAGAAAAGCAACGAAAAATCATTTAAGTTTAATAGTTTATAATAGCTTTCATATATTTTTAAGGATTCAAATTCAGTCATAATCTAAATTTCATCAGTTTGTTTAATTTAATAATACTAAAGTATGAAAAGAATGCATGGTCAACATTTGCGATCGTTTTATTTCTCTATCATACAAGCAAACATTTCATCCAAACTCACACTTTCTCTTAAAAGTTTATGCTAGACTCATATTAGTAGTTTAGTACGGGAGCAACGGGATCAACTTCCTTTTTGTAAGCCAAGGTTTTCTATAATGATGATAATTTAAGGAAAAAATAGTCATTTCCACACAAAATATATTCTTTCTTCAAGGTTGAAGAATTAGTTAAGAAATTTTAGGGGGTTTTAATTGATAAATATAGTACACTGAAATTAATCACATTCTGATTTTGAAATGTTTTATTCTCTTAAATTAAAAATAAACAAAAAAAATTACAAAAATATAGAATAATAAATAAATATGAAATTAGCACTTAAACTATATATAAGAAAATAGATCCTCAGAATTATGTGGCAGTTTGCAGGACTACAAAAAATAATTCTGAAATTTAATCTAAAATAAAACTTTGCCTTGACCTCAAAAAGGAGATCCTTGTTCTTCTAGCAACTTTTCACCTTCTTTTTATGTCCTTGTCTAATTAATTACTTATGTTTCTTTTTTAATAAAATTACTTATGTTTCAACAAAGTGAGCAAACTTGATTTACTTAATTATTTCTTTTATTTTTTGAGAGATATTTCTTTATTTAAACGATTTTTTTTGAATTGTTAAAATCTTATGATAATTAATAAAATCTTGACAACTCAGATTTTATATTATTTGGGCAATAGATTTGGGCCAATTTTTTGGGAAGTCTAACATTACTATTTTAATCAATATTTCTTTGTCTAGAGGAATATGTTACAATAATTAATTAGAATCATTCTTCTTGTTGGAAGCTTAATATGTTCTCTCAGACAATAAATATTAGAAGCTAAGTGGACCAACTACCTCGTATTATTAAGATTTGATGATGTTTTCATCCACCTATCTTTAACTGACAAAATTATTTGTTTAAGAAAAAAAAAAAAAAAGAGATGAAATTATTGAAATGGAAATTCTTACAATTTTTTACAAGCATGATGTGTGTCAGGCCTAGAGAGAGTCTAGGTGCACATGAACATGATTACTATGTCAAAATTTGTATTGTCAATATATTAAACTCTAATTAATAAGATTTGACAAGTTTGCAAATGGTATTGATGAATTCGATTTCGTTTCTTTTTTTGAATCATAACGATACTCAATCATCTTGATATAATTTTAAATTTTATATGATCAAACAAAGAAAAAATTTGTTCAGAATTTTGTTGCATGTTTACTATGATGGAATAATGTCATATGCAACGAGACAGTTGGTATAAAAGATAATTTGTGGGTGATTGATTGAATATATATAATTTGATGTTGACAAATTAAGTGACTGAAAGTAAGTGTATTTAAAGATTGATAATTGAGAAACTAAATTTATTATACCAGTACCCTTATAGAATCATAAAAAATAATAATACTAGTGTGCACTTAGCTTATAAATCTTTCTTCTTATGTTTGTTTTTATTCAATATGACATTTGTTCTCTTTCCATCACAAATGACACTTTGAACTAATCAACATGTTTGGCGTTTAATCCCAATCTGATAGTTCAAATGGGATTGTGAATTCTTTAGTAGAGAAAACTAGTGTGCACTTTCATGCATTTACTATGACCTTTATTTGACAATTAAATTAAGGGTTTGACTATGTATTTTACCCAAGTACTAACCTTACCTCTCAATTGGAGCCTTTGGATTAGTTGCAAGGGTGGTTATTGAAGTCAATCCAAGGGCTCCAATTGAGGGGTAAAGTTAGTGCTTGGGTAAGGTAGTGAAACCCTTTAAATTAATTTGAATATAGAACCATGTGTTAGGAGTGGGAGGCCAACACAAGAAAGAAGACCAATTCGATGTTTCATAAACGTATTCATGTAATCATATGGGAAAAGGTTTTACTTGAGTGACGAATGTCCATTGTTGTTAAAGAATGACTTAGTGTACATATTAAAATATAGAACAATTCAGTCAAGACTTAGTTTCAATATTTTCATATTTTCAAGTAAGGGAAAACAAATTAAGACTAGTTCAATGAATTACCATCTATAAATAGACTTGTTTTGCCTTGCAAAATTTCACACCCCTCACCAAGGCAGCCATACTTGAAAAATACATAGAAACAACTAATCCATGAAAGGTGCTCAGTTCCTTGCAACTTTTGCTCTCTTAGCTTTGGCTTTCCAATTTGCCTTTGCCTTTGACCCTAGTCCTTTTTAGGATTTCTGTGTAGCCATTGATGACTACAAGAATGGTGGTATGTGCTCTTTCTATATATATATATACATGTATCCTTTATAAGTGTCCTCATATGTAAACCATACATATTTTAAAAGTATTTGAGCTAATTTATTATATGTTCATATAATGTGATGCTCAATCAGGTTTAATTTTAGATTTGATGTCGAATGAAACTAAAGTTAATGTATATTTACAGTGGAAAAGAACTATAATATTTACTTCTTTCATGTAGTGTATGTGAATGGGAAGTTCGGCAATGACCCAAAGTAAGTTATGCCAAATGACTTCTTCATTTCAGGGCTCAACAAACCTGAAAACATCGAATCTAGTTGGATCTATAGTAACTCTTGTAAATGTAGACAAAATTGTAGGACTCAACACTCTTAGCATATCCCTAGCTTGTATTGACTATGCAACAACGCAAGCCTAGCAGCTTATAGAAGGGTTGACTCAATGCGTTAGTCGACATGGGCCCATGGTTCAGCAAGCTTGCTAGTCAATAAAGCAGCTTCATTGACACAATCCAGACCCAATGCAAACCTATTAGGCTAGCCATACTATTTGGTCGGCTCAATATGAAAGTCTATTAAGCAATGGCCCAAATGTTGCATTAAACCGGCTCGTTAGTTCAGTCGACCAATGCAATCCCCAAGCTTCACAATCTTTCTCCAACTTGTCCTTTATGAGTCCAATTCCATTAGAACTCAACCTTCTACGAGGATAAGGTACAATTTATATAGGACTTACCCTTATGTTCACTTGAAATTTAGAGATGAGCATGGCCACCCCACGTTCTACTCAAACTTAGACTCCTAAACCCACTAAAACTAGGTTACATTCGAATTCAAGCTCAGCTAGCCTATAAAAGGGGTATCATACCTTCAAGCCAAGGCATTCCAGCTTTCTCACATGCTGTTACTCTGTCGAATTGTTACTAGACATTTCTGTGATCCAACTCCCGACTCCTACTATGACAGAACTCCCACAATGCCATCTACACAAGTCATTTGGAACCCTTCCTCCTTTGTCAAATTAGTTGCATTCGCCAATATAACATCCGCAGTTACTTGGTGCAATCTCTGCAATGTTGGATCATGGGTACCATCATGGATCTTTGTCAACGCTACTATAGCTAATGACTTTCATTCCCTTTGCCGTCATTAAACTCCGTCTACACTGCCTTGTAGACCAATCCATCTACACTGTCTTACAGCTTGCATTGCATACCTTTTTGGCCTTTATCTACTAGGATGACGATTTATTGCTTTTTGATTACTTTACACGTTTAATCTATTGACTTAAGTATCACAAGGTCTTTGACCAGTACCTCATCGGTGTCAAGATCATCTACAATCATCATTTGATTTATGCAGGATATAGGTTGTCGGGCTCTAAGGAAGTCAATCGAGAAGGCTCGCTTTCAATTGATATATTGTAATTTGACCTCACTGCAGTGTCAAGCTCATTTTTTTTTTTTTTACTATCATAATTTTTTATTTGAACCATATTAAGATGTAACTTATTCTATAGTTTGATTTTATTTTTAATATTACTTATAGTGTAACCATTCGAACATGGTTCACTATCATACTTAAACTCTTTTCCACCAAACTATACTTTTAACCATTTAACCTATAACTGCATTGGCACATATGCCATTGACCAAATTACATGTATCTCATTACCAAATTAATGTTATCCTATCTCAATTTTCTTTTTACTTGTAAGAGCTTCCATGACAAATTCACTTTGCTTCCATTTATCATTCGCCAGTATTCTACTAAATGTATTCATATTTGTCACTTAATTCACCATAACAAGAAGAAAATTTTGAATATCAATGCCATCTATATTCTGATAAAGTTTGCATATTTAAATATTTATAAAAAGAGATTTAAATATCACAAATTATCAATATCAAATTTTCTTTGATCAAAATTGAAATTTAATAGTTGCTTAAATAGAATATTAACATTCACATTTGGCGAAGCAATCAACTCAATATATACTCATGGAAATGTGACTTAAGGTTTCTTCTTGATTAATATTATCATAATTTATAATTATATTTATGGTTGTCACTTATTGGTTTTGGAATAAGTTGAAATGAGAATAACAAAATCATTCTTTGTGAAGCTTATACGTTTTATAATTATTAACGTAAGGACAAATATTGAATACTTCATATCTACTGACTATTCAAGTTATAGGATTTGAATTTTGGCACCACTATCACCTACTAATCCTTAAGAATTCTCTTTTCTAATTTAATTTCGTTTTATTAATTTACAAGCTCATACATTAGCGAAAGTTCGTCAACCTTTCAACTAGTTTTTCGAAATTAATACAAGCAATATATTTTTAAAATATCATCAGAATTTAAATTCTACCATGAAAGTTTCAAAAATCAATATAATCAAAGACTCCGTCCAAAATTTTTTGAGATTGTTCTCATCTCTCTCATAAATCTCCCCATGTAAAAACGTAAGAGAGGTTTCTACCTATTTTTCAAAAAAGTTGTATCAGTCTGTAACTAGACCAAACTTTAGGATAGATCAATAAAATGAAACTAACCAATTTTTAAATTTAATTTAAATAGGAACATGAACTTTGTTATGGGTAGGATCTCTAATTCTACAATATGTATCCATTTGAACAAAATTTTGATTAATAAGTTATGTCTAACTGTCTAATTACCGATTGCTTTCTTCCTATTTACAACATAAAAATGAGCAAACCTTTTGTTTTATTCAAGCGGGTTATCTGTCCTCATTTATCAAAAAAATGTAAATAAATATATATATATACATATATATATATGTATATACATATATATATATATATATAGATCAAGATCACTCTCACTAGTCACCATATATAGACACCATATTTAAATCATGATCAACCTAATATGTTCGTTTGATTAACACGCAAAAATTTTGTTATATAATGTTGAATTTGGCTCAAGGATTTGTTACAATGCCAAAGTTTTTTTCTGTTTTGCTAAATTGACATTAGGCGTTAAAATAAACATTAAATAAATATAAAAACTATTGTACATATTATTTGCTTCAATCGACTCAGTTGATCAAATATTGAAAAATGACCACTTCTATCTCCAAAATTTGTAACGGAAATTGTATTTTTCTATATTTATATATTTAGAAAGAACGGTTCATATAGGAATAAATAAATAATATTTAACAAATTAATGACTTGTTAAGATTTTCAGCTTGGTGTTTATCCCAATCTAATAGTTGAAACTGGGATTGCGAATTATCTATTAGCAGAGAAAACCAGAGTGCATTTTCATGCATTTACTTTGGCCTTTATTTTGACAATTAAATTAATTTGAACATAGAACACTGTACTGGGAGCAGGAGCCCAGCACTACAAAGAAGGCCATTTCTATGTTTCATAAATGTGTTGATGTAATCATATGAGAAAAGGTGTTACTCAAGTGACAAGTGTCCATTGTTGTTAAAGAATGACTTAGTGTGCATATTAAAATATAGAAGCATTCAATCGAGACTTAGTTTCAACATCTTTTATCACGTGGGGGAAAACATATTAAGACTAGTTCAATGAATTGATTACCACCACATGTAATATCTGCTAAATGTTTTCATGTTTGTTACTTTAGTAATTACCATATATAAGAAGAAAATATTGAATATTAAAGCCATGTATATTCTAATAAAAGTTTGCACATTTAATTATTTCTACAAAAACAAAAAATTAAATATCACAAATCATCAATACCAATTTTTTTTTTTTATCAAAATTTAAATTTGATATTTGCTTCAGTAGAATATTAATATTGACATTTGGTGAAGCAATCAATTCAATTTATATGAGTAAATGTGGTTTGAGGTTTCTTCTTGCTTAATATTAATTTATAATTATAATTATGACTGTAAAATAAGTTGAAATGGGAATGATAGAATCATTCTTTCTGAAGCTTATATGCTTTATAATTATTATAAGGACAAATATTGAAAACTTCATTTCCGTTGACTATTCAAGTCATAGGATTTTAATTTTGATGCCATTATCACCTATTAATCCTTAAGAATTTTCTTCTCTAGTTTAATTTCGTTTTGTTAATTCACAAGCTAATACATTAGCAAAAGTTTATCAACCTTTCAACTAGTTT
This sequence comes from Nephelium lappaceum, assembly GCA_021234005.1. NCBI lineage: Eukaryota > Viridiplantae > Streptophyta > Magnoliopsida > Sapindales > Sapindaceae > Nephelium > Nephelium lappaceum. The sequence goes on along the minus strand of CM038010.1, from coordinate 8,072,573 downwards.
GTCGAAACTAATACATGCAAGACATATTTAAAATATCATTATAAACTCCACTATGAAAGAATTTCGAAAAAAAAAAAAAAAAAAAAAACCTCTACAATGAGAGTTTCAAGAATCGTTATAATCGAACACGCTGCCCAAAATTTGCTGAAATTATTTCCATCTCTCACATAAATCTTGCGTGTAAAAAATAAGAGTGGTTATACCTATTTTATAAAAAAGTCATATCAGTTTATTTATGGCTTGATCAAACTTTATGATAGACCAATAAAATGAAACTAGCCAATTTATAAATCTTAAATAGGAACATGAACTTTGTGGGTAGGATCTTAAATTTTACGATATGTAACTGCACATATTCTAGCTTTCTTCCTATTTACCACATAAACTTTGATTAATGGGGTATGTATAAGTACTGATAGCTTTCTTCCTATTTACCACATAAAAATTAGCAAACCTGTTGTTTTATTCAGGTGGGTTATCTGTCTTTAATTTATCAAAAAAGGAAAAATCAAGATCAGCCCTCTCACAATATATATATAGACGCCGTACTTAAACCCTGATCAACCTCATATGTTCATTTGATTAACAAGCAAAAATTTCGCTATATAATTCTGAATTTGACTCAAGGTTTTGTTACAATACCAAACTCTTTTTTTTTTTTTTTCTCTTTGAAACTATTTGTTTTGCTAATTTGACATTTGGCGTTAATATATACATATTAAAAAAATTATATCAACTATTGCACGCATTGTTTGCTTCAGTCAACTGAATTGATTTGATGATGAAAAATGACCACTTCCATGTCCAAAATTTATAAGTGAAAAAATATTTTTTCTATATTCAAATATTTAGAAAGAACGGTTCATACAGGAACAAAATAAATATTATTTAACAAATAAAAGACTTGTAAGATTTTCATATCTGCTCTAACAAGGGAAAAGCAAAGACTGGTTCAATGAACCTCATCTATAAATACGCTTGTTTGCCATGCAACATTTCTCAGGCCTCATCAAAGCAATAAAACACTTGGTACAATTTGAGAGATAAACACAGCCCAATTAATCGCCATGAAAGCTGTTCACTTTATTGTAGCTTCTGTCTTCTTGGCTTTGGCTTCCTCCCTGGCCTCTGCCTCAGACCCTAGCCCTCTTCAGGATTTCTGTGTAGCCATCAATGACACCAAGAATGGTGGTAAGTATATATGCTCTTTCTATATGTAGAAATTAAATCTCACAAATTCATGGTTCATTTATGCGTGACATTTTATAGTTATGTTAATGCTGAAGTCTATTTTGTCTATGTGCAGTGTTTGTGAATGGGAAGTTTTGCAAGGACCCAAAGCTTGCCACAGCAAATGACTTCTTCTTTGCTGGGCTGAATATCCCTAAAGACACGAAAAATCCAGTTGGTTCAGCTGTCACTCAAGTAAATGTAGCCCAGATACCAGGACTTAACACACTTGGTATTTCCTTGGCTCGTATAGACTTTGCACCATATGGTGGCCTGAACCCACCTCACACTCACCCTAGAGCCACGGAGATTCTGGTAGTCCTGGAAGGGACTCTTTATGTTGGTTTGGTCACATCTGAAAACAAACTCTTCACCAAGGTACTCAACAAGGGAGATGTGTTTGTTTTTCCAATTGGGCTCATTCACTTCCAATTCAACATAGGAAAAACCAAGGCAGTTGCCATTGCTGCTTTGAGCAGCCAGAATCCTGGTGTCATCACAATAGCAAAGGCAATCTTTGGATCCAATCCTGCCATTAATCCTGACGTTCTCTCTAAGGCCTTCCAGTTGGACCAGAATGTTGTCAAATCTCTTCAGAAGAAGTTTTGGTGGGATAACAATTAGGGGAGGAATGTAAGCAGCCATGAAAACAAATGGTAGCTAGCTAATGTATTGATAATAATTGCCATTTTGATGTTACTCGTGGTAGTGGCAATCCCTTAATTATATAATATTGTAATAAAGAAATTGTTTGTGGGCATGGAATCAACAATAAAATATTGAGCTTTTCAAAAAATAATACCATACAAAATACATATTGTGGGGAATATTTAATCTTGATCTCTCTAGCTAAATTGTCTTTCAAGTACTAAATTTTATAAGCATTTAGAGTCCAAACCTTTTTCGAATTTAATGACATCTTAGAATACAAACAGTTTGCATAGTTGAAATTTATTTATTTTACTTTTCTTTTGTATAGATAATCGTTTTAAAATGATAGTCTTAACATATGTTCTTAGGGTACTTGTTAAGACATAAAAAATTCAAAAAGGAACCAAAAAAACAAAAAAAAAAAAGGTAAGACTCCTACCAGTATTATCATATTACTAGACCAAAAGCTTTGTTTTATCTTTTTATTGTTGCAAATTTGCAATACAATTCTCTACATCTCTTGACTTGACAAATTTAGGATATGATTAAATTAAGTTTTATCAAAACTACTATAATTATTATATTTGCCTACTAATTGTTCCCATCAGTCGAAGAATTTAATATCCCAAATTTGGAGAAAAGCAATGAAAAATCATTTAAGTTTAATAGTTTATAATAGCTTTCATATATTTTTAAGAATTCAAATTCAGTCGTAATCTAAATTTCATCAGTTTGTTTAATTTAATAATACTTAAGTATGAAAAGAATGCACGGTCAACATTTGCGATTGTTTTATTTCTCTATCATACAAGCAAACATTTCATCCAAACTCACACTTTCTCTTAAAAGTTTATGCTAGACTCATATTAGTAGTTTAGTACGGGAGCAACGGGATCAACTTCCTTTTTGTAAGCAAAGGTTTTCTACAATGATGATAATTTCAGGAAAAAATAGTCATTTCCACACAAAACATATTCTTTCTTCAAGGCTGAAGAATTAGTTAAGAAATTTTAGCGGATTTTAATTGATAAATATAGTACACACTGAAATTAATCACATTCTGATTTTGAAATGTTTTATTCTGTTAAATTAAAAATAAAAAAATTACAAAAATATAGAATAATAAATAAATATGAAATTAGTACTTAAACTACATATAAGAAAATAGATCCTCAGAGTTATGTGGCAGTCTGTAGGACTACAAAAAATAATTCTGAAATTTAATCTGAAATAAAACTTTGCCTTGACATCAAATAGGAGATCCTTGTTCTTCTAGCACCTTTTCACCTACTTTTTATGTCCTTGTCTAATTAATTACTTATGTTTCTTTTTTAATAAAATTAATTATGTTTCAACAAAGTGAACAAACTTGATTTGCTTGATTATTTCTTTTCTTTTTTTTTTTTTTTTTTTGAGAGATATTTCTTTTATTTAAAAGATTTTTTTGAACTGTCAAAATATTGTAAATCATGAGATGATATGACAATTAATAAATTCTTGATAACTCAGATTTCATATTGTTTAGACAACAAATTTGAGCCAAGTATTTAGGAAGCCTGACATTATTATTTTAATAAATATTTCCTTTTCTCAAGGAATATGTTACAATAATTAATTAGAATCATTCTTCTTGTTGGAAGCTTCATATGTTCTCTCGGAAAATAAATATTAGAAGCTAAGAAGACCAACTACCTCGTATTATTAAGATTTGATGATGTTTTGTTCTACCTATCTTTAACTGACAATATTATTTGTTTATGACCAAAAAAAAAAAAAAATGATATTATTGAAATGGAATACAATTTTTTACAAGCATGATGTGTATCAGGCCTAGAGAAAGTCTAGGTGCACATGAACATCATTACTATGTCAAAATTTGTATTGTCAATATATTAAACTCTAATTAATAAGATTTGACAAGTCTACAATTGGTATTGATGAATTTGATTTTGTTTCTTTTTTTGAACCATAACGATACTCAATCATCCCGTTATAATTTTAAATTTTATATGATCAAAAAAAGAAAAAATTTGTTCAGAATTTTGTTGCAAATTTGCTAAAATAGAATAATGTCATATGCAATGAGATAGTTGGTATGAAAGATAATTTGTGGGTGATTGATTGAATATAAATTGATGTTGACAAATTAAGTGAATAAAAGTAAGTGTATCTAAAGATTAATAATTGAGAAACTAAATTTATTATATCGATACCCTTATAAAATCATAAAGAATAATAATACTAGTGTGCACTTAGCCTATAAATCTTTCTTCTCTTGTTTTTATCCATTCAATATGAGATCTGTTCTCTTTCCATCACAAATGACACTTCCAACTGATCAACATGTTTAGCGTCTTATCCCTATCTGATAGTTCAAAGTGGGATTGCGAATTCTTTATTAGCAGAGAAAACTAGTGTGCACTTTCATGCATTTACTATGGCCTTTATTTGACAATTATACTAAGGGTTTGACTACTTCATCCAAGCACTAATCTTACATCTCAATTGAGGCTCTTGAATTAGTTGCAAAGATGATTATTGAAACCAATCCAAAGGTTCCAATTGAGGGGCAAAGTTTAGTACTTGAGTAAGGTAGTTAAACCCTTTAAATTAATTTGAATATAGAAACAACTAATGCACAATTAAAGGTGCTCAATTCCTTGCAGCTTTTGTTTCTTAGCTTGGGCTTTCCAATTTACCTCTATCTCTAACCCTAGTCCTTTTCAGGATTTTGTGTAGCCATTGATGATGACAAGAATGGTGGTATGTGCTCTTTCTATATATATATATATATACACACCATGTATCCTTTACAAGTGTCCTCATGTCTAAACCATATATATTTTAAAAGTATTTGAGCTAATTTATTATATGTGCATATAATGTGATACTCAATTAGGTTTAATTTTAGATTTGATGTGGAATGAAACTAAAGTTAATGTATATTTACATTAGAAAAGAACTATAATATTTAATTCTTTCATGTAGTGTTTGTGAATGGGAAGTTCTGCAAGGACCCAAAGTAAGCTACACCAAACGACTTCTTTATTTTAGGGCTCGACAAACCTGGAAACATATAATCCAGTTGGATCCATGGTGACTCTTGTAAATGTAGACCAAATTTCGGGACTTAACACTCTTGGCATATACCTAGCTCATATTGACTATGGACCATACGGTCAGAATCCACCCCACACTTACCCTCGAGCCACTGAGATCTTAGTAGTCCAAGAAGGCACTTTTTCCGTTGGTTTGTCACATCCGACAACAAACTCTTCACCAAAGTTCTAAATAAGAGAGATGTGTTTATGTTCCTAGTTGGGCTTATTCACTTCCAAGTAAATATTGGAATAACCAATGTAGTTGCCTTTGTTGGTTTGGATAGCCAAAACCCTGGAGTCATCACCATTGCCAACGCTGTTTTTGGTCTAATCCTCACATCAACCCTGATGTTCTGGCTAGAGCATACCAGTTGGACCAAAAGGTGGTGAAATCTCTTCTGGCCAAGTTCTGGTGGGACAACAGTTAGAGAAATTATATTTTTAATACTTTTGAGAAACATTGTTTGACATCTACTTCTGATTAAACTATTATGTAATAAAGAGGGGCTTTGTGTAACCTCATTCAAAATATGTGTCTTTCATGATTTTTGATAATAATATGTGATAATTTTGTGGTTAATTTGTTGGTTGATTATTTAGTCTCTTCTCTCCCTCTCATTGCCACCGACCGTTGAGTGCTGACATGCAATATTTCCTTTTGAGTAAAATAATCAAATAAATTTCATGATAGTCAGCTTATTGACTACCATGTTCATGGATGTTAAAAGCGCTAATTTGAAAATGTTGATTGCAATCTAGCTCCTTCAATCTTTACTTCCACTGTATATTTTTAAAATGTTTCAATTAAAACTAGGGTAAAATTTTTAGACTTTGTTAAATATTCGTAATATTAAATATATTGATATACCATCAATGTTACTATGTATTCAAAAAATTGATCATCAATTCGAAATACCTAATAAAGTGAGTACTAATTAGTTTAATAAGTGAAATCTCATGTAGTCACATAAAAAGTTTTGTGTTCAATTCAAATTTTTTATAAAATTATTATAATATTTAAAAGAATTTGGTTAAGACCATATTTTTGACGATT